>CANXME010002174.1:0-406569 GCA_948144175.1 Closterium sp. NIES-65 | reverse complement strand
CGTGTGTTCCACCTACCGCGTGTTCAACCCACCGTGTCTTCAACCTGCCGTGTGTTCAACCCACCGTGTGTTCAACCCACCGTGTGTCAAACCTACTGTCTGTTAGACCCACCGTGTGTTCAACCCAACGTGTGTTCAACCCAATGTGTGTTCAACCCACCGTGTGTTTAAACCCACCGTGTGTTCAACCCACCGTGTGTTAAACCCACCGTGTGTTAAACCCACCGTGTGTTAAACCCACCGTGTGTTAAACCCATCGTGTGTTAAACCCACCGTGTGTTAAACCCGCCGTGTGTTAGACCCACCGTGTGTTAAACCCACCGTATGTTAGACCCGCCGTGTGTTCCACACACCGTGTGTTCAACCCACCGTGTGTTAGACCCGCCGTGTGTTCCACACACCGTGTGTTCAACCCACCGTGTGTTAAACCCACCGTGTGTTAAACCCGCCGTGTGTTAGACCCACCGTGTGTTAAACCCACCGTATGTTCAACCCACCGTGTGTTCAACACACCGTGTGTTCAACCCACCGTGTGTTCAACCCACCGTGTGTTAAACCCACCGTGTGTTCAACCCACCGTGTGTTCAACCCACAGTGTGTTCAACCCACCATGTGTTCAACCCACCGTGTGTTCAACCCACCGTGTGTTCAACCCATCGTGTGTTCAACCCACCGTGTGTTCAACACACCGTGTGTTCAACCCACCGTGTGTTCAGCCCACCGTGTGTTTAACACACCGTGTGTTCAACCCACCGTGTGTTCAACCCACCGTGTGTTCAACCCACCGTGTGTTCAACCCACCATGTGTTAAACCTACCGTGTGTTCAACCCACCGTGTGTTCAACCCACCGTGTGTTCAACCCACCGTGTGTTCAACCCACCGTGTGTTCAACCCACCGTGTGTTCAACCCACCGTGTGTTCAACCCACCGTGTGTTCAACCCACCGTGTGTTCAACCTATCGTGTGTTCAACCCACCGTGTGTTCAACCCACCGTGTGTTCAACCCACCGTGTGTTCAACCCACCGTGTGTTAAACCTACCGTATGTTCAACCCACCGTGTGTTCAACCCACCGTGTGTTCAACCCACCGTGTGTTCAACCCACCATGTGTTCAACCCATCGTGTGTTCAACCTACCGGATGTTCAACCCACCGTGTGTTCAACCCACTGTGTATTCAACCCACCGTGTGTTCAACCGACCGTGTGTTCAACCCACCGTGTGTTCAACCCACCGTGTGTTCAACCTATCGTGTGTTCAACCCACCGTGTGTTCAACCCACCGTGTGTTCAAACCACCGTGTGTTCAACCCACCGTGTGTTAAACCTACCGTATGTTCAACCCACCGTGTGTTCAACCCACCGTGTGTTCAACCCACCGTGTGTTAAACCTACCGTGTGTTCAACCCACCGTGTGTTCAACCCACCGTGTGTTCAACCCATCGTGTGTTCAACCCACCGTGTGTTCAACCCACCGTGTGTTAAACCCACCGTGTGTTAAACCCACTATGTGTCAAACCCACCGTATGTTAAACCCACCGTGATTTAAACCCACCGTGTGTTAAACCCACCGTGTGTTAAACCCACCGTGTGTTCAACCCACCGTGTGTTCAACCCACCGTGTGTTCAACCCACCGTGTGTTCAACCTACCGTGTGTTCAACCCACCGTGTGTTCAACCCATCGTGTGTTCAACCCACCGTGTGTTCAACCCACCGTGTGTTCCACCTACCGCGTGTTCAACCCACCGTGTCTTCAACCTGCCGTGTGTTCAACCCACTGTGTGTTCAACCCACCGTGTGTTAAACCTACTGTCTGTTAGACCCACCGTGTGTTCGACACACCGTGTGTTCAACCCAACGTGTGTTCAACCCACCGTGTGTTAAACCTACCGTGTGTTCAACCCACCGTGTGTTCAACCCACCGTGTGTTCAACCCATTGTGTGTTCAACCCACCGTGTGTTAAACCAACCGTGTGTTCAACCTACCGTGTGTTCAACCCACCGTGTGTTCAACCCACCGTGTGTTAAACCTACCGTGTGTTCAACCCACCGTGTGTTCAACCCACCGTGTGTTCAACACATCGTGTGTTCAACCCACCGTGTGTTCAGCCCACCGTGTGTTAAACACACCGTGTGTTAAACTCACCGTGTGTTCAACCCACCGTGTGTTCAACCCACCGTGTGTTCAACCCACCGTGTGTTCAACCCACCGTGTGTTCAACCCACCGTGTGTTCAACCCACCGTGTGTTCAACCAACCGTGTGTTAAACCCACCGTGTGTTCAACCCACCGTGTGTTCAACCCACCGTGTGTTAAACCCACCGTGTGATCAACCCACCGTGTATTCAACCCACCGTGTGTTAAACACACTGTGTGTTAAACCTACCGTGTATTAAACCTACCGTGTGTTCAACCCACCGTGTTTTCAACCCACCTTGTGTTCAACCCACTGTAAGTTAAACCCACCGTGTGTTAAACCTACCGTGTGTTCAACCCACCGTGTGTTCAACCCACCGTGTTTTCAACCCACCTTGTGTTCAACCCACCGTGTGTTAGACCTACCGTGTGTTCAACCCACCGTGTGTTCAACCCAACGTATGTTCAACCCACCGTGTGTTAAACCAACTGTGTGTTCAACCCACCGTGTGTTCAACCCACCGTGTGTTCAACCCACCGTGTGTTCAACCCACCGTGTGTTAAACCCACCGTGTGTTCAACCCACCGTGTGTTAAACCCACCGTGTGTTCAACCCACCGTGTGTTAAACCTACCGTGTGTTAAACCTACCGTGTGTTAAACCTACCGTGTGTTAAACCTACCGTGTGTTCAACACACTGTGTGTTCAACCCACCGTGTGTTCAACACACCGTGTGTTAAACCCACCGTGTGTTAAACCCACCGTGTAGTAAACCCACCGTGTGTTAAACCCACCGTGTGTTAAACCTACCGTGTGTTCAACCTACCGTGTGTTCAACCCACCGTGTGTTCAACCCACCGTGTGTTCAACCCACCGTGTGTTCAACCCACCGTGTGTTAAACCAACCGTGTGTTCAACCTACCGTGTGTTCAACCCACCGTGTGTTCAACCCACCGTGTGTTAAACCTACCGTGTGTTCAACCCACCGTGTGTTCAACCCACCGTGTGTTCAACACATCGTGTGTTCAACCCACCGTCTGTTCAGCCCACCGTGTGTTAAACCCACCGTGTGTTCAACCCACCGTGTGTTCAACCCACCGTGTGTTCAACCCACCGTGTGTTCAACCCACCGTGTGTTCAACCCACCGTGTGTTCAACCCACCTTGTGTTCAACCCACCGTGTCTTCAACCCACCGTGTGTTAAACCTACCGTGTGTTCAACCCACCGTGTGTTCAACCCACCGTGTGTTCAACCCACCGTGTGTTAAACCCACCGTGTGTTCAACCCACCGTGTATTCAACCCACCGTGTGTTAAACACACCGTGTGTTAAACCTACCGTGTATTAAACCTACCGTGTGTTCAACCCACCGTGTTTTCAACCCACCTTGTGTTCAACCCACTGTAAGTTAAACCCACCGTGTGTTAAACCTACTGTGTGTTCAACCCACCGTGTGTTCAACCCACAGTGTTTTCAACCCACCTTGTGTTCAACCCACCGTGTGTTAGACCTACCGTGTGTTCAGCCCACCGTGTGTTCAACCCACCGTGTGTTCAACCCACCGTGTGTTAAACCAACCGTGTGTTCAACCCATCGTGTGTTCAACCCACCGTGTGTTCAACCCACCGTGTGTTCAACCCACCTTGTGTTAAACCCACCCTGTGTTCAACCCACCGTGTGTTAAACCCACCGTGTGTTCAACCCACTGTGTGTTCAACCTACCGTGTGTTAAACCTACCGTGTGTTGAACCTACCGTGTGTTCAACACACCGTGTGTTCAACCCACCGTGTGTTCAACACACCGTGTGTTAAACCCACCGTGTGTTAAACCCACCGTGTGTTAAACCCACCGTGTGTTAAACCCACCGTGTGTTCAACCTACCGTGTGTTCAACCTACCGTTGATCAACCCACCGTGTGTTCAACCCACCGTGTGTTCAACCCACCGTGTGTTCAACCCACCGTTTGTTAAATCTACCGTGTGTTCAACCCACCGTGTGTTAAACCCACCGTGTGTTAAACCCACCGTGTGTGAAACCCACCGTGTGTTAAACCCACCGTGTGTTAAACCCACCGTGTGTTAATCCCACCGTGTGTTCAACCCACCGTGTGTTAAACCCACCGTGTGTTAAACCCACCGTGTGTTTAACCCACCGTGTGTTTAACCCACCGTGTGTTAAACCCAACCGTGTGTTAAACCCAACCGTGTGTTAAACCCACCGTGTGTTCAACCCACCGTGTGTTCAACCCACCGTGTGTTCAATTCACCGTGTGTTCAACCTACCGTGTGTTCAACCCACCGTGTGTTAAACCCACCGTGTGTTCAACCCACCGTGTGTTCAACCCACCGCGTGTTCAACCCACCGTGTATTCAACCTACCGTCTGTTCAACCCACTGTGTGTTCAACCCACCGTGTGTTCAACACACCGTATGTTCAACCCACTGTGTGTTAAACCTACCGTCTGTTGAACCCACCGTGTGTTCAACCCACCGTGTGTTCAACCCACCGTGTGTTCAACCCACCGTGTGTTCAACCCACCGTGTGTTAAACCCACCGTGTGTTCAACCCACCGTGTGTTCAACCTATCGTGTGTTCAACCTATCGTGTGTTCAACCCACCGTGTGTTCAACCCACCGTGTGTTCAACCTGCCGTGTGTTAACCCGCCGTGTGTTAAACCCGCCGTGTTTTAAACCCACCGTGTTTTAAACCCACCGTGTGTTAAACTCACCGTGTGTTAAACCCACCGTGTGTTAAACCCACCGTGTGTTAAACCCACCGTGTGTTTAACCCATCGTGTGTTAAACCCGCCGTGTGTTAAACCCGCCGTGTGTTAAACCCGCTGTGTGTAAAACCCACCGTCTGTTAGACCCACCGTGTGTTCGACACACCCTGTGTTCAACCCACCGTGTGTTCAACCCACTGTGTGTTAAACCTACCGTGTGTTCAACCCACCGTGTGTTCAACCCACCGTGTGTTCAACCCACCGTGTGTTCAACCCACCGTGTGTTAAACCAACCGTGTGTTCAACCTACCGTGTGTTCAACCCACCGTGTGTTCAACCTACCGTGTGTTAAACCTACCGTGTGTTCAACCCACCGTGTGTTCAACCCACCGTGTGTTCAACACACTGTGTGTTCAACCCACCGTGTGTTTAGCTCACCGTGTGTTAAACACACCGTGTGTTAAACCCACCGTGTGTTCAACCCACCGTGTGTTCAACCCACCGTGTGTTCAACCCACCGTGTGTTCAACCCACCGTATGTTCAACCCACCGTGTGTTCAACCCACCGTGTGTTCAACCCACCGTGTGTTCAACCCACCGTGTGTTCAACCCACCGTGTGTTCAACCCACCGTGTGTTCAACCCACCGTGTGTTAAACCTACCGTGTATTCAACCCACCGTGTGTTCAACCCACCGTGTGTTAAACCCACCGTGTGTTCAACCCACCGTGTGTTCAACCCACCGTGTATTCAACCCACCGTGTGTTAAACATACCGTGTATTAAACCTACCGTGTATTAAACCTACCGTGTTTTCAACCCACCTTGTGTTCAACCCACTGTAAGTTAAACCCACCATGTGTTAAACCTACCGTGTGTTCAACCCACCGTGTGTTCAACCCACCGTGTTTTCAACCCACCGTGTTTTCAACCCACCGTGTGTTAGACCTACCGTGTGTTAAACACACCGTGTGTTAAACCTACTGTGTATTAAACCTACCGTGTGTTCAACCCACCGTGTGTTCAACACACCGTGTGTTCAACCTACCGTGTGTTCAACCCAAAGTGTGTCAAACCTACCGTGTGTTCAACACACCGTGTGTTCAACCCACCGTGTGTTCAACACACCGTGTGTTCAACCCACCGTGTGTTAAACCCACCGTGTGTTAAACCCACCGTGTGTTAAACCCACCATGTGTTCAACCCACCGTGTGTTCAACCCACCATGTGTTCAACCCACCGTGTGTTCAACCCACCGTGTGTTCAACCCACCATGTGTTCAACCCACCGTGTGTTCAACCCACCGTGTGTTCAACCCACCGTGTGTTAAACCTACCGTGTGTTCAACCCACCATGTGTTCAACCCACCGTGTGTTCAACCCACCGTGTGTTCAACCCACCGTTTGTTAAACCTACCGTGTGTTCAACCCACCATGTGTTCAACCCACCGTGTGTTAAACCCACCGTGTGTTAAACCCACCGTGTGTTAAACCCACCGTGTGTTAAACCCACCGTGTGGTAAACCCACCGTGTGTTTAACCCACCGTGTGTTCAACCCACCGTATGTTCAACCCACCGTGTATTCAACCCACCATGTGTTAAACATACCGTGTATTAAACCTACCGTGTATTAAACCTACCGTGTTTTCAACCCACCTTGTGTTCAACCCACTGTAAGTTAAACCCACCATGTGTTAAACCTACCGTGTGTTCAACCCACCGTGTGTTCAACCCACCGTGTTTTCAACCCACCGTGTTTTCAACCCACCGTGTGTTAGACCTACCGTGTGTTAAACACACCGTGTGTTAAACCTACTGTGTATTAAACCTACCGTGTGTTCAACCCACCGTGTGTTCAACCCACCGTGTGTTCAACCTACCGTGTGTTCAACCCAAAGTGTGTCAAACCTACCGTGTGTTCAACACACCGTGTGTTCAACCCACCGTATGTTCAACACACCGTGTGTTCAACCCACCGTGTGTTAAACCCACCGTGTGTTAAACCCACCGTGTGTTAAACCCACCATGTGTTCAACCCACCGTGTGTTCAACCCACCATGTGTTCAACCCACCGTGTGTTCAACCCACCGTGTGTTCAACCCACCGTGTGTTAAACCTACCGTGTGTTCAACCCACCATGTGTTCAACCCACCGTGTGTTCAACCCACCGTGTGTTCAACCCACCGTTTGTTAAACCTACCGTGTGTTCAACCCACCGTGTGTTCAACCCACCGTGTGTTAAACCCACCGTGTGTTAAACCCACCGTGTGTTAAACCCACCGTGTGTTAAACCCACCGTGTGGTAAACCCACCGTGTGTTTAACCCATCGTGTGTTAAACCCGCCGTGTGTTAAACCCGCTGTGTGTTAAACCCACCGTGTATTAAACCCACCGTCTGTTAGACCCACCGTATGTTCGACACACCGTGTGTTCAACCCACTGTGTGTTCAACCCACCGTGTGTTAAACCTACCGTGTGTTCAACCCACCGTGTGTTCAACCCACCGTGTGTTCAACCCACCGTGTGTTCAACCCACCGTGTGTTCAACCCACCGTGTGTTCAACACACCGTGTGTTCAACCCATCGTGTGTTAAACCCGCCGTGTGTTAAACCCGCTGTGTCCCACCGTGTGTTCAGCCCACCGTGTGTTAAACCCACCGTGTGTTCAACCCACCGTGTGTTCAACCCACCGTGTGTTCAACCCACCGTGTGTTCAACCCACCGTGTGTTCAACCCACCGTGTGTTCAACCCACCGTGTGTTCAACCCACCGTGTGTTCAACCCACCGTGGGTTCAACCCACCGTGTGTTCAACCCGCCGTGTGTTCAACCCACCGTGTGTTCAACCCACCGTGTGTTAAACCTACCGTGTATTCAACCCACCGTGTGTTCAACCCACCGTGTGTTAAACCCACCGTGTGTTCAACCTACCGTGTGTTCAACCCACCGTGTATTCAACCCACCGTGTGTTAAACATACCGTGTATTAAACCTACCGTGTATTAAACCTACCGTGTTTTCAACCCACCTTGTGTTCAACCCACTGTAAGTTAAACCCACCGTGTGTTAAACCTACCGTGTGTTCAACCCACCGTGTGTTCAACCCACCGTGTTTTCAACCCACCGTGTTTTCAACCCACCGTGTGTTAGACCTACCGTGTGTTAAACACACCGTGTGTTAAACCTACAGTGTATTAAACCTACCGTGTGTTCAACCCACCGTGTGTTCAACCTACCGTGTGTTCAACCCAAAGTGTGTTAAACCTACCGTGTGTTCAACACACCGTGTGTTCAACCCACCGTGTGTTCAACACATCGTGTGTTCAACCCACCGTGTGTTAAACCCACCGTGTGTTAAACCCACCGTGTGTGGATTGAACAAACGGTGGGTTGATCATACGGTGGGTTGAACACACGGTGTGTTGAACACACGGTAGGTTTAACACACGGTGGGTTGAACACATGGTGGGTTGAACACACGGTGGGTTGAACATACGGTGGGTTGAACTCACGGTGCGTTGAACACACGGTGGGTTGAACATACGGTAGGTTTAACACACGGTGGGTTGAACACACGGTGGGTTGAACACACGGTGGGTTGAACACACGGTGGGTTGAACACACGGTAGGTTTAACACACGGTGGGTTGAACACACGGTGGGTTGAACACACGATGGGTTGAACACACGGTGGGTTTAACACACGGTGGGTTGAACACACGGTAGGTTTAACACACGGTGGGTTGAACACACGGTGGGTTGAACACACAGTGTGTTGAACACACGTTGGGTTTAACACACGGTGGGTTGAACACACGGTGGGTTGAACACACGGTGGGTTGATCACACAGTGGGTTGAACACACGGTGGGTTGAAGACACGGTAGGTTTAACATACGGTGGGTTTAACTCACGGTGGGTTTAACACACGGTGGGTTGAACACACGGTGGGTTGAACACACAGTGGGTTTAACACACACTGGGTTTAACACATAGTGGGTTTAACACACGGTGGGTTCAACACACGGTGGGTTTAACACACGATGGGTTGAATACACGGTGGGTTGAACACACGATGGGTTGAACACACGGTGGGTTGAACAGACGGTAGGTTTAACACACGGTGGGTTGAACACACGGTGGGTTGAACACACGGTGGGTTGAACACACCGTGGGTTTAACACACGGAGGGTTGAACACACGGTGGGTTGAACACACGGTGGGTTGAACACACAGTGGGTTTAACACACGGTGGGTTGAACACACGGTGGGATGAACACACGGTGGGTTTAACACACGGTAGGTCTAACACACGGTGGGTTGAACACACGGTGGGTTTAACACACGGAGTGTTGAACACACGGTGGGTTTCACACACGGTGGGTTGAACACACGGTGGGTTGAACACACGGTGGGTTGAACACACGGTATGTTTAACACACGGTGGGTTGAACACACGGTAGGTTGAACACACTGTGGGTTGAAGACACGGTGGGTTGAACACACGGTGTGTTGAACACACGGTGGGTTGAACACACGGTGGGTTTAACACACGATGGATTGAACACACGGTGGGTTGAACTCATGGTGGGTTGAACACACGGTGGGTTGAACACACGGTGGGTTGAACACACGGTGGGTTGAACAGACGGTAGGTTTAACACACGGTGGGTTGAACAGACGGTAGGTTTAACACACGGTGGGTTGAACACACGGTGGGTTGAACACACGGTGGGTTGAACACACGGTGGGTTGAAGACACGGTGGGTTGAACACACAGTGGGTTTAACACACGGTGGGTTGAACACACGGTGGGATGAACACACGGTGGGTTTAACACACGGTAGGTCTAACACACGGTGGGTTGAACACACGGTGGGTTTAACACACGGAGTGTTGAACACACGGTGGGTTTCACACACGGTGGGTTGAACACACGGTGGGTTGAACACACGGTGGAATGAACACACGGTATGTTGAACACACTGTGGGTTGAAGACACGGTGGGTTGAACACACGGTGTGTTGAACACACGGTGGGTTGAACACACGGTGGGTTTAACACACGATGGATTGAACACACGGTGGGTTGAAGTCACGGTGGGTTGAACACACGGTGGGTTGAACACACGGTAGGTTTAACACACGGTGGGTTGAACACACGGTGGGTTGAACACACGGTGGGTTGAACACACGGTAGGTTTAACACACGGTGGGTTGAACACACGGTGGGTTGAACACACTGTGGGTTGAACACACGGTGGGTTTAACACACGGTGGATTGAACACACGGTGGGTTGATCATACGGTGTGTTGAACACACGGTGGGTTGAACACACGGTGGGTTGAACACACGGTGGGTTGAACACACGGTAGGTTGAACACACGGTCGGTTGAACACACGGTGGGTTGAACACACGGTGGGTTAAACACACAGTGGGTTGAACACACGGTGGGTTGAACACACGGTGGGTTTAACACACGGAGGGTTGAACACACGGTGGGTTGAACACACGGTGGGTTGAACACACGGTGGGTTTAACACATGGTTGGTTGAACACACGGTAGGTTGAACACACTGTGGGTTGAAGACACGGTGGGTTGAACACACGGTGTGTTGAACACACGGTGGGTTGAACACACGGTGGGTTTAACACACGATGGATTGAACACACGGTGGGTTGAACTCACGGTGGGTTGAACACACGGTGGGTTGAACACACGGTAGGTTTAACACACGGTGGTTTGAACACACGGTGGGTTGAACACACGGTGGGTTGAACACACGGTAGGTTTAACACACGGTGGGTTGAACACACGGTGGGTTGAACACATTGTGGGTTGAACACACGGTGGGTTTAACACACGGTGGATTGAACACACGGTGGGTTGATCATACGGTGTGTTGAACACACGGTGGGTTGAACACACGGTGGGTTGAACACACGGTGGGTTGAACACACGGTGGGTTGAACACACGGTGGGTTGAACACACGGTGGGTTGAACACACGGTGGGTTAAACACACAGTGGGTTGAACACACGGTGGGTTAAACACACGGTGGGTCTAACACACGGAGGGTTGAACACACGGTGGGTTGAACACACGATGGGTTTTACACACGGTTGGTTGAACATACGGTGGGATGAACACACGGTGGGTTTAACACATGGTAGGTTTAACACACGGTGGGTTGAACACACGGTGGGTTTAACACACGGAGGGTTGAACACACGGTGGGTTAAACACACGGTGGGTTGAACACATGGTGGGTTGAACACACGATGGGTTGAAGACACGATAGGTTTAACACACGGTGGGTTGAACACACGGTAGGTTGAACACACGGTGGGTTGAGGACACGGTGGGTTGAACACACGGTGTGTTGAACACACGGTGGGTTGAACACACGGTGGGTTTAACACACGATCGGTTGAACACACGGTGGGTTGAACTCACGGTGCGTTGAACACACGGTGGGTTGAACACACGGTAGGTTTAACACACAGTGGGTTGAACACACGGTGGGTTGAACACACGTTGGGTTGAACACACGGTAGGTTTAACACACGGTGGGTTGAACACACGGTGGGTTGAACACACGGTGGGTTGAACACACGGTGGGTTTAACACACGCTGGATTGAACACACGGTGGGTTGATCATACGGTGGGTTGAACACACGGTGTGTTGAACACACGGTAGGTTTAACAAACGGTGGGTTGAACACACGGTGGGTTGAACACACGGTGGGTTGATCACACAGTGGGTTGAACACACGGTGGGTTGAAGACACGGTAGGTTTAACACACGGTGGGTTTAACTCACGGTGGGTTTAACACACGGTGGGCTGAACACACGGTGGGTTTAACACACGGTATACATACGGTCGGTTTAACACACGGTGGGTTGAACACACGGTGGGTTAAACACACGGTAGGTTTAACACACAGTGGGTTTAACACGCGGTGGGTTGAATACACGGTAGGTTGAACACACGGTGGGTTGAACACACGGTGGGTTGAACACACGGTGGGTTTAACACACGCTGGGTTTAACACACGGTGGGTTTAACACACGATGGGTTCAACACACGGTGGGTTTGACACACGGTGGGTTTCACACACGGTGGGTTTAACACACAGTGGGTTTAACATACGGTGGGTTGAACACACGGTCGGTTGAACACACGGTGGGTTGAACACACGGTGGGTTGAACACACGGTGGGTTGAACACACGGTGGGTTGAATACACGGTGGGTTGAACACACGGTGGGTTTAACACACAGTGGGTTGAACACACGGTGGGTTGAACACACGGTGGGTTTAACACAGGGAGGGTTGAACACACGGTGGGTTGAACACACGGTGGGTTGAACACACAGTGGGTTTAACACACGGTGGGTTGAACACACGGTGGGATGAACACACGGTGGGTTTAACACACGGTAGGTTTAACACACGGTGGGTTGAACACACAGTGGGTTTAACACATGGAGTGTTGAGCACACGGTGGGTTTCACACACGGTGGGTTGAACACACGGTGGGTTGAACACACGGTGGGTTGAACACACGGTATGTTTAACACACGGTGGGTTGAACACACGGTAGGTTGAACACACGCTAGGTTGAAGACACGGTGGGTTGAACACACGGTGTGTTGAACACACGGTGGGTTGAAAACACGGTGGGTTTAACACACGATGGATTGAACACACGGTGGGTTGAACTCACGGTGGGTTGAACACACGGTGGGTTTAACACACGCTGGGTTTAACACACGGTGGGTTTAACACACGATGGGTTCAACACACGGTGGGTTTGACACACGGTGGGTTTCACACACGGTGGGTTTAACACACAGTGGGTTTAACATACGGTGGGTTGAACACACGGTCGGTTGAACACACGGTGGGTTGAACACACGGTGGGTTGAACACACGGTGGGTTGAACACACGGTGGGTTGAATACACGGTGGGTTGAACACACGGTGGGTTGAACACACGGTATGTTTAACACACGGTGGGTTGAACACACGGTATGTTTAACACACGGTGGGTTGAACACACGGTAGGTTGAACACACGCTAGGTTGAAGACACGGTGGGTTGAACACACGGTGTGTTGAACACACGGTGGGTTGAAAACACGGTGGGTTTAACACACGATGGATTGAACACACGGTGGGTTGAACTCACGGTGGGTTGAACACACGGTGGGTTGAACACACGGTAGGTTGAACACACGGTGGGTTGAACACACGGTGGGTTGAACACACGGTAGGTTTAACACACGGTAGGTTTAACACACGGTGGGTTGAACACACGGTGGGTTGAGCACACTGTGGGTTGAACACACGGTGGGTTTAACACACGGTGGATTGAACATACGGTGGGTTGATCATACAGTGTGTTAAACACACGGTGGGTTGAACACACGGTGGGTTGAACACACGGTGGGTTGAACACACGGTGGGTTGAACACACGGTGGGTTTAACACACGGTGGGTTTAACACACGGTGGGTTTAACACACTGTGGGTTTAACACACGGTGGGTTTATCACACGGTGGGTTGAACACACGGTGGGCTGAACACACGGTGGGTTGAACACACGGTGGGTTGAACACACGATGGGTTTTTCACACGGTAGGTTTAACACACGGTGGGTTGAACACACGGTGGGCTGAACACACGGTTGGTTGAACACACGGTAGGTTTAACACACGATGGGCTGAACACACGGTGGGTTGAACTCATGGTGCGTTGAACACACGGTGGGTTGAACACACGGTAGGTTTAACACAGAGTGGGTTGAACACACGGTGGGTTGAACACACGGTGGGTTGAACACACGGTAGGTTTAACACACGGTGGGTTGAACACACGGTGGGTTGAACACACGGTGGGTTGAACACACGGTGGGTTTAACACACGTTGGATTGAACACACGGTGGGTTGATCATACGGTGGGTTGAACACACGGTGTGTTGAACACACGGTAGGTTTAACAAACGGTGGGTTGAACACACGGTGGGTTGAACACACAGTGTGTTGAACACACGTTAGGTTTAACACACGGTGGGTTGAACACACGGTGGGTTGAACACACGGTGGGTTTAACACACGCTGGGTTTAACACACGGTGGGTTTAACACACGATGGGTTCAACACACGGTAGGTTTGACACACGGTGGGTTTCACACACGGTGGGTTTAACACACAGTGGGTTTAACATACGGTGGGTTGAACACACGGTCGGTTGAACACACGGTGGGTTGAACACACGGTGGGTTGAACACACGGTGGGTTGAACACACGGTGGGTTGAATACACGGTGGGTTGAACACACGGTGGGTTTAACACACAGTGGGTTGAACACACGGTGGGTTGAACACACGGTGGGTTTAACACAGGGAGGGTTGAACACACGGTGGGTTGAACACACGGTGGGTTGAACACACAGTGGGTTTAACACACGGTGGGTTGAACACACGGTGGGATGAACACACGGTGGGTTTAACACACGGTAGGTTTAACACACGGTGGGTTGAACACACAGTGGGTTTAACACATGGAGTGTTGAGCACACGGTGGGTTTCACACACGGTGGGTTGAACACACGGTGGGTTGAACACACGGTGGGTTGAACACACGGTATGTTTAACACACGGTGGGTTGAACACACGGTAGGTTGAACACACGCTAGGTTGAAGACACGGTGGGTAGAACACACGGTGTGTTGAACACACGGTGGGTTGAAAACACGGTGGGTTTAACACACGATGGATTGAACACACGGTGGGTTGAACTCACGGTGGGTTGAACACACGGTGGGTTGAACACACGGTAGGTTGAACACACGGTGGGTTGAACACACGGTGGGTTGAACACACGGTAGGTTGAACACACGGTAGGTTTAACACACGGTGGGTTGAACACACGGTGGGTTGAGCACACTGTGGGTTGAACACACGGTGGGTTTAACACACGGTGGATTGAACACACGGTGGGTTGATCATACGGTGTGTTGAACACACGGTGGGTTGAATATACGGTGGGTTGAACACACGGTGGGTTGAACACACGGTGGGTTGAACACACGGTGGGTTTAACACACGGTGGGTTTAACACACGGTGGGTTTAACACACTGTGGGTTTAACACACGGTGGGTTTATCACACGGTGGGTTGAACACACGGTGGGCTGAACACACGGTGGGTTGAACACACGGTGGGTTGAACACACGATGGGTTTTTCACACGGTAGGTTTAACACACGGTGGGTTGAACACACGGTGGGCTGAATACACGGTTGGTTGAACACACGGTAGGTTTAACACACGATGGGCTGAACACACGGTGGGTTGAACTCATGGTGCGTTGAACACACGGTGGGTTGAACACACGGTAGGTTTAACACACAGTGGGTTGAACACACGGTGGGTTGAACACACGGTGGGTTGAACACACGGTAGGTTTAACACACGGTGGGTTGAACACACGGTGGGTTGAACACACGGTGGGTTGAACACACGGTGGGTTTAACACACGTTGGATTGAACACACGGTGGGTTGATCATACGGTGGGTTGAACACACGGTGTGTTGAACACACGGTAGGTTTAACAAACGGTGGGTTGAACACACGGTGGGTTGAACACACAGTGTGTTGAACACACGTTGGGTTTAACACACGGTGGGTTGAACACACGGTGGGTTGAACACACGGTGGGTTGATCACACAGTGGGTTGAACACACGGTGGGTTGAAGACACGGTAGGTTTAACACACGGTGGGTTTAACACACGCTGGGTTTAACACACGGTGGGTTTAACACACGTTGGGTTCAACACACGGTGGGTTTGACACACGGTGGGTTTCACACACGGTGGGTTTAACACACAGTGGGTTTAACATACGGTGGGTTGAACACACGGTCGGTTGAACACACGGTGGGTTGAACACACGGTGGGTTGAACACACGGTGGGTTGAACACACGGTGGGTTGAATACACGGTGGGTTGAACACACGGTGGGTTTAACACACAGTGGGTTGAACACACGGTGGGTTGAACACACGGTGGGTTTAACACAGGGAGGGTTGAACACACGGTGGGATGAACACACGGTGGGTTTAACACATGGTAGGTTTAACACACGGTGGGTTGAACACACGGTGGGTTTAACACACGGAGGGTTGAACACACGGTGGGTTAAACACACGGTGGGTTGAACACATGGTGGGTTGAACACACGGTGGGTTGAAGACACGATAGGTTTAACACACGGTGGGTTGAACACACGGTAGGTTGAACACACGGTGGGTTGAGGACACGGTGGGTTGAACACACGGTGTGTTGAACACACGGTGGGTTGAACACACGGTGGGTTTAACACACGATCGGTTGAACACACGGTGGGTTGAACTCACGGTGCGTTGAACACACGGTGGGTTGAACACACGGTAGGTTTAACACACAGTGGGTTGAACACACGGTGGGTTGAACACACGTTGGGTTGAACACACGGTAGGTTTAACACACGGTGGGTTGAACACACGGTGGGTTGAACACACGGTGGGTTGAACACACGGTGGGTTTAACACACGCTGGATTGAACACACGGTGGGTTGATCATACGGTGGGTTGAACACACGGTGTGTTGAACACACGGTAGGTTTAACAAACGGTGGGTTGAACACACGGTGGGTTGAACACACAGTGTGTTGAACACACGTTGGGTTTAACACACGGTGGGTTGAACACACGGTGGGTTGAACACACGGTGGGTTGATCACACAGTGGGTTGAACACACGGTGGGTTGAAGACACGGTAGGTTTAACACACGGTGGGTTTAACTCACGGTGGGTTTAACACACGGTGGGCTGAACACACGGTGGGTTTAACACACGGTATACATACGGTCGGTTTAACACACGGTGGGTTGAACACACGGTGGGTTAAACACACGGTAGGTTTAACACACAGTGGGTTTAACACGCGGTGGGTTGAATACACAGTAGGTTGAACACACGGTGGGTTGAACACACGGTGGGTTGAACACACGGTGGGTTTAACACACGCTGGGTTTAACACACGGTGGGTTTAACACACGATGGGTTCAACACACGGTGGGTTTGACACACGGTGGGTTTCACACACGGTGGGTTTAACACACAGTGGGTTTAACATACGGTGGGTTGAACACACGGTCGGTTGAACACACGGTGGGTTGAACACACGGTGGGTTGAACACACGGTGGGTTGAACACACGGTGGGTTGAATACACGGTGGGTTGAACACACGGTGGGTTTAACACACAGTGGGTTGAACACACGGTGGGTTGAACACACGGTGGGTTTAACACAGGGAGGGTTGAACACACGGTGGGTTGAACACACGGTGGGTTGAACACACAGTTGGTTTAACACACGGTGGGTTGAACACACGGTGGGATGAACACACGGTGGGTTTAACACACGGTAGGTTTAACACACGGTGGGTTGAACACACAGTGGGTTTAACACATGGAGTGTTGAGCACACGGTGGGTTTCACACACGGTGGGTTGAACACACGGTGGGTTGAACACACGGTGGGTTGAACACACGGTATGTTTAACACACGGTGGGTTGAACACACGGTAGGTTGAACACACGCTAGGTTGAAGACACGGTGGGTTGAACACACGGTGTGTTGAACACACGGTGGGTTGAAAACACGGTGGGTTTAACACACGATGGATTGAACACACGGTGGGTTGAACTCACGGTGGGTTGAACACACGGTGGGTTTAACACACGCTGGGTTTAACACACGGTGGGTTTAACACACGATGGGTTCAACACACGGTGGGTTTGACACACGGTGGGTTTCACACACGGTGGGTTTAACACACAGTGGGTTTAACATACGGTAGGTTGAACACACGGTCGGTTGAACACACGGTGGGTTGAACACACGGTGGGTTGAACACACGGTGGGTTGAACACACGGTGGGTTGAATACACGGTGGGTTGAACACACGGTGGGTTTAACACACAGTGGGTTGAACACACGGTGGGTTGAACACACGGTGGGTTTAACACAGGGAGGGTTGAACACACGGTGGGTTGAACACACGGTGGGTTGAACACACAGTGGGTTTAACACACGGTGGGTTGAACACACGGTGGGATGAACACACGGTGGGTTTAACACACGGTAGGTTTAACACACGGTGGGTTGAACACACAGTGGGTTTAACACATGGAGTGTTGAGCACACGGTGGGTTTCACACACGGTGGGTTGAACACACGATGGGTTGAACACACGGTGGGTTGAACACACGGTATGTTTAACACACGGTGGGTTGAACACACGGTAGGTTGAACACACGCTAGGTTGAAGACGCGGTGGGTTGAACACACGGTGTGTTGAACACACGGTGGGTTGAAAACACGGTGGGTTTAACACACGATGGATTGAACACACGGTGGGTTGAACTCACGGTGGGTTGAACACACGGTGGGTTGAACACACGGTAGGTTGAACACACGGTGGGTTGAACACACGGTGGGTTGAACACACGGTAGGTTGAACACACGGTAGGTTTAACACACGGTGGGTTGAACACACGGTGGGTTGAGAACACTGTGGGTTGAACACACGGTGGGTTTAACACACGGTGGATTGAACACACGGTGGGTTGAACATACGGTGTGTTGAACACACGGTGGGTTGAACACACGGTGGGTTGAACACACGGTGGGTTGAACACACGGTGGGTTGAACACACGGTGGGTTTAACACACGGTGGGTTTAACACACGGTGGGTTTAACACACTGTGGGTTTAACACACGGTGGGTTTATCACACGGTGGGTTGAACACACGGTGGGCTGAACACACGGTGGGTTGAACACACGGTGGGTTGAACACACGATGGGTTTTTCACACGGTAGGTTTAAGACACGGTGGGTTGAACACACGGTGGGCTGAACACACGGTTGGTTGAACACACGGTAGGTTTAACACACGATGGGCTGAACACACGGTGGGTTGAACTCATGGTGCGTTGAACACACGGTGGGTTGAACACACGGTAGGTTTAACACAGAGTGGGTTGAACACACGGTGGGTTGAACACACGGTGGGTTGAACACACGGTAGGTTTAACACACGGTGGGTTGAACACACGGTGGGTTGAACACACGGTGGGTTGAACACACGGTGGGTTTAACACACGTTGGATTGAACACACGGTGGGTTGATCATACGGTGGGTTGAACACACGGTGTGTTGAACACACGGTAGGTTTAACAAACGGTGGGTTGAACACACGGTGGGTTGAACACACAGTGTGTTGAACACACGTTGGGTTTAACACACGGTGGGTTGAACACACGGTGGGTTGAACACACGGTGGGTTTAACACACGCTGGGTTTAACACACGGTGGGTTTAACACACGATGGGTTCAACACACGGTGGGTTTGACACACGGTGGGTTTCACACACGGTGGGTTTAACACACAGTGGGTTTAACATACGGTGGGTTGAACACACGGTCGGTTGAACACACGGTGGGTTGAACACACGGTGGGTTGAACACACGGTGGGTTGAACACACGGTGGGTTGAATACACGGTGGGTTGAACACACGGTGGGTTTAACACACAGTGGGTTGAACACACGGTGGGTTGAACACACGGTGGGTTTAACACAGGGAGGGTTGAACACACGGTGGGTTGAACACACGGTGGGTTGAACACACAGTGGGTTTAACACACGGTGGGTTGAACACACGGTGGGATGAACACACGGTGGGTTTAACACACGGTAGGTTTAACACACGGTGGGTTGAACACACAGTGGGTTTAACACATGGAGTGTTGAGCACACGGTGGGTTTCACACACGGTGGGTTGAACACACGGTGGGTTGAACACACGGTGGGTTGAACACACGGTATGTTTAACACACGGTGGGTTGAACACACGGTAGGTTGAACACACGCTAGGTTGAAGACACGGTGGGTAGAACACACGGTGTGTTGAACACACGGTGGGTTGAAAACACGGTGGGTTTAACACACGATGGATTGAACACACGGTGGGTTGAACTCACGGTGGGTTGAACACACGGTGGGTTGAACACACGGTAGGTTGAACACACGGTGGGTTGAACACACGGTGGGTTGAACACACGGTAGGTTGAACACACGGTAGGTTTAACACACGGTGGGTTGAACACACGGTGGGTTGAGCACACTGTGGGTTGAACACACGGTGGGTTTAACACACGGTGGATTGAACACACGGTGGGTTGATCATACGGTGTGTTGAACACACGGTGGGTTGAATATACGGTGGGTTGAACACACGGTGGGTTGAACACACGGTGGGTTGAACACACGGTGGGTTTAACACACGGTGGGTTTAACACACGGTGGGTTTAACACACTGTGGGTTTAACACACGGTGGGTTTATCACACGGTGGGTTGAACACACGGTGGGCTGAACACACGGTGGGTTGAACACACGGTGGGTTGAACACACGATGGGTTTTTCACACGGTAGGTTTAACACACGGTGGGTTGAACACACGGTGGGCTGAACACACGGCTGGTTGAACACACGGTAGGTTTAACACACGATGGGCTGAACACACGGTGGGTTGAACTCATGGTGCGTTGAACACACGGTGGGTTGAACACACGGTAGGTTTAACACACAGTGGGTTGAACACACGGTGGGTTGAACACACGGTGGGTTGAACACACGGTAGGTTTAACACACGGTGGGTTGAACACACGGTAGGTTGAACACACGCTAGGTTGAAGACACGGTGGGTAGAACACACGGTGTGTTGAACACACGGTGGGTTGAAAACACGGTGGGTTTAACACACGATGGATTGAACACACGGTGGGTTGAACTCACGGTGGGTTGAACACACGGTGGGTTGAACACACGGTAGGTTGAACACACGGTGGGTTGAACACACGGTGGGTTGAACACACGGTAGGTTGAACACACGGTAGGTTTAACACACGGTGGGTTGAACACACGGTGGGTTGAGCACACTGTGGGTTGAACACACGGTGGGTTTAACACACGGTGGATTGAACACACGGTGGGTTGATCATACGGTGTGTTGAACACACGGTGGGTTGAGTATACGGTGGGTTGAACACACGGTGGGTTGAACACACGGTGGGTTGAACACACGGTGGGTTTAACACACGGTGGGTTTAACACACGGTGGGTTTAACACACTGTGGGTTTAACACACGGTGGGTTTATCACACGGTGGGTTGAACACACGGTGGGCTGAACACACGGTGGGTTGAACACACGGTGGGTTGAACACACGATGGGTTTTTCACACGGTAGGTTTAACACACGGTGGGTTGAACACACGGTGGGCTGAACACACGGTTGGTTGAACACACGGTAGGTTTAACACACGATGGGCTGAACACACGGTGGGTTGAACTCATGGTGCGTTGAACACACGGTGGGTTGAACACACGGTAGGTTTAACACACAGTGGGTTGAACACACGGTGGGTTGAACACACGGTGGGTTGAACACACGGTAGGTTTAACACACGGTGGGTTGAACACACGGTGGGTTGAACACACGGTGGGTTGAACACACGGTGGGTTTAACACACGTTGGATTGAACACACGGTGGGTTGATCATACGGTGGGTTGAACACACGGTGTGTTGAACACACGGTAGGTTTAACAAACAGTGGGTTGAACACACGGTGGGTTGAACACACAGTGTGTTGAACACACGTTGGGTTTAACACACGGTGGGTTGAACACACGGTGGGTTGAACACACGGTGGGTTGATCACACAGTGGGTTGAACACACGGTGGGTTGAAGACACGGTAGGTTTAACACACGGTGGGTTTAACTCACGGAGGGTTTAACACACGGTGGGCTGAACACACGGTGGGTTTAACACACGGTATACATACGGTCGGTTTAACACACGGTGGGTTGAACACACGGTGGGTTAAACACACGGTAGGTTTAACACACAGTGGGTTTAACACGCGGTGGGTTGAATACACGGTGGGTTGAACACACGGTGGGTTGAACACACGGTGGGTTGAACACACGGTGGGTTTAACACACGCTGGGTTTAACACACGGTGGGTTTAACACACGTTGGGTTCAACACACGGTGGGTTTGACACACGGTGGGTTTCACACACGGTGGGTTTAACACACAGTGGGTTTAACATACGGTGGGTTGAACACACGGTCGGTTGAACACACGGTGGGTTGAGCACACGGTGGGTTGAACACACGGTGGGTTGAACACACGGTGGGTTGAATACACGGTGGGTTGAACACACGGTGGGTTTAACATACAGTGGGTTGAACACACGGTGGGTTGAACACACGGTGGGTTTAACACAGGGAGGGTTGAACACACGGTGGGTTGAACACACGGTGGGTTGAACACACAGTGGGTTTAACACACGGTGGGTTGAACACACGGTGGGATGAACACACGGTGGGTTTAACACACGGTAGGTTTAACACACGGTGGGTTGAACACACAGTGGGTTTAACACATGGAGTGTTGAGCACACGGTGGGTTTCACACACGGTGGGTTGAACACACGGTGGGTTGAACACACGGTGGGTTGAACACACGGTATGTTTAACACACGGTGGGTTGAACACACGGTAGGTTGAACACACGCTAGGTTGAAGACACGGTGGGTTGAACACACGGTGTGTTGAACACACGGTGGGTTGAAAACACGGTGGGTTTAACACACGATGGATTGAACACACGGTGGGTTGAACTCACGGTGGGTTGAACACACGGTGGGTTGAACACACGGTAGGTTGAACACACGGTGGGTTGAACACACGGTGGGTTGAACACATGGTGGGTTGAACACACGACAGGTTGAACACACGGTGGGTTGAACACACGGTGGATTGAACACACGGTGGGTTGAACACACGGTGGGTTCAACACACGGTGGGTTCAACACACGGTGCGTTGAACACACGGTGGGTGGAACACACGGTGGGTTGAACACATGGTGGGTTGAACACACGGTGGGTTGATAAAACGGTGGGTGGAACACACGGTGGGTTGAACACACGGTGGGTTGAACACACGATAGGTTGAACACACGGTGGGTTGAACACACGGTTGGTTGAACACACGACAGGTTGAACACACGGTGGGTTGAACACACGGTGGATTGAACACACGGTGGGTTGAACACACGGTGGGTTCAACAAACAGTGGGTTCAATACACGGTGCGTTGAACACACGGTGGGTGGTACACACGGTGGGTTGAACACATGCTGGGTTGAACACACGGTGGGTTCAGCACATGGTGGGTGGAACACACGGTGGGTTGAACACATGGTGGGTTGAACATACGGTGGGTTGATCACACGGTGGGTGGAACACACGGTGGGTTGAACACACGGTGGGTTGAACACACGATAGGTTGAGCACATGGTGGGTTGAACACACGGTGGGTTCAACACACGATGGGTTGAACACATGGTGGGTTCAACACACGGTGCGTTGAACACACGGTGGGTGGAACACATGGTGGGTTGAACACATGGTGGGTTGAATACACGGTGGGTTGATCAAACGGTGGGTGGAACACACGCTGGGTTGAACACACGGTGGGTTGAACAAACGATCGGTTGAACACACGGTGGATTGAACACACGGTGCGTTGAACACACGGTGGGTGGAACACACGGTGGGTTGAACACATGGTGGGTTGAACATACGGTGGGTTGATCACACGGTGGGTGGAACACACGCTGGGTTGAACACACGGTGGGTTGAACACACGATAGGTTGAACACACGGTGGGTTGAACACACGGTGGGTTGAACACACAGTGGGTTGAACACACGGTGGGTTCAACACATCGTGCGTTGAACACACGGTGGGTGGAACACACGGTGGGTTGAACACATGGTGGGTTGAACAAACGGTGGGTTGATCAAACGGTGGGTGGAACACACGTTGGGTTGAACACACGGTGGGTTGAACACACGATAGGTTGAACACATGGTGGGTTGAACACACGGTGGGTTGAACACACGATGGGTTTAACACACGGTTGGTTGAACATACGGTGGGATGAACACACAGTGGGTTTAACACATGGTAGGTTTAACACACGGTGGGTTCAACACACGGTGGGTTTAACACACGGAGGGTTGAACACACGGTGGGTTAAACACACGGTGGGTTGAACACATGGTGGGTTGAACACACGGTGGGTTGAAGACACGATATGTTTAACACACGGTGGGTTGAACACACGGTAGGTTGAACACACGGTGGGTTGAGGACACGGTGGGTTGAACACACGGTGTGTTGAACACACGGTGGGTTGAACACACAGTGGGTTTAACACACGATGGGTTGAACACACGGTGGGTTGAACTCACGGTGCGTTGAACACACGGTGGGTTGAACACACGGTAGGTTTAACACACAGTGGGTTGAACACACGGTGGGTTGAACACACGGTGGGTTGAACAAACGGTAGGTTTAACACACGGTGGGTTGAACACACGGTGGGTTGAACACACGGTGGGTTGAACACACGGTGGGTTTAACACACGCTGGATTGAACACACGGTGGGTTGATCATACGGTGGGTTGAACACACAGTGTGTTCAACACACGGTAGGTTTAACAAACGGTGGGTTGAACACACGGTGGGTTGAACACACAGTGTGTTGAACACACGTTGGGTTTAACACACGGTGGGTTGAACACACGGTGGGTTGAACACACGGTGGGTTGATCACACAATGGGTTGAACACACGGTGGGTTGAAGACACGGTAGGTTTAACACACGGTGGGTTTTAACTCACGGTGGGTTTAACACACGGTGGGCTGAACACACGGTGGGTTTAACACACGGCATACATACGGTCGGTTTAACACACGGTGGGTTGAACACACGGTGGGTTAAACACACGGTAGGTTTAACACACAGTGGGTTTAACACGCGGTGGGTTGAATACACGGTGGGTTGAACACACGGTGGGTTGAACACACGGTGGGTTGAACACACGGTGGGTTTAACACACGCTGGGTTTAACACACGGTGGGTTTAACACACGATGGGTTCAACACACGGTGGGTTTGACACACGGTGGGTTTCACACACGGTGGGTTTAACACACAGTGGGTTTAACATACGGTGGGTTGAACACACGGTCGGTTGAACACACGGTGGGTTGAACACACGGTGGGTTGAACACACGGTGGGTTGAACACACGGTGGGTTGAATACACGGTGGGTTGAACACACGGTGGGTTTAACACACAGTGGGTTGAACACACGGTGGGTTGAACACACGGTGGGTTTAACACAGGGAGGGTTGAACACACGGTGGGTTGAACACACGGTCGGTTGAACACACAGTGGGTTTAACACACGGTGGGTTGAACACACGGTGGGATGAACACACGGTGGGTTTAACACACGGTAGGTTTAACACACGGTGGGTTGAACACACAGTGGGTTCAACACATGGAGTGTTGAGCACACGGTGGGTTTCACACACGGTGGGTTGAACACACGGTGGGTTGAACACACGGTGGGTTGAACACACGGTATGTTTAACACACGGTGGGTTGAACACACGGTAGGTTGAACACACGCTAGGTTGAAGACACGGTGGGTTGAACACACGGTGTGTTGAACACACGGTGGGTTGAAAACACGGTGGGTTTAACACACGATGGATTGAACACACGGTGGGTTGAACTCACGGTGGGTTGAACACACTGTGGGTTGAACACACGGTAGGTTGAACACACGGTGGGTTGAACACACGGTGGGTTGAACACACGGTAGGTTGAACACACGGTAGGTTTAACACACGGTGGGTTGAACACACGGTGGGTTGAGCACACTGTGGGTTGAACACACAGTGGGTTTAACACACGGTGGATTGAACACACGGTGGGTTGATCATACGGTGTGTTGAACACACGGTGGGTTGAACACACGGTGGGTTGAACACACGGTGGGTTGAACACACGGTGGGTTGAACACACGGTGGGTTTAACACACGGTGGGTTTAACACACGGTGGGTTTAACAAACTGTGGGTTTAACACACGGTGGGTTTATCACACGGTGGGTTGAACACACGGTGGGCTGAACAAACGGTGGGTTGAACACACGGTGGGTTGAACACACGATGGGTTTTTCACACGGTAGGTTTAACACACGGTGGGTTGAACACACGGTGGGCTGAACACACGGTTGGTTGAACACACGGTAGGTTTAACACACGATGGGCTGAACACACGGTGGGTTGAACTCACGGTGCGTTGAACACACGGTGGGTTGAACACACAGTAGGTTTAACACACAGTGGGTTGAACTCACGGTGGGTTGAACACACGGTGGGTTGAACACACGGTAGGTTTAACACACGGTGGGTTGAACACACGGTGGGTTGAACACACGGTGGGTTGAACACACGGTGGGTTTAACACACGTTGGATTGAACACACGGTGGGTTGATCAAACGGTGGGTTGAACACACGGTGTGTTGAACACACGGTAGGTTTAACAAACGGTGGGTTGAACACACGGTGGGTTGAACACACAGTGTGTTGAGCACACGTTGGGTTTAACACACGGTGGGTTGAACACACGGTGGGTTGAACACATGGTGGGTTGATCACACAGTGGGTTGAACACACGGTGGGTTGAAGACACGGTAGGTTTAACACACGGTGGGTTTAACTCACGGTGGGTTTAACACACGGTGGGCTGAACACACGGTGGGTTTAACACACGGTATACATACGGTCGGTTTAACACACGGTGGGTTGAACACACGGTGGGTTAAACACACGGTAGGTTTAACACACAGTGGGTTTAACACGCGGTGGGTTGAATACACGGTGGGTTGAACACACGGTGGGTTGAACACACGGTGGGTTGAACACACGGTGGGTTTAACACACGCTGGGTTTAACACACGGTGGGTTTAACACACGTTGGGTTCAACACACGGTGGGTTTGACACACGGTGGGTTTCCCACACGGTGGGTTTAACACACAGTGGGTTTAACATACGATGGGTTGAACACACGGTCGGTTGAACACACGGTGGGTTGAACACACGGTGGGTTGAACACACGGTGGGTTGAACACACGGTGGGTTGAATACACGTTGGGTTGAACACACGGTGGGTTTAACACACAGTGGGTTGAACACACGGTAGGTTGAACACACGGTGGGTTTAACACAGGGAGGGTTGAACACACGGTGGGTTGAACACACGGTGGGTTGAACACACAGTGGGTTTAACACACGGTGGGTTGAACACACGGTGGGATGAACACACTGTGGGTTTAACACACGGTAGGTTTAACACATGGTGGGTTGAACACACAGTGGGTTTAACACATGGAGTGTTGAGCACACGGTGGGTTTCACACACGGTGGGTTGAACACACGGTGGGTTGAACACACGGTGGGTTGAACACACGGTATGTTTAACACACGGTGGGTTGAACACACGGTAGGTTGAACACACGCTAGGTTGAAGACACGGTGGGTTGAACACACGGTGTGTTGAACACACGGTGGGTTGAAAACACGGTGGGTTTAACACGCGATGGATTGAACACACGGTGGGTTGAACTCACGGTGGGTTGAACACACGGTGGGTTGAACACACGGTAGGTTGAACACACGGTGGGTTGAACACACGGTGGGTTGAACACACGACAGGTTGAACACACGGTGGGTTGAACACACGGTGGATTGAACACACGGTGGGTTGAACACACGGTGGGTTCAACACACGGTGGGTTCAACACACGGTGCGTTGAACACACGGTGGGTGGAACACACGGTGGGTTGAACACACGGTGGGTTGAACACACGGTGGGTTGAACACACGGTGGGTTGAACACACGGTTGGTTGAACACACGGTGGGTTGAACACACGGTATGTTTAACACACGGTGGGTTGAACACACGGTAGGTTGAACACACGCTAGGTTGAAGACACGGTGGGTTGAACACACGGTGGGTTGAACACACGGTGGGTTGATAAAACGGTGGGTGGAACACACGGTGGGTTGAACACACGGTGGGTTGAACACACGATAGGTTGAACACACGGTGGGTTGAACACACGGTTGGTTGAACACACGACAGGTTGAACACACGGTGGGTTGAACACACGGTGGATTGAACACACGGTGGGTTGAACACACGGTGGGTTCAAAAAACAGTGGGTTCAATACACGGTGCATTGAACAATCGGTGGGTGGTACACACGGTGGGTTGAACACATGCTGGGTTGAACACACGGTGGGTTCAGCACATGGTGGGTGGAACACACGGTGGGTTGAACATACGGTGGGTTGATCGCACGGTGGGTGGAACACATGGTAGGTTAAACACACGGTGGGTTGAACACACGATAGGTTGAGCACATGGTGGGTTGAACACACGGTGGGTTCAACACACGATGGGTTGAACACACGGTGGGTTCAACACACGGTGCGTTGAACACACGGTGGGTGGAACACACGGTGGGTTGAACACATGGTGGGTTGAATACACGGTGGGTTGATCAAACGGTGGGTGGAACACACGTTGGGTTGAACACACGGTGGGTTGAACAAACGATCGGTTGAACACACGGTGGATTGAACACACGGTGGGTTGAACACACGACAGGTTGAACACACGGTGGGTTGAACACACGGTGGATTGAACACACGGTGGGTTGAACACACGGTGGGTTCAACACACGGTGGGTTCACCACACGGTGCGTTAAACACACGGTGGGTGGAACACACGGTGGGTTGAACACATGGTGGGTTGAACATACGGTGGGTTGATCACACGGTGGGTGGAACACACGCTGGGTTGAACACACGGTGGGTTGAACACACGATAGGTTGAACACACGGTGGGTTGAACACACGGTGGGTTGAACACACAGTGGGTTGAACACACGGTGGGTTCAACACATCGTGCGTTGAACACACGGTGGGTGGAACACACGGTGGGCTGAACACATGGTGGGTTGAACAAACGGTGGGTTGATCAAACGGTGGGTGGAACACACGTTGGGTTGAACACACGGTGGGTTGAACACACGATAGGTTGAACACATGGTGGGTTGAACACACGGTGGATTGAACACACGGTGGGTTGAACACACGGTGGGTTCAACACACGATGGGTTCAACACACGGTGCGTTGAACACACGGTGGGTGGAACACACGGTGGGTTGAACACAAGGTGGGTTGAACACACGGTAGGTTGAACACACGATGGGTTGAACACACGGTGGGTTCAACACACGGTGCGTTGAACACTTAGTGGGTGGAACACACGGTGGGTTGAACACATGGTGGGTTGAACACACGGTGGGTTGATCAAACGGTGGGTGGAACACACGGTGGGTTGAACACACGGTGGGTTGAACACACGATAGGATGAACACACGGTGGGTTGAACACACGGTGGGTTGAACACACGACAGGTTGAACAGACGGTGGGTTGAACACACGGTGGATTGAACACACGGTGGTTTGAACACACGGTGGGTTCAACACACGGTGGGTTCAACACACGGTGCTTTGAACACACGGTGGGTGGAACACACGGAGGGTTGAACACATGCTGGGTTGAACACACGGTGGGTTCAGCACATGGTGGGTGGAACACACGGTGGGTTGAACACATGGTGGGTTGAACATACGGTGGGTTGATCACACGGTGGGTGGAACACACGGTGGGTTGAACACACGGTGGGTTGAACACACGATAGGTTGAACACACGGTGGGTTGAACACACGGTGGGCTGATCACACGGTGGGTTGAACACACGGTGGGTTCAACACACGGTGCGTTGAACACACGGTGGGTGGAACACACGGTGGGTTGAACACAAGGTAGGTTGAACACACGGTGGGTTTAACACATGGTGCGTTGAACACACGGTGGGTGGAACACACGGTGGGTGGAACACACGGTGGGTTGAACACACGGTGGGTGGAACACACGGTGGGTGGAACACACGGTGGGTTGAACACACGATTGGTTTAACACACGGTGGGTTGAACACCTTAAACCCTAAACCCGTGTGTTCAAACAACCATGTGTTCAACCCACCGTGTGTTCAACCCACCGTGTGTTCAACCCACCGTGTGTTCAACACACCGTATGCTCAACCTATCCACCGTGTCTTCAACCCACCGTGTGCTCCACCCACTGTGTCTTCATCCCACCGTATGTTCAACCCACCGTGTGTTCAACCCACCGTGTGTTCAACCCACTGTGTGTTCAACCAACCGTGTGTTCAACCCACCGTGTGTTCAACCCACCGTTGTTCGCCCCACCGTGTGTTCAAACAACGATGTGTTCAACCCACCGTGTGTTCAACCCACCGTGTGTTGTTCAACCCATCGTGTGTTCAACCCACCGTGTGTTCAGCCCACCCACCGTGTGTTCCACCCACAGTGTGTTCCACCCACCGTATGTGATGAACCCAATGTGTGTTCAACCCACCCACCGTGTGTTCAGCCCACCGTGTGTTCAACCCACCCACCATGTGTTCAACACACCATGTGTTCAACCCACCGTTTGTTCAACCCACCGTGTGTTGAACCCACCATGTGTTGAACCCACCGTGTGTTCACCCCACCCACCATGTGTTCAACCCACTGTGTGTTCAACCCACCGTGTGTTCTACCCACCGTGTGTACAACCCACCGTGTGTTCAACCCACCGTGTGTTCAACCCACCGTGTGCTCAACCCATCGTGTGTTCAACCCACCGTGTGTTCAACCCACCGTGTGTTCAACCCACCGTGTGCTCAACCCACCTTGTGTTCAACCCACCGTGTAGTCAACCCACTGTGTGTTCAACCCACCGTGTTTTCAACCCACCGTGTGTTCAACCCACCGTATGTTCAACCCACCGTGTGTACAACCCACCATGTGTTCAACCAATCGTGTGTTCAACACACCGTGTGTTCCACCCACTGTGTGTTCAACCCACCGTGTGTTCAACCCACCGTGTGTTCAAACCACCGAGTGTTCAACCCACCGTGTGTTCAACCCACCGTGTGTTCAACCCACCGTATATTCAACCCACCGTGTATTGTTCAACCAACCGTGGGTTCAACCCACCTTGTGTTCAACCCACCGTGTGTTCAACCCACCGTATGTTCAACTCACCGTGTGTTCAACCCACCGTGTGTTCCACCCACCGTGTGTTCAGCCCACCGTAAGTTCAACCCACTGTGTGTTCAACCCACCGTGTGTTGAACCCACCGTGTGTACAACCCACCGTGTGTTCAACCAATCGTGTGTTCAACACACCGTGTGTTCCACCCACTGTGTGTTCAACCCACCGTGTGTTAAACCCACCGTGTGTTAAACCCACCGTATGTTCAACCCACCGTGCATTGTTCAACCAACCGTGGGTTCAACCCACCGTGTGTTCAACCCACTGTGTGTTCAACCCACCGTATGTTCAACTCACCGTGTGTTCAACCCACCGTGTGTTCCACCCACCGTGTGTTCAGCCCACCGTAAGTTCAACCCACTGTGTGTTCAACCCACCGTGTGTTCAACCCACCGTGTGTTCAACCCACCATGTGTTCAACCAACCGTGCGTTCAACCCACCATGTGTTCAACCCACCGTGTGTTCAACCCACCGTGTGTACAATCCACCGTTTGCTCAACCCACCGTGTGTTCAACCCACCGTGTGTTCAACCCACCGTGTGTTCAACCCATTGTGTGTTCAACCCCCCGTGTGTTCAACTCACTGTGTGTTCCACCCACCGTGTGTTCAACCCACCGTGTGTTCAACCCACCGTGTGTTTAACCCACCGTGTGTTCACCCCACCGTGTGTTCAACCCACGGTGTGTTCAGCCCATCGTGTGTTCAACCCACCGTGTATTGTTTAACCAACCGTGGGTTCAACCCACCGTGTGTTCAACCCACCGTATGTTCAACTCACCGTGTGTTAAACCCACCGTGTGTTCAACCCACCTTGTATTCCACCCACCGTGTGTTCAACCCACCGTGTGTTCAACCAACCGTGTGTTCAAGCCACCGTGTGCTCAACCCACCTTGTGTTCAACCCACCTTGTGTTCAACCCACCGTGTGTTCAACCCACCGTGTGTTGTTCAACCCACCGTGTGTTCAACCCACCATGTGTTCAGCCCACAGTGTGTTCAACCCACCCACCGTGTTTTCAACCACCCACCTCGAGTTCAACCCACCCATCGTGTGTTCAGCTCACCGTGTGTTCAGCCCATCGTGTGTTCAACCCACCGTGTGTTCTACCCACCGTGTGTTCTACCCACCGTGTGTTCTACCCACAGCATGTTCTACCCACCGTGTGTTCTACCCACCATGTGTTCAACCCACCGTGTGTTCAACCCACCGTCTGTTCAACCCACCGTGTGTTGAACCCACCATGTGTTGAACCCACCGTGTGTTCACCCCACCCACCATGTGTTCAACCCACTGTGTGTTCAACCCACCGTGTGTACAACCCACCGTGTGTTCAACCCACCGTGTGTTCAACCCACCGTATGTTCAACTCACCGTGTGTTCAACCCACCTTGTGTTCCACCCACCGTGTGTTCAACCCACCGTGTGTTCAACCCACCGTGTGTTCAAACCACCGTGTGCTCAACCCACCTTGTGTTCAACCCACCGTGTAGTCAACCCACTGTGTGTTCAACCCACCGTGTGCTGTTCAACCCACCGTATGTTCAACCCACCATGTGTTCAGCCCAGAGTGTGTTCAACCCACCCACCGTGTTTTCATCCACCCACCGTGTGTTCAACTCACCCATCGTGTGTTCAGCTCACCGTGTGTTCAGCCCATCGTGTGTTCAACCCACCGTGTGTTCAACCCACCGTGTGTTCTACCCACCGTGTGTTCAACCCACCGTCTGTTCAACCCACCGTGTGTTGAACTCACCATGTGTTGAACCGACCGTGTGTTCTCCCCACCCACCATGTGTTCAACCCATTGTGTGTTCAACCCACCGTGTGTTCAACCCACCGTGTGTACAACCCACCGTGTGTTCAACCCACCGTGTGTTCAACCCACCGTGTGTTCAACCCATCGTGTGTTCAACCCACCGTGTGTTCAACCCACCGTGTGTTCAACCCACCGTGTGTTCAACCCACCGTGTTTTCAACCCACCGTGTGTTCAACCAATCGTGTGTTCAACCCACCGTGTGTTCCACCCACTGTGTGTTCAACCCACCGTGTGTTCAACCCACCGTGTGTTCAAACCACGAGTGTTCAACCCACCGTGTGTTCAACCCACCGTGTGTTCAACCCACCGTATGTTCAACCCACCGTGTGTTGTTCAACCCACCGTGTGTTCAACCCACCATGTGTTCAACCCACCGTGTGTTCAACCCACCCACTGTGTGTTCCACCCACGGTATGTTCCACCCACCACGTGTTCAACCCACCCATCGTGTGTTCAGCCCACCGTGTATTCAGCCCATCGTGTTTTCACCCCACCCACCATGTTTTCAACCCACCGTGTGTTCTACCCACTGTGTGTTCTACCCACCGTGTGTTCAACACACCGTATGTTCAACCCACCGTCTGTTCAACCCCCGTGTGTTGAACCCACCGTGTGTTGAACCCACCGTGTGTTCAACCCACCGTGTGTTCAATCCACCGTGTGTTCAACCCACCGTGTGTTCAACCCACCGTGTGTTCAACCCACCGTGTGTTCAACCCCCCGTGTGTTCAACTCACCGTGTGTTCCACCCACCGTGTGTTCAACCCACCGTGTGTTCAGCCCACCGTGTGTTCAGCCCACCGCGTGTTCAACCCACCGTGTGTTCAACCCACCGTGTGTTCAACCCCCCGAGTGTTCAACTCACCGTGTGTTCCACCCACCGTGTGTTCAACCCACCGTGTGTTCAACCCACCGTGTGTTCAACCCGCCGTGTGTTCAACCCGCCGTGTGTTTAACCCACCATGTGTTCAACCTACCGTGTGTTCAACCCACCCACCGTGTGTTGTACCCACCGTGTGTTCAACCCACCGTGTGTTCAACCCACCGTGTGTTCAGCCCACCGTGTGTTCAACCCACCGTGTGTTCAACCCACCGTGTGATCAACCCACCGTGTGTTCAGCCCACCGTTTGTTGTACCCACTTAGTGTTAAACCCACCGTGTGTTAAACCCACCGTGTGTTCAACCCACCATGAGTTCAACCCACCGTGTGTTCAACCCACTGTCTGTTCAACCCACCCACCGTGTGTTGTACCCACCGTGTGTTCAGCCCACCGTGTGTTCAACCCACCGTGTGTTCCACCCACTGTGTGTTCAACCCACCATGTGTTCAACCCACCATGTGTTCAACCCACCGTGTATTCAACCCACCCACCGTGTGTTGTACCCACCGTGTGTTCAACCCACCGTGTGTTCAACCCACCGTGTGTTCAGCCCACCGTGTGTTCATCCCACCGTGTGTTCAACCCACCGTGTGTTCAACCCACCGTATGTTCAACCCACCGTGTTTTCAACCCACCGTTTGTTCAACCCACCGTGTGTTCAGCCCACCGTGTGTTCAACCAACCGTGTGTTCAGCCCACTGTTTGTTGTACCCACCTTGTGTTAAACCCACAGTGTGTTCAACCCACCGTGTGTTCAACCCACCATGAGTTCAACCCACCGTATGTTCAACCCACCGTGTGTTAAACCCACCGTGTGTTCAACCCACCGTGTGTTCAACCCACCGTGTTTTCAACCCACCGTGTGTTCAACCAATCGTGTGTTCAACCCACCGTGTGTTCAACCCACCGTGTGTTCAACCCACGTGTTATCAAACCACCGTGTTTCCAACCCGCCGTCTGTTCAACCCACCGTGTGTTCAACCCACCGTGTGTTCAACCCACCGTGTGTTCAACCCACCGTGTGTTCAACCCACCGTATGTTCAACCCAACGTGTGTTGTTCAACCCACCAAGTGTTTAACCCACCGTGTGTTCAACCCACGGTATGTTCCACCCACCGTGTGTTCAACCCACCATGTGTTCAACCCACCGTGTGTTCAACCCACCCACCGTGTGTTGTACCCACCGTGTGTTCAACCCAAGTTTGTTCAACCCACGTGTGTTCAAACCACCGTGTGTTCAACCCGCCGTGTGTTCAACCCACCGTGTGTTCAACCCACCGTGTGTTCAACCCACCGTGTGTTCTACCCACCGTGTGTTCTACCCACCGTGTGTTCTACCCACAGCATGTTCTACCCACCGTGTGTTCTACCCACCATGTGTTCAACCCACCGTGTGTTCAACCCACCGTCTGTTCAACCCACCGTGTGTTGAACCCACCATGTGTTGAACCCACCGTGTGTTCACCCCACCCACCATGTGTTCAACCCACTGTGTGTTCAACCACCGTGTGTTCAACCCACCGTGTGTTCAACCCACCGTGTGTTCAAACCCACCGTGTGTTCAACCCACCGTGTGTGTTCAACCCACCTTGTGTATTCAACCAACCGTGTGTTCAACCCACCGTGGTGTTTCAACCCACGTGTGTTTCAACCCACCGTCGTGTTCAACCTACCCCCCCGTGTGTTCCCCCCAATACCCCACCGTTGTGTTCAACACTACCGTGTGTTCAATCCACCGTGTGTTCAACCCACCTGTGGTTCCAACCCATCCGTGTGTTCAACCCCACCGTGCTGTTCAACCCACCGTGTGTTCAAACCCACCGTTGTGTTTCCAACCACCTTGTATGTTCAACCCCACCGTCGGTTATTCAACCCACCTGTGTGTTCAACCCTACCATGTGGTTCAACCCCCCTGTATGTTTCAACCCACCGTATGTTGTTCCACCCCCCGTCGTTGTTCAAACCCACCATGTGTTCACCCATCCACCAGTGTGTTCAACCCACGGATGTTTCAACCCCCCTGTGTTGTTCAACCCACCATGTGTTCAACCCACCGATGTGTTCACCCCACCGTATGTTCCAGCCCACCGTGTGTTCACCCACCCTACCTGTAGTGTGTCCAACCCACCGTGTGTTCAACCCACCGTGTGTTCGAGACCACCAGATGTGTTCAGCCCACCGTGTGTTTCACCCACCGACTGTGTTCAACCCTCACGTTTGTTGTTCAACCCACCATTGTGTTCAACCCATTGTGTGTTCAACCCACCGTGTGTTCAACCCACCGTGTGTACAAACCCACCGTGTGTTCAACCCACCGTGTGTTCAACCCACCGTGTGTTAAACCCATCGTGTGTTCAAACCCACCGTGTGTTCAACCCACCGTGTGTTCAAACCCACCGTGTGTTCAACCCACCGTTGTTTCAACCCAACGTGTGTTCAAACCAATCGTGGTTCAACCCACCGTGTGTTCCACCCACTGTGTGTTCAACCCACCGTGTGTTCAACCCACCGTGTGTTCAAACCCACGAGTGTCAACCCACCGTGTGTTCAACCCACCGTGTGTTCAACCCACCGTATGTTCAAACCCACCGTGTGTTGTTCAACCCACCGTGTGTTCAACCCACCATGTGTTCAACCCACCGTGTGTTCAACCCACCCACTGTGTGTTCCACCCACGGTATGTTCACCCACCACGTGTTTAAACCCACCCATCGTGTGTTCAGCCCACCGTGTATTCAGCCCATCGTGTTTCACCCCCACCACCATGTTTTCAACCCACCGTGTGTTCTACCCACTGTGTGTTCTACCCACGTGTGTTCAACACACCGTATGTTCAACCCACCGTCTGTTCAACCCCCGTGTGTTGAACCCACCGTGTGTTGAAACCCACCGTGTGTTCAACCCACCGTGTGTTCAATCCACCGTGTGTTCAACCCACCGTGTGTTCAACCCACCGTGTGTTCAACCCACGTGTGTTCAACCCCCCGTGTGTTCAACTCACCGTGTGTTCCACCCACCGTGGTTCAAACCACCGTGTGGTTCAGCCCACCGTGTGTTCAGCCCACCGCGTGTTCAACCACCGTGTGTTCAACCCACCGTGTGTTCAACCCCCCGAGTGTTCAACTCACCGTGTGTTCCACCCACCGTGTGTTCAACCCACCGTGTGTTCAACCACCGTGTGTTCAACCCGCCGTGTGTTCAACCCGCCGTGTGTTCAACCCACCATGTGTTCAACCTACCGTGTGTTCAACCCACCCACCGTGTGTTGTAACCACCGTGTGTTAAACCCACCGTGTGTTCAACCCACCGTGTGTTCAGCCCACCATGTGTTCAACCCACCGTGTGTTCAACCCACCGTGTGATCAACCCACCGTGTGTTCAGCCCCACGTTTGTTGTACCCACCTAGTGTTAAACCCACCGTGTGTTAAACCCACCGTGTGTTCAAACCCACCATGAGTTCAACCCCACCGTGTGTTCAACCCACGTCTGTTCAACCCACCCACCGTGTGTTGTACCCACCGTGTGTTCAGCCCACCGTGTGTTCAACCCACCGTGTGTTCCACCCACTGTGTGTTCAACCCACCATGTGTTCAACCCACCGTGTGTTCAACCCACCGTGTATTCAACCCACCCACCGTGTGTTGTACCCACCGGTGTTCAAACCCACCGTGTGTTCAACCCACCGTGTGTTCAGCCCACCGTGTGTTCATCCCACCGTGTGTTCAACCCACCGTGTGTTCAACCCACCGTATGTTCAACCCACCGTGTTTTCAACCCACCGTTTGTTCAACCCACCGTGTGTTCAGCCCACCGTGTGTTCAACCAACCGTGTGTTCAGCCCACTGTTTGTTGTACCTACCTTGTGTTAAACCCACAGTGTGTTCAACCCACCGTGTGTTCAACCCACCATGAGTTCAACCCACCGTATGTTCAACCCACCGTCTGTTCAACCCACCGTGTGTTCAACCCACCGTGTGTTCAACCCACCGTGTGTTCAACCCACGTGTTATCAAACCACCGTGTTTCCAACCCGCCGTCTGTTCAACCCACCGTGTGTTCAACCCACCGTGTGTTCAACCCACCGTGTGTTCAACCCACCGTATGTTCAACCCAACGTGTGTTGTTCAACCCACCAAGTGTTCAACCCACCGTGTGTTCATCCCACGGTATGTTCCACCCACCGTGTGTTCAACCCACCATGTGTTCAACCCACCGTGTGTTCAACCCACCCACCGTGTGTTGTACCCACCGTGTGTTCAACCCAAGTTTGTTCAACCCACGTGTGTTCAAACCACCGTGTGTTCAACCCGCCGTGTGTTCAACCCACCGTGTGTTCAACCCACCGTGTGTTCAACCCACCGTGTGTTCAACCCACCGTGTGTTCAACCCACCATGTGTTCAACCCACCATGTGTTCAACCCACCTTGTGTTCCACCCACCGTGTGTTCAACCCACCGTGTGTTCAACCCACCGTGTGTTCAAACCATCGTGTGTTCAACCCACCTTGTGTTCAAACCACCGTGTATTCAACCCACCGTGTGTTCAACCCACCGTGTGTTCAACCCACCGTGTGTTCAACCCACCGTGTGTTCAACCCACCGTGTGTTCAACCCACCGTGTGTTCAACCCACCGTGTGTTCAACCCCCCGTGTGTTCAACCCACCGTGTGTTCAACCCACCGTGTGTTCAACCCCCCGTGTGTTCAACCCACCGTGTGTTCCACCCACCGTGTGTTCAACCCACCGTAACTTCAACCCACCGTGTGTTCAACCCACCGTATGTTCAACCCACCGTGTGTTCAAACCATCGTGTGTTCAACCCACCTTGTGTTCAAACCACCGTGTATTGAACACCACCGTGTGTTCAACCCACCGTGTATTCAACCCACCATGTGTTCAACCCACCGTGTGTTCAACCCACCGTGTGTTCAACCCACCGTGTGTTCATCCCACCGTGTGTTCAACCTACCGTGTGTTCAACCCACCGTGTGTTCAACCCACCGTGTGTTCAAACCATCGTGTGTTCAACCCACCGTATGTTCAACCCACCGTGTGTTCAACCCACCGTGTGTTCAACCCACCGTATGTTCAACCCACCGTGTGTTGTTCAACCCATCGTGTGTTCAACCCACCATGTGTTCAACCCACGGTATGTTCCACCCCCCGTGTGTTCAACCCACCATGTGTTCAACCCACCGTGTGTTCAACCCACGGTATGTTCCACCCACCGGGTGTTCAACCCACCCACCGTGTGTTGTACCCACCGTGTGTTCAACCCACCGTGTGTTCAACCCACCGTGTGTTCAGCCCACCGTGTGTTCAACCAACCGTGTGTTCAGCCCACCGTTTGTTGTACCCACCTTGTGTTAAACCCACCGTGTGTTAAACCCACCGTGTGTTCAACCCACCATGAGTTCAACCCACCGTATGTTCAACCCACCGTGTGTTCAACCCACCGTGTGTTCAACCCACCGTGTGTTCAAACCACCGTGTTTTCAACCAGCCGTGTGTTCAACCCACCGTGTGTTCAACCCACCGTGTGTTCAACCCACCGTGTGTTCCACCCACCGTGTGTTCAACCCACCGTATGTTCAACCCACCGTGTGTTGTTCAACCCACCGTGTGTTCAACTCACCATGTGTTCAACCCACCGTGTGTTCAACCCACGGTATGTTCCACCCACCGTGTGTTCAACCCACCATGTGTTCAACCCACCCACCGTGTGTTGTACCCACCGTGTGATCAACCCACGTGTGTTCAACCCACGTGTGTTCAAGTGTTCAACCCACCATGTGTTCAACTTACCGTGTGTTCAACCCACTGTGTGTTCAACCCACCGTGTGTTCAACCCACCGTGTGTTCAACCCACCGTGTGTTCAACCCACCTTGTATTCCACCCACTGTGTGTTCAACCCACCGTGTGTTCAACCCACCGTGTGTTCAAACCACTGTGTGTTCAATCCACCTTGTGTTCAACCCACCGTGTATTCAACCCACCGTGTGTTCAACCCACCGTGTGTTCAACCCACCATGTGTTCCACCCACCATGTGTTCAACCCGCCGTGTGTTTAACCCACAGTGTGTTCAACCCACCGTGTGTTCAACCCACCGTGTGTTCAACCCACCGTGTGTTCAACCCACCGTGTGTTCAATCCACCGTGTGTTCAACCCACCTTGTGTTCCCCCCACCGTGTGTTCAACCCTCCGTGTGTTCAACCCACCGTGTGTTCAAACCACCGTGTGTTCAACCCACCTTGTGTTCAACCCACCGTATATTCAACCCACCGTGTGTTCAACCCACCGTGTGTTCAACCCACCGTATGTTCAACCCACCGTGTGTTGTTCAACCCATCGTGTGTTCAACCCACCATGTGTTCAACCCACCATGTGTTCAACCCACGGTATGTTCCACCCCCCGTGTGTTCAACCCACCATGTGTTCAACCCACCGTGTGTTCAACCCACGGTATGTTCCACCCACCGTGTGTTCAACCCACCCACCGTGTGTTGTACCCACTGTGTGTTCAACCCACCGTGTGTTCAACCCACCGTGTGTTCAGCCCACCGTGTGTTCAACCAACCGTGTGTTCAGCCCACCGTTTGTTGTACCCACCTTGTGTTAAACCCACCGTGTGTTCAACCCACCATGAGTTCAACCCACCGTATGTTCAACCCACCGTGTGTTCAACCCACCGTGTGTTCAACCCACCGTGTGTTCAAACCACCGTGTTTTCAACCCGCCGTGTGTTCAACCCACCGTGTGTTCAACCCACCGTGTGTTCAACCCACCGTGTGTTCCACCCACCGTGTGTTCAACCCACCGTATGTTCAACCCACCGTGTGTTGTTCAACCCACCGTGTGTTCAACTCACCATGTGTTCAACCCACCGTGTGTTCAACCCACAGTATGTTCCACCCACTGTGTGTTCAACCCACCATGTGTTCAACCCACCCACCGTGTGTTGTACCCACCGTGTGTTCAACCCACGTGTGTTCAACCCACGTGTGTTCAAGTGTTCAACCCACCATGTGTTCAACCCACCGTGTGTTCAACCCACTGTGTGTTCAACCCACCGTGTGTTCAACCCACCGTGTGTTCAACCCACCGTGTGTTCAACCCACCTTGTATTCCACCCACTGTGTGTTCAACCCACCGTGTGTTCAACCCACCGTGTGTTCAAACCACTCTGTGTTCAATCCACCTTGTGTTCAACCCACCGTGTATTCAACCCACCGTGTGTTCAACCCACCGTGTCTTCAACCCCCCGTGTGTTCAACCCACCGTGTGTTCCACCCACCGTGTATTCAACCCACCGTGTGTTCAACCCACCGTGTGTTCAACCCACCGTATGTTCAACCCACCGTGTTTTCAACCCACCGTTTGTTCAACCGACCGTGTGTTCAGCCCACCGTGTGTTCAACCAACCGTGTGTTCAGCCCACTGTTTGTTGTACCCACCTTGTGTTAAACCCACCGTGTGTTCAACCCACCGTGTGTTCAACCCACCATGAGTTCAACCCACCGTATGTTCAACCCACCGTCTGTTCAACCCACCGTGTGTTCAACCCACCGTGTGTTCAACCCACCGTGTTTTCAACCCACCGTGTGTTCAACCAATCGTGTGTTCAACCCACCGTGTGTTCAACCCACCGTGTGTTCAACCCACGTGTTATCAAACCACCGTGTTTCCAACCCGCCGTCTGTTCAACCCACCGTGTGTTCAACCCACCGTGTGTTCAACCCACCGTGTGTTCAACCCACCGTATGTTCAACCCAACGTGTGTTGTTCAACCCACCAAGTGTTCAACCCACCGTGTGTTCAACCCACCATGTGTTCAACCCATCGTGTGTTCAACCCACCCACCGTGTGTTGTACCCACCGTGTGTTCAACCCAAGTTTGTTCAACCCACGTGTGTTCAAACCACCGTGTGTTCAACCCGCCGTGTGTTCAACCCACCGTGTGTTCAACCCACCGTGTGTTCAACCCACCGTGTGTTCAACCCACCGTGTGTTCAACCCACCATGTGTTCAACCCACCGTGTGTTCAACCCACCTTGTGTTCCACCCACCGTGTGTTCAACCCACCGTGTGTTCAACCCACCGTGTGTTCAAACCATCGTGTGTTCAACCCACCTTGTGGTCAAACCACCGTGTATTCAACCCACCGTGTGTTCAACCCACCGTGTGTTCAACCCACCGTGTGTTCAACCCACCGTGTGTTCAACCCCCCGTGTGTTCAACCCACCGTGTGTTCAACCCACCGTGTGTTCAACCCCCCGTGTGTTCAACCCACCGTGTGTTCCACCCACCGTGTGTTCAACCCACCGTAAGTTCAACCCACCGTGTGTTCAACCCACCGTATGTTCAACCCACCGTGTGTTCAAACCATCGTTTGTTCAACCAACCTTGTGTTCAAACCACCGTGTATTCAACCCACCGTGTGTTCAACCCACCGTGTATTCAACCCACCGTGTGTTCAACCCACCGTGTGTTCAACCCACCGTGTGTTCAACCCACCGTGTGTTCAAACCACCGTGTGTTCAACCATCGTGTGTTCAACCCACCGTGTGTTCAACCCACCGTGTGTTCAACCCACCGTATGTTCAACCCAACGTGTGTTGTTCAACCCACCAAGTGTTCAACCCACCGTGTGTTCAACCCACGGTATGTTCCACCCACCGTGTGTTCAACCCACCATGTGTTCAACCCACCGTGTGTTCAACCCACCCACCGTGTGTTGTACCCACCGTGTGTTCAACCCAAGTTTGTTCAACCCACGTGTGTTCAAACCACCGTGTGTTCAACCCGCCGTGTGTTCAACCCACCGTGTGTTCAACCCACCGTATGTTCAACCCACCATGTGTTCAACCCACCGTGTGTTCAACCCACCATGTGTTCAACCCACCGTGTGTTCAACCCACCTTGTGTTCCACCCACCGTGTGTTCAACCCACCGTGTGTTCAACCCACCGTGTGTTCAAACCATCGTGTGTTCAACCCACCTTGTGTTCAAACCACCGTGTATTCAACCCACCGTGTGTTCAACCCACCGTGTGTTCAACCCACCGTGTGTTCAACCCACCGTGTGTTCAACCCACCGTGTGTTCAACCCACCGTGTGTTCAACCCACCGTGTGTTCAACCCTACGTGTGTTCAACCCACCGTGTGTTCAACCCCCCGTGTGTTCAACCCACCGTGTGTTCAACCCACCGTGTGTTCAACCCCCCGTGTGTTCAACCCACCGTGTGTTCCACCCACCGTGTGTTCAACCCACCGTAAGTTCAACCCACCGTGTGTTCAACCCACCGTATGTTCAACCCACCGTGTGTTCAAACCATCGTGTGTTCAACCCACCTTGTGTTCAAACCACCGTGTATTCAACCCACCATGTGTTCAACCCACCGTGTATTCAACCCACCGTGTGTTCAACCCACCGTGTGTTCAACCCACCGTGTGTTCAACCCACCGTGTGTTCAACCCACCGTGTGTTCAACCCACCGTGTGTTCAACCCACCGTGTGTTCAACCCACCGTGTGTTCAAACCATCGTGTGTTCAACCCACCGTATGTTCAACCCACCGTAAGTTCAACCCACCTTGTGTTCCACCCACCGTGTGTTCAACCCACCGTATGTTCAACCCACCGTGTGTTCAAACCATCGTGTGTTCAACCCACCTTGTGTTCAAACCACCGTGTATTCAACCCACCGTGTGTTCAACCCACCGTGTATTCAACCCACCGTGTGTTCAACCCACCGTGTGTTCAACCCACCGTGTGTTCAACCCACCGTGTGTTCAACCCACCGTGTGTTCAACCCACCGTGTGTTCAACCCACCGTGTGTTCAACCCACCGTGTGTTCAAACCATCGTGTGTTCAACCCACCGTATGTTCAACCCACCGTAAGTTCAACCCACCTTGTGTTCCACCCACCGTGTGTTCAACCCACCGTATGTTCAACCCACCGTGTGTTCAAACCATCGTGTGTTCAACCCACCTTGTGTTCAAACCACCGTGTATTCAACCCACCGTGTGTTCAACCCACCGTGTATTCAACCCACCGTGTGTTCAACCCACCGTGTGTTCAACCCACCGTGCGTTCAACCCACCGTGTGTTCAACCCACCTTGTGTTCAACCCACCGTGTGTTCCACCCACCGTGTGTTCCACCCACCGTGTGTTCAACCCACCGTGTGTTCCACCCACCGTGTGTTCAACCCACCGTAAGTTCAACCCACCGTGTGTTCAACCCACCGTATGTTCAACCCACCGTGTTTTGTTCAACCCACCGTCTGTTCAACCCACCATGTGTTCAACCCACCGTGTGTTCAGCCATCGTGTGCTCACCCTACCCACCATGTGTTCAACCCACCGTGTGTTCAACCCACCGTGTGTTCTACCCACCGTGTGTTCTACCCACCGTGTGTTCAACCCACCGACTGTTCAACCCACCGTCTCTTCAACCCACCGTGTGTTGAACCCACCGTGTGTTGAACCCATCGTGTGTTGAACCCACCGTGTGTTCAACCCACCGTGTGTTCAACCCACCGTGTGTTCAACCCACCGTTTGTTCAACCCCCCGTGTGTTCAACTCACCGTGTGTTCCACCCACCGTGTGTTCAACCCACCGTGTGTTCAACCCACCGTGTGTTCAACCCACCCACCGTGTGTTGTACCCACCGTGTGTTCATCTCACCGTGTGTTCAACCCACCGTGTGTTCAGCCTACCGTGTGTTCATCCCGCCGTGTGTTCAACCCACCGTGTGTTCAACCCACCGTGTGTTCAGCCCACCGTTTGTTCTACCCACCTTGTGTTCAACCCACCGTGTGTACAACCCAACGTGTGTTCAACCCACCATGTGTTCAACCCACCGTGTGTTCAACCCACCGTATGTTCAACCCACTGTGTATTCAACCCACCGTGTGTTCAAACCACCGTGAGTTCAACCCACTGTGTGTTCAACCCACCGTGTGTTCAACCCACCGTGTATTCAACCCACCGTGTGTTCAACCCACCGTGTGTTCAACCCACCGTTTGTTCAACCCACCGTCTGTTCAACCCACTGTGTTTTCAACCCACTGTGTGCTCAACCCACCGTGTGCTCAACCCATCGTGTGTTTAACCCACTGTGTGTTCAACCCACCGTGTGCTCAACCCACCATCTAGTCAACCCAATGTGTGTTCAACCCATCGTGTGTTCAACCCACCGTGTGTTGTTCAACGTACCGTGTGTTTAACCCACCGTGTGGTCAACCCATCGTGTGTTCAACCCACCCACCGTGTGTTCCACCCATCATGTGTTCCACCCACCATGTGTTCAACCCACCCATCGTGTGTTCAGCCCACCATGTGTTCAGACCACCGTCTGTTCAACCCACCGTGTGTTCAACCCACCAGGTGTTCAACCCACCACGTGTTCAACCCACCGTCTGTTCAACCCACCGTCTGTTCAACCCACCGTGTGTTGTTCAACGCACCGTGTGTTTAACGCACCATGTGTTCAACCCACCGTGTGTTCAATCCACCGTATGTTCAACCCACCTTCTGTTCCACCCACCGTGTGTTCAACCCACCGTGTCTTCAACCCACCGTGTGTTCAAACCACCGTGTGTTCAACCCACCTTGTGTTCAACCCACCATTTATTCAACCCACCGTGTGTTCAACCCACCGTGTGTTCAACCCACCGTGTGTTCAACCCACCGTATGTTCAACCCACCGTGTGTTGTTCAACCCATCGTGTGTTCAACACACCATGTGTTCAACCCACCATGTGTTCAACCCACGGTATGTTCCACCCCCCGTGTGTTCAACCCACCATGTGTTCAACCCACCGTGTGTTCAACCCACGGTATGTTCCACCCACCGTGTGTTCAACCCACCCACCGTGTGTTGTACCCACCGTGTGTTCAACCCACCGTGTGTTCAACCCACCGTGTGTTCAGCCCACCGTGTGTTCAACCAACCGTGTGTTCAGCCCACCGTTTGTTGTACCCACCTTGTGTTAAACCCACCGTGTGTTCAACCCACCATGAGTTCAACCCACCGTATGTTCAACCCACCGTGTGTTCAACCCACCGTGTGTTCAACCCACCGTGTGTTCAAACCACCGTGTTTTCAACCTGCCGTGTGTTCAACCCACCGTGTGTTCAACCCACCGTGTGTTCAACCCACCGTGTGTTCCACCCACCGTGTGTTCAACCCACCGTATGTTCAACCCACCGTGTGTTGTTCAACCCACCGTGTGTTCAACTCACCATGTGTTCAACCCACCGTGTGTTCAACCCACGGTATGTTCCACCCACCGTGTGTTCAACCCACCATGTGTTCAACCCACCCACCGTGTGTTGTACCCACCGTGTGTTCAACCCACGTGTGTTCAACCCACGTGTGTTCAAGTGTTCAACCCACCATGTGTTCAACCCACCGTGTGTTCAACCCACTGTGTGTTCAACCCACCGTGTGTTCAACCCACCGTGTGTTCAACCCACCGTGTGTTCAACCCACCTTGTATTCCACCCACTGTGTGTTCAACCCACCGTGTGTTCAACCCACCGTGTGTTCAAACCACTGTGTGTTCAACCCACCTTCTGTTCAACCCACCGTGTATTCAACCCACCGTGTGTTCAACCCACCGTGTCTTCAACCCCCCGTGTGTTCAACCCACCGTGTGTTCCACCCACCGTGTATTCAACCCACCGTGTGTTCAACCCACCGTGTGTTCAACCCACCGTATGTTCAACCCACCGTGTTTTCAACCCACCGTTTGTTCAACCCACCGTGTGTTCAGCCCACCGTGTGTTCAACCAACCGTGTGTTCAGCCCACTGTTTGTTGTACCTACCTTGTGTTAAACCCACAGTGTGTTCAACCCACCGTGTGTTCAACCCACCATGAGTTCAACCCACCGTATGTTCAACCCACCGTCTGTTCAACCCACCGTGTGTTCAACCCACCGTGTGTTCAACCCACCGTGTGTTCAACCCACGTGTTATCAAACCACCGTGTTTCCAACCCGCCGTCTGTTCAACCCACCGTGTGTTCAACCCACCGTGTGTTCAACCCACCGTGTGTTCAACCCACCGTATGTTCAACCCAACGTGTGTTGTTCAACCCACCAAGTGTTCAACCCACCGTGTGTTCATCCCACGGTATGTTCCACCCACCGTGTGTTCAACCCACCATGTGTTCAACCCACCGTGTGTTCAACCCACCCACCGTGTGTTGTACCCACCGTGTGTTCAACCCAAGTTTGTTCAACCCACGTGTGTTCAAACCACCGTGTGTTCAATCCGCCGTGTGTTCAACCCACCGTGTGTTCAACCCACCGTGTGTTCAACCCACCGTGTGTTCAACCCACCGTGTGTTCAACCCACCATGTGTTCAACCCACCATGTGTTCAACCCACCTTGTGTTCCACCCACCGTGTGTTCAACCCACCGTGTGTTCAACCCACCGTGTGTTCAAACCATCGTGTGTTCAACCCACCTTGTGTTCAAACCACCGTGTATTCAACCCACCGTGTGTTCAACCCACCGTGTGTTCAACCCACCGTGTGTTCAACCCACCGTGTGTTCAACCCACCGTGTGTTCAACCCACCGTGTGTTCAACCCACCGTGTGTTCAACCCCCCGTGTGTTCAACCCACCGTGTGTTCAACCCACCGTGTGTTCAACCCCCCGTGTGTTCAACCCACCGTGTGTTCCACCCACCGTGTGTTCAACCCACCGTAACTTCAACCCACCGTGTGTTCAACCCACCGTATGTTCAACCCACCGTGTGTTCAAACCATCGTGTGTTCAACCCACCTTGTGTTCAAACCACCGTGTATTCAACCCACCGTGTGTTCAACCCACCGTGTATTCAACCCACCATGTGTTCAACCCACCGTGTGTTCAACCCACCGTGTGTTCAACCCACCGTGTGTTCATCCCACCGTGTGTTCAACCTACCGTGTGTTCAACCCACCGTGTGTTCAACCCACCGTGTGTTCAAACCATCGTGTGTTCAACCCACCGTATGTTCAACCCACCGTGTGTTCAACCCACCGTGTGTTCAACCCACCGTATGTTCAACCCACCGTGTGTTGTTCAACCCATCGTGTGTTCAACCCACCATGTGTTCAACCCACGGTATGTTCCACCCCCCGTGTGTTCAACCCACCATGTGTTCAACCCACCGTGTGTTCAACCCACGGTATGTTCCACCCACCGGGTGTTCAACCCACCCACCGTGTGTTGTACCCACCGTGTGTTCAACCCACCGTGTGTTCAACCCACCGTGTGTTCAGCCCACCGTGTGTTCAACCAACCGTGTGTTCAGCCCACCGTTTGTTGTACCCACCTTGTGTTAAACCCACCGTGTGTTAAACCCACCGTGTGTTCAACCCACCATGAGTTCAACCCACCGTATGTTCAACCCACCGTGTGTTCAACCCACCGTGTGTTCAACCCACCGTGTGTTCAAACCACCGTGTTTTCAACCCGCCGTGTGTTCAACCCACCGTGTGTTCAACCCACCGTGTGTTCAACCCACCGTGTGTTCCACCCACCGTGTGTTCAACCCACCGTATGTTCAACCCACCGTGTGTTGTTCAACCCACCGTGTGTTCAACTCACCATGTGTTCAACCCACCGTGTGTTCAACCCACGGTATGTTCCACCCACCGTGTGTTCAACCCACCATGTGTTCAACCCACCCACCGTGTGTTGTACCCACCGTGTGATCAACCCACGTGTGTTCAACCCACGTGTGTTCAAGTGTTCAACCCACCATGTGTTCAACTTACCGTGTGTTCAACCCACTGTGTGTTCAACCCACCGTGTGTTCAACCCACCGTGTGTTCAACCCACCGTGTGTTCAACCCACCTTGTATTCCACCCACTGTGTGTTCAACCCACCGTGTGTTCAACCCACCGTGTGTTCAAACCACTGTGTGTTCAATCCACCTTGTGTTCAACCCACCGTGTATTCAACCCACCGTGTGTTCAACCCACCGTGTGTTCAACCCACCATGTGTTCCACCCACCGTGTGTTCAACCCGCCGTGTGTTTAACCCACAGTGTGTTCAACCCACCGTGTGTTCAACCCACCGTGTGTTCAACCCACCGTGTGTTCAACCCACCGTGTGTTCAATCCACCGTGTGTTCAACCCACCTTGTGTTCCCCCCACCGTGTGTTCAACCCTCCGTGTGTTCAACCCACCGTGTGTTCAAACCACCGTGTGTTCAACCCACCTTGTGTTCAACCCACCGTATATTCAACCCACCGTGTGTTCAACCCACCGTGTGTTCAACCCACCGTATGTTCAACCCACCGTGTGTTGTTCAACCCATCGTGTGTTCAACCCACCATGTGTTCAACCCACCATGTGTTCAACCCACGGTATGTTCCACCCCCCGTGTGTTCAACCCACCATGTGTTCAACCCACCGTGTGTTCAACCCACGGTATGTTCCACCCACCGTGTGTTCAACCCACCCACCGTGTGTTGTACCCACCGTGTGTTCAACCCACCGTGTGTTCAACCCACCGTGTGTTCAGCCCACCATGTGTTCAACCAACCGTGTGTTCAGCCCACCGTTTGTTGTACCCACCTTGTGTTAAACCCACCGTGTGTTCAACCCACCATGAGTTCAACCCACCGTATGTTCAACCCACCGTGTGTTCAACCCACCGTGTGTTCAACCCACCGTGTGTTCAAACCACCGTGTTTTCAACCCGCCGTGTGTTCAACCCACCGTGTGTTCAACCCACCGTGTGTTCAACCCACCGTGTGTTCCACCCACCGTGTGTTCAACCCACCGTATGTTCAACCCACCGTGTGTTGTTCAACCCACCGTGTGTTCAACTCACCATGTGTTCAACCCACCGTGTGTTCAACCCACAGTATGTTCCACCCACTTTGTGTTCAACCCACCATGTGTTCAACCCACCCACCGTGTGTTGTACCCACCGTGTGTTCAACCCACGTGTGTTCAACCCACGTGTGTTCAAGTGTTCAACCCACCATGTGTTCAACCCACCGTGTGTTCAACCCACTGTGTGTTCAACCCACCGTGTGTTCAACCCACCGTGTGTTCAACCCACCGTGTGTTCAACCCACCTTGTATTCCACCCACTGTGTGTTCAACCCACCGTGTGTTCAACCCACCGTGTGTTCAAACCACTCTGTGTTCAATCCACCTTGTGTTCAACCCACCGTGTATTCAACCCACCGTGTGTTCAACCCACCGTGTCTTCAACCCCCCGTGTGTTCAACCCACCGTGTGTTCCACCCACCGTGTATTCAACCCACCGTGTGTTCAACCCACCGTGTGTTCAACCCACCGTATGTTCAACCCACCGTGTTTTCAACCCACCGTTTGTTCAACCGACCGTGTGTTCAGCCCACCGTGTGTTCAACCAACCGTGTGTTCAGCCCACTGTTTGTTGTACCCACCTTGTGTTAAACCCACCGTGTGTTCAACCCACCGTGTGTTCAACCCACCATGAGTTCAACCCACCGTATGTTCAACCCACCGTCTGTTCAACCCACCGTGTGTTCAACCCACCGTGTGTTCAACCCACCGTGTTTTCAACCCACCGTGTGTTCAACCAATCGTGTGTTCAACCCACCGTGTGTTCAACCCACCGTGTGTTCAACCCACGTGTTATCAAACCACCGTGTTTCCAACCCGCCGTCTGTTCAACCCACCGTGTGTTCAACCCACCGTGTGTTCAACCCACCGTGTGTTCAACCCACCGTATGTTCAACCCAACGTGTGTTGTTCAACCCACCAAGTGTTCAACCCACCGTGTGTTCAACCCACCATGTGTTCAACCCACCGTGTGTTCAACCCACCCACCGTGTGTTGTACCCACCGTGTGTTCAACCCAAGTTTGTTCAACCCACGTGTGTTCAAACCACCGTGTGTTCAACCCGCCGTGTGTTCAACCCACCGTGTGTTCAACCCACCGTGTGTTCAACCCACCGTGTGTTCAACCCACCGTGTGTTCAACCCACCATGTGTTCAACCCACCGTGTGTTCAACCCACCTTGTGTTCCACCCACCGTGTGTTCAACCCACCGTGTGTTCAACCCACCGTGTGTTCAAACCATCGTGTGTTCAACCCACCTTGTGGTCAAACCACCGTGTATTCAACCCACCGTGTGTTCAACCCACCGTGTGTTCAACCCACCGTGTGTTCAACCCACCGTGTGTTCAACCCCCCGTGTGTTCAACCCACCGTGTGTTCAACCCACCGTGTGTTCAACCCCCCGTGTGTTCAACCCACCGTGTGTTCCACCCACCGTGTGTTCAACCCACCGTAAGTTCAACCCACCGTGTGTTCAACCCACCGTATGTTCAACCCACCGTGTGTTCAAACCATCGTGTGTTCAACCAACCTTGTGTTCAAACCACCGTGTATTCAACCCACCGTGTGTTCAACCCACCGTGTATTCAACCCACCGTGTGTTCAACCCACCGTGTGTTCAACCCACCGTGTGTTCAACCCACCGTGTGTTCAAACCACCGTGTGTTCAACCATCGTGTGTTCAACCCACCGTGTGTTCAACCCACCGTGTGTTCAACCCACCGTATGTTCAACCCAACGTGTGTTGTTCAACCCACCAAGTGTTCAACCCACCGTGTGTTCAACCCACGGTATGTTCCACCCACCGTGTGTTCAACCCACCATGTGTTCAACCCACCGTGTGTTCAACCCACCCACCGTGTGTTGTACCCACCGTGTGTTCAACCCACCGTGTGTTCAACCCGCCGTGTGTTCAAACCACCGTGTGTTCAAACCACCGTGTGTTCAACCCGCCGTGTGTTCAACCCACCGTGTGTTTAACCCACCGTATGTTCAACCCACCATGTGTTCAACCCACCGTGTGTTCAACCCACCATGTGTTCAACCCACCGTGTGTTCAACCCACCTTGTGTTCCACCCACCGTGTGTTCAACCCACCGTGTGTTCAACCCACCGTGTGTTCAAACCATCGTGTGTTCAACCCACCTTGTGTTCAAACCACCGTGTATTCAACCCACCGTGTGTTCAACCCACCGTGTGTTCAAACCACCGTGTGTTCAACCCACCGTGTGTTCAACCCACCGTGTGTTCAACCCACCGTGTGTTCAACCCACCGTGTGTTCAACCCTACGTGTGTTCAACCCACCGTGTGTTCAACCCCCCGTGTGTTCAACCCACCGTGTGTTCAACCCACCGTGTGTTCAACCCCCCGTGTGTTCAACCCACCGTGTGTTCCACCCAAAGTTTGTTCAACCCACGTGTGTTCAAACCACCGTGTGTTCAACCCGCCGTGTGTTCAACCCACCGTGTGTTCAACCCACCTTATGTTCAACCCACCATGTGTTCAACCCACCGTGTGTTCAACCCACCATGTGTTCAACCCACCGTGTGTTCAACCCACCTTGTGTTCCACCCACCGTGTGTTCAACCCACCGTGTGTTCAACCCACCGTGTGTTCAAACCATCGTGTGTTCAACCCACCTTGTGTTCAAACCACCGTGTATTCAACCCACCGTGTGTTCAACCCACCGTGTGTTCAACCCACCGTGTGTTCAACCCACCGTGTGTTCAACCCACCGTGTGTTCAACCCACCGTGTGTTCAACCCACCGTGTGTTCAACCCTACGTGTGTTCAACCCACCGTGTGTTCAACCCCCCGTGTGTTCAACCCACCGTGTGTTCAACCCACCGTGTGTTCAACCCCCCGTGTGTTCAACCCACCGTGTGTTCCACCCACCGTGTGTTCAACCCACCGTAAGTTCAACCCACCGTGTGTTCAACCCACCGTATGTTCAACCCACCGTGTGTTCAAACCATCGTGTGTTCAACCCACCTTGTGTTCAAACCACCGTGTATTCAACCCACCATGTGTTCAACCCACCGTGTATTCAACCCACCGTGTGTTCAACCCACCGTGTGTTCAACCCACCGTGTGTTCAACCCACCGTGTGTTCAACCCACCGTGTGTTCAACCCACCGTGTGTTCAACCCACCGTGTGTTCAACCCACCGTGTGTTCAAACCATCGTGTGTTCAACCCACCGTATGTTCAACCCACCGTAAGTTCAACCCACCTTGTGTTCCACCCACCGTGTGTTCAACCCACCGTATGTTCAACCCACCGTGTGTTCAAACCATCGTGTGTTTAACCCACCTTGTGTTCAAACCACCGTGTATTCAACCCACCGTGTGTTCAACCCACCGTGTATTCAACCCACCGTGTGTTCAACCCACCGTGTGTTCAACCCACCGTGTGTTCAACCCACCGTGTGTTCAACCCACCGTGTGTTCAACCCACCGTGTGTTCAACCCACCGTGTGTTCAACCCACCGTGTGTTCAAACCATCGTGTCTTCAACCCACCGTATGTTCAACCCACCGTAAGTTCAACCCACCTTGTGTTCCACCCACCGTGTGTTCAAACCATCGTGTGTTCAACCCACCTTGTGTTCAAACCACCGTGTATTCAACCCACCGTGTGTTCAACCCACCGTGTATTCAACCCACCGTGTGTTCAACCCACCGTGTGTTCAACCCACCGTGCGTTCAACCCACCGTGTGTTCAACCCACCTTGTGTTCAACCCACCGTGTGTTCCACCCACCGTGTGTTCCACCCACCGTGTGTTCAACCCACCGTGTGTTCCACCCACCGTGTGTTCAACCCACCGTAAGTTCAACCCACCGTGTGTTCAACCCACCGTATGTTCAACCCACCGTGTTTTGTTCAACCCACCGTCTGTTCAACCCACCATGTGTTCAACCCACCGTGTGTTCAGCCATCGTGTGCTCACCCTACCCACCATGTGTTCAACCCACCGTGTGTTCAACCCACCGTGTGTTCTACCCACCGTGTGTTCTACCCACCGTGTGTTCAACCCACCGACTGTTCAACCCACCGTCTGTTCAACCCACCGTGTGTTGAACCCACCGTGTGTTGAACCCATCGTGTGTTGAACCCACCGTGTGTTCAACCCACCGTGTGTTCAACCCACCGTGTGTTCAACCCACCGTTTGTTCAACCCCCCGTGTGTTCAACTCACCGTGTGTTCCACCCACCGTGTGTTCAACCCACCGTGTGTTCAACCCACCGTGTGTTCAACCCACCCACCGTGTGTTGTACCCACCGTGTGTTCATCTCACCGTGTGTTCAACCCACCGTGTGTTCAGCCTACCGTGTGTTCATCCCGCCGTGTGTTCAACCCACCGTGTGTTCAACCCACCGTGTGTTCAGCCCACCGTTTGTTCTACCCACCTTGTGTTCAACCCACCGTGTGTACAACCCAACGTGTGTTCAACCCACCATGTGTTCAACCCACCGTGTGTTCAACCCACCGTATGTTCAACCCACTGTGTATTCAACCCACCGTGTGTTCAAACCACCGTGAGTTCAACCCACTGTGTGTTCAACCCACCGTGTGTTCAACCCACCGTGTATTCAACCCACCGTGTGTTCAACCCACCGTGTGTTCAACCCACCGTTTGTTCAACCCACCGTTTGTTCAACCCACTGTGTTTTCAACCCACTGTGTGCTCAACCCACCGTGTGCTCAACCCATCGTGTGTTTAACCCACTGTGTGTTCAACCCACCGTGTGCTCAACCCACCATCTAGTCAACCCAATGTGTGTTCAACCCATCGTGTGTTCAACCCACCGTGTGTTGTTCAACGTACCGTGTGTTTAACCCACCGTGTGGTCAACCCATCGTGTGTTCAACCCACCCACCGTGTGTTCCACCCATCATGTGTTCCACCCACCATGTGTTCAACCCACCCATCGTGTGTTCAGCCCACCATGTGTTCAGACCACCGTCTGTTCAACCCACCGTGTGTTCAACCCACCAGGTGTTCAACCCACCACGTGTTCAACCCACCGTCTGTTCAACCCACCGTCTGTTCAACCCACCGTGTGTTGTTCAACGCACCGTGTGTTTAACGCACCATGTGTTCAACCCACCATGTGTTCAACCCACCCAAAGTGTGTTCCACCCACGGTGTGTTCCACCCACCGTGTGTTCAACCCACCGTGTGTTCTACCCACCGTCTGTTCAGCCCATCGTGTGTTCACCACACCCACCGTGTGTTCAACCCACTGTGTGTTCAACCCACCGTGTATTCTACGCACCGTGTGTTCTACCCACTGTGTGTTCAACCCACCGTGTGTTCAACCCACCATGTGTTGAACCCACCATATGTTGAACCCACCGTATGTTCAACCCACCGTGTGTTCAACCCACCGTGTATTCAACCCACCGTGTGTTCAACCCACCGTATGTTCAACCCCCCGTGTGTTCAAACCATCGTGTGTTCAACCCACCTTGTGTTCAAACCACCGTGTATTCAACCCACCGTGTGTTCAACCCACCGTGTATTCAACCCACCGTGTGTTCAACCCACCGTGTGTTCAACCCACCGTGTGTTCAACCCACCGTGTGTTCAACCCACCGTGTGTTCAACCCACCGTGTGTTCAACCCACCGTGTGTTCAACCCACCGTGTGTTCAAACCATCGTGTGTTCAACCCACCGTATGTTCAACCCACCGTAAGTTCAACCCACCTTGTGTTCCACCCACCGTGTGTTCAACCCACCGTATGTTCAACCCACCGTGTGTTCAAACCATCGTGTGTTCAACCCACCTTGTGTTCAAACCACCGTGTATTCAACCCACCGTGTGTTCAACCCACCGTGTATTCAACCCACCGTGTATTCAACCCACCGTGTGTTCCACCCACCGTGTGTTCAACCCACCGTGTGTTCTACCCACCGTCTGTTCAGCCCATCGTGTGTTCACCACACCCACCGTGTGTTCAACCCACTGTGTGTTCAACCCACCGTGTGTTCTACGCACCGTGTGTTCTACCCACTGTGTGTTCAACCCACCGTGTGTTCAACCCACCATGTGTTGAACCCACCATATGTTGAACCCACCGTATGTTCAACCCACCGTGTGTTCAACCCACCGTGTATTCAACCCACCGTGTGTTCAACCCACCGTATGTTCAACCCACCGTGTGTTCAAACCATCGTGTGTTCAACCCACCTTGTGTTCAAACCACCGTGTATTCAACCCACCGTGTGTTCAACCCACCGTGTATTCAACCCACCGTGTGTTCAACCCACCGTGTGTTCAACCCACCGTGTGTTCAACCCACCGTGTGTTCAACCCACCGTGTGTTCAACCCACCGTGTGTTCAACCCACCGTGTGTTCAAACCATCGTGTGTTCAACCCACCGTATGTTCAACCCACCGTAAGTTCAACCCACCTTGTGTTCCACCCACCGTGTGTTCAACCCACCGTATGTTCAACCCACCGTGTGTTCAAACCATCGTGTGTTCAACCCACCTTGTGTTCAAACCACCGTGTATTCAACCCACCGTGTGTTCAACCCACCGTGTATTCAACCCACCGTGTATTCAACCCACCGTGTGTTCCACCCACCGTGTGTTCAACCCACCGTGTGTTCTACCCACCGTCTATTCAGCCCATCGTGTGTTCACCACACCCACCGTGTGTTCAACCCACTGTGTGTTCAACCCACCGTGTGTTCTACGCACCGTGTGTTCTACCTCTTGTGTGTTCAACCCACCGTGTGTTCAACCCACCATGTGTTGAACCCACCATATGTTGAACCCACCGTATGTTCAACCCACCGTGTGTTCAACCCACCGTGTATTCAACCCACCGTGTGTTCAACCCACCGTATGTTCAACCCACCGTGTGTTCAAACCATCGTGTGTTCAACCCACCTTGTGTTCAAACCACCGTGTATTCAACCCACCGTGTGTTCAACCCACCGTGTATTCAACCCACCGTGTGTTCAACCCACCGTGTGTTCAACCCACCGTGTGTTCAACCCACCGTGTGTTCAACCCACCGTGTGTTCAACCCACCGTGTGTTCAACCCACCGTGTATTCAACCCACCGTGTGTTCAAACCATCGTGTGTTCAACCCACCGTATGTTCAACCCACCGTAAGTTCAACCCACCTTGTGTTCCACCCACCGTGTGTTCAACCCACCGTATGTTCAACCCACCGTGTGTTCAAACCATCGTGTGTTCAACCCACCTTGTGGTCAAACCACCGTGTATTCAACCCACCGTGTGTTCAACCCACCGTGTATTCAACCCACCGTGTGTTCAACCCACCGTGTGTTCAACCCACCGTGTGTTCAACCCACCGTGTGTTCAACCCACCGTGTGTTCAACCCACCGTGTGTTCAACCCACCGTGTGTTCAACCCACCGTGTGTTCAAACCATCGTGTGTTCAACCCATCGTATGTTCAACCCACCGTAAGTTCAACCCACCTTGTGTTCCACCCACCGTGTGTTCAACCCACCGTATGTTCAACCCACCGTGTGTTCAAACCATCGTGTGTTCAACCCACCTTGTGTTCAAACCACCGTGTATTCAACCCACCGTGTGTTCAACCCACCGTGTATTCAACCCACCGTGTGTTCAACCCACCGTGTGTTCAACCCACCGTGTGTTCAACCCACCGTGTGTTCAACCCACCGTGTGTTCAACCCACCGTGTGTTCAACCCACCGTGTGTTCCACCCACCGTGTGTTCCACCCACCGTGTGTTCAACCCACCGTGTGTTCCGCCCACCGTGTGTTCAACCCACCGTAAGTTCAACCCACCGTGTGTTCAACCCACCGTATGTTCAACCCACCGTGTTTTGTTCAACCCACCGTCTGTTCAACCCACCATGTGTTCAACCCACCGTGTGTTCAGCCATCGTGTGCTCACCCTACCCACCATGTGTTCAACCCACCGTGTGTTCAACCCACCGTGTGTTCTACCCACCGTGTGTTCTACCCACCGTGTGTTCAACCCACCGACTGTTCAACCCACCGTCTGTTCAACCCACCGTGTGTTGAACCCACCGTGTGTTGAACCCATCGTGTGTTGAACCCACTGTGTGTTCAACCCACCGTGTGTTCAACCCACCGTGTGTTCAACCCACTGTTTGTTCAACCCCCCGTGTGTTCAACTCACCGTGTGTTCCACCCACCGTGTGTTCAACCCACCGTGTGTTCAACCCACCGCGTGTTCAACCCACCCACCGTGTGTTGTACCCACCGTGTGTTCATCTCACCGTGTGTTCAACCCACCGTGTGTTCAGCCCACCGTGTGTTCATCCCGCCGTGTGTTCAACCCACCGTGTGTTCAACCCACCGTGTGTTCAGCCCACCGTTTGTTCTACCCACCTTGTGTTCAACCCACCGTGTGTACAACCCAACGTGTGTTCAACCCACCATTTGTTCAACCCACCGTGTGTTCAACCCACCGTATGTTCAACCCACCGTGTATTCAACCCACCGTGTGTTCAAACCACCGTGAGTTCAACCCACTGTGTGTTCAACCCACCGTGTGTTCAACCCACCGTGTGTTCAACCCACCGTGTGTTCAACCCACCGTGTGTTCAACCCACCGTGTATTCAACCCACCGTGTGTTCAAACCATCGTGTGTTCAACCCACCGTATGTTCAACCCACCGTAAGTTCAACCCACCTTGTGTTCCACCCACCGTGTGTTCAACCCACCGTATGTTCAACCCACCGTGTGTTCAAACCATCGTGTGTTCAACCCACCTTGTGGTCAAACCACCGTGTATTCAACCCACCGTGTGTTCAACCCACCGTGTATTCAACCCACCGTGTGTTCAACCCACCGTGTGTTCAACCCACCGTGTGTTCAACCCACCGTGTGTTCAACCCACCGTGTGTTCAACCCACCGTGTGTTCAACCCACCGTGTGTTCAACCCACCGTGTGTTCAAACCATCGTGTGTTCAACCCATCGTATGTTCAACCCACCGTAAGTTCAACCCACCTTGTGTTCCACCCACCGTGTGTTCAACCCACCGTATGTTCAACCCACCGTGTGTTCAAACCATCGTGTGTTCAACCCACCTTGTGTTCAAACCACCGTGTATTCAACCCACCGTGTGTTCAACCCACCGTGTATTCAACCCACCGTGTGTTCAACCCACCGTGTGTTCAACCCACCGTGTGTTCAACCCACCGTGTGTTCAACCCACCGTGTGTTCAACCCACCGTGTGTTCAACCCACCGTGTGTTCAACCCACCGTGTGTTCAACCCACCGTGTGTTCAACCCACCGTTTGTTCAACCCACCGGCTGTTCAACCCACTGTGTTTTCAACCCACTGTGTGCTCAACCTACCGTGTGCTCAACCCATCGTGTGTTTAACCCACTGTGTGTTCAACCCACCGTGTGCTCAACCCACCATCTAGTCAACCCAATGTGTGTTCAACCCATCGTGTGTTCAACCCACCGTGTGTTGTTCAACGTACCGTGTGTTTAACCCACCGTGTGGTCAACCCATCGTGTGTTCAACCCACCCACCGTGTGTTCCACCCACCATGTGTTCCACCCACCATGTGTTCAACCCACCCATCGTGTGTTCAGCCCACCATGTGTTCAGACCACCGTCTGTTCAACCCACCGTGTGTTCAACCCACCAGGTGTTCAACCCACCACGCGTTCAACCCACCGTCTGTTCAACCCACCGTCTGTTCAACCCACCGTGTGTTGTTCAACGCACCGTGTGTTTAACGCACCATGTGTTCAACCCACCATGTGTTCAACCCACCCAAAGTGTGTTCCACCCACGGTGTGTTCCACCCACCGTGTGTTCAACCCACCGTGTGTTCTACCCACCGTCTGTTCAGCCCATCGTGTGTTCACCACACCCACCGTGTGTTCAACCCACTGTGTGTTCAACCCACCGTGTGTTCTACGCACCGTGTGTTCTACCCACTGTGTGTTCAACCCACCGTGTGTTCAACCCACCATGTGTTGAACCCACCATATGTTGAACCCACCGTATGTTCAACCCACCGTGTGTTCAACCCACCGTGTATTCAACCCACCGTGTGTTCAACCCACCGAATGTTCAACCCACCGTGAGTTCAACCCACTGTGTGTTCAACCCACCATATGTTCAACCCACCATGTGTTCCACCCACCGTGTGTTCACCCTATCGTGTGTTCAAACCACCGTGTGTTCAATCCACCATCTGTTCAACCCACCATGTGTTGTTCAACCCACCGTGCGTTCACCCCACCCACCGTGTGTTCCACCCACCATGTGTTCAACCCACCCATCGTGTGTTCAGCCCACCGTGTGTTCAGCTCACCGTGTGTTCAACCCACAGTGTGTTCATCCCACTATGTGTTCAACCCACCGTGTGTTCTACCCACCGTGTGTTCAACCCACCGTGTTTTCAACCCACCATGTGTTCAACCCACTGTCTGTTCAACCCACCGTGTGTTCAACCTACCTTGATTTTGATGCTATCCTTGGTGCCATGTATGCATTGACTATTAGTGTTGAGGGTGAGTGTTACCTGCGTGTACCGCCCGACCCGGGTATTGGGACCAGTGAGGTTGCCGCTCTATGTACTAGCGCGTCTGCTGCCCTAGGTCCTGTTGCTCTAGGTGATAGTGAGTCTGCTACTCCAGGTGCTCGTGAATCTGCGCCTGCTAGAACTGCGTATACTGAGGCACTGCACACCTTCACACTGGACTCGGGTGCTTCCTACTGCTTCTTTCGTGACCTCACTGTCCTTGAGCAGCTAGCTCGGCCTGTTGCTGTCTCGCTCGCTGACCCCTCTGGGGGCCCGGTCCTTGCGACCTCCTCCACTGTTCTCCCTTGTCCTGCGGTCCCGTCCGGCACCGTGTCAGGTCTTTACCTCCCCTCGTTCTCTACAAACTTGGTGGCGGGCTCTGCTCTCCAGGACGGGGGTGTTCACCAGTTCACCCCTGCCTATGAGCGTGTGACCCACTGTGCGTGTGCTCGGACGGGTCGCCACCTGGCTACCTTCTCTCAGCTGCCGGGGTTGGACCTGTACACACTGACCACTGAATCCCCTCAGGTAGCTGCGTCTGCGTCTGCGTCAGGTCAGCTGTCGGCCCCCTGCTCGTGTCGCACCCTGTCACACCAGACCGTCCTCTGGCACCACCGCCTTGGTCACCCGTCAGTGCAGCGCCTTCGTGGCATGCTCTCCCGGTACCTTGTCTCTGGTCTTCCCAGGACCCTACCTCCCCTGCCACCCTCCCCTGCCCCTCCCTGCCTTCCCTGTGTCGAGGGGCGGCAGAGCGCCAATCATCACTCCTCCTCATTCCCTCCCACAGAGGCTACCCTGCAGACTCTCCACCTGGACGTGTGGGGCCCAGCCCGCGTCCGTGGACAAGGCAACGAGCGGTACTTCCTACTGGTCGTCAACGACTACACGCGCTACACCACGGTCTTCCCCTTGTGCACCAAGGGTGAAGTCCTTGATGTCTTGATCCCTTGGATCTGCGCTGCTCGTCTCCAGCTCCGCGAGCGGTTCCATTCGGACTTTCCCGTCCTGCGTCTGCACTCTGACAGAGGTGGGGAGTTTTCCTCCGACCTCTTGTCAGCCTTCTGTGCGGAGCACGGCATCCGCCAGATATTCACGCTTCCGGCCTCTCCGCAGCAGAATGGGGTTGCTGAGCGCCGCATTGGCTTAGTCATGGAGTTCGCTCCTACCTCCATGATCCATGCGGCTGCCCCCTATTTCCTGTGGCCGTTTGTAGTCCAGTATGCTGCGCATCAGCTCAACCTCTGGCCCCGTGTCTCCTTACCGGAGGCCTCGCCCACCCTGCATTGGACGGGGAAGGTTGGTGATGCGTCAGTGTTCCAGGTCTGGGGATGTCGAGCCTTTGTCCGCGATACATCCGCGAAGAAGCTCTCCTCCCGTGCCGTTCCCTGTGTCTTCCTTGGCTTTGTCCCTAACGTGCCTGGCTGGCAGTTTTACCACCCCACCTCGCGCCGTGTCTTCCCCTCTCAGGACGTCACTTTTGACGAGTCGGTACCCTTTTACCGTCTGTTCCCCTACCGCACTGCTCCGCTTCCCCCCCCGCCGCTCTTCCTCACCCCCGGTGTCCCTTTGGTAGACCCCCTGCCTCCCCAGGGTCCTTCTCCCTCAGGTGTTTCCCAAGTAGACCCGGTTGAGCATGTCTAGGTAGCTGTCGACTCTGGTCCTGCGAGGCGTACTGAGCTTGGGGGTGCTGAGACTGGGGGTGCTGAGCCTAGGGATGCTGAGCCTGGGGGTGCTGGGACTGGGGGTGCTGAGACTGGGGGTGCTGAGACTGGGGGTGTTGAGCCTGGGGGAGCTGAGGCTGTGGGTTCTGAGACTGACCGTGCTGCGCCTGGTGGCGCTCCCTCTTCACAGGAGTTGCGTGAGTGGTGTTCTCAGCGTTACAGCCTCCGGCGTGGGGCTACTGGAGCTGGGGGTTCTACTGGAGTTGGAGCTAGTGGTGCTGCGGGTGCCGTGTCGCGGCCGGGGCCTCCCTCCCTACATCGGCTGCATGAGTGGTACGCTTGGCGCTGCAGCCTCCGGAGCGGGCGCTCCTAGCACTGGGGTGCCGCCCGCTGGAGGCCCTGGTGCTGCTCGAGGTGCTGGAGCCTCTGGTCCTGGAGGTGCTCGTACAGGCGGTACTGGAGCTGCTGGGACTGGGGGTTCTTCTGGAGCTGGTGCTGGAGCTGGTACTGCCGGAGGTGCTGCTGGTGCTGGAGCTGCTGGTGGTACTGCTGGAGGTGCTGCTGGTGCTGGAGCTGCTGGAGGTGCTGCTGGTGCTGGTGCTGCTGGAGGTGCGGCTGGTGCTGGAGCTACTGCGAGAGTTGGAGCTGGAGGTACTGGAGCTGCGGGAGTTCTAGCTGGAGACACTGGAGCAGAGGGTGCTGGTGCTGTCTCTGCTGGTTCTCCTTACGCTGGGCCGACTAGAGGTCTTACGGAGCGTCGTGAGCCTGAGTCTCGTCCTGCGTCGCCTGAGTCTAGCCCAGAGTCGCCTGACCGCGTTGTCCGCACTGGTCGTCGTGTTCCGCGTGAGCGTCCTCCTCCTATCCCAGGCCCTCACTATATGACACTGCGTCCTTCCACTGCTCCACAGCGTGTCCCTCTACAGTCTCCTCCTGCGTCCTCTCCTCTCTTCCTAACAGTCCGGACCCGGAGTTTGACTCCCTTCGTGCTGCCAGTCCTACTGTCATGCGTCTCCTGGCCACTGTTGTCACTGACCCTTCCTTTGAGTCCACTCCTGCATCTGCCTTAGTTGCAGAGCTTGTCGACTTTGCTGCTCACTGTCGTCTAGACTACGCCGCGAGTCTTGTTGCTGATTCTGAGTCTATCTGTCCTCCGTCTGTCGGGGGTGAGAGTGCTCTTGGCAAGGACGTCCTTGAGGACAGACAGAAGGAGTTTAAGTGCTTTGCCGCCGCTTTACCTCATCTCGTGTCTATGCTGATTACCCCTGAGGGAGACCCTGATGCACCTGACATCCCGACCCTGCGCTCTTATGCAGAGGCGATAGAGGGTCCCTACTCCTCTCAGTGGCAGTCAGCAATGGACGCAGAGATGGCTTCCTTTCCACAGGCACCTGCGTCGACGAGGTTCCCCTGCCTGGGGCGAACATCGTCAGTGGCATGTGGATTTTCAAGGTGAAGCAGCCGCCGGGTTCTCCGCCTGTCTTCAAGGCGCATTACGTTGCACGAGGCTTCAGACAGCGTGAGGGAGTTGACTTCTTCCAGACCTTCTCCCCTACCCCGAAGATGACCACTCTTCGGGTTCTGCTGCACGTCGCCGCTCAGCGTGACTACGAGCTCCACTCTCTTGACTTCAGCACTGCTTTCCTACAAGGCAGCCTGCACGAGGAGATCTGGCTGCGCCGCCCACCTGGCTTCACTGGGTCGTTTCCTGCTGGTACCCAGTGGAGCCTCCGGCGGCCAGTCTACGGTCTCCGCCGGGCACCCCGTGAGTGGTACGACACACTGAGGACTACTCTTGCTGCTCTTGGGTTTGCTCCTTCTACTGTTGACCCGTCGCTGTTTCTACACACCGTCACCACTCTGCCGCCATTCTATGTTCTCGTGTACGTGGACGACTTGGTCTTTGCTACTGCTGACACTGAGGCACTTGCCCACGTGAAGTCGGAGCTACAGAAGAGACACACGTGCACAGACCTGGGTTAGCTGACAAGCTATCTTGGCTTGCGGATCACCCGGGACAGAGCATAGCGCACCATTACTTTGACTCAGTCACGCATGGTGCGGCAGGTCCTTCAGCGCTTCCGCTTCACGTACTCCTCGCCACAGTTCACTCCTTTGCCTACCAGTCACTCGCTCTCAGCTCCACCTTTGGACGAGTCCGTAGAGCCGAGTGGCCCGTATCCAGAGCTTGTGGGCTGCCTCATGTACCTGATGACCTGCACTCGACCTGACCTAGCCTACCCTCTTAGCATCCTAGCACGCTATGTCACTCCTGGCCGACACAGGAAGGAGCACATGGATGCTGCTAAGAGGGTGTTACGCTACTTGTGCAGTACGTCGAGCATGGGGCTCGTGCTTGGAGGACGGGCTCAAGTTGTCCTCACTGGTCACGCAAACGCTTCTTAAACTAACAACTTAGCTACGCAGCGGTCGTCACAGGGTTACACCTTCAGCCTTGGCTCCGGCTCTGTTTCTTGGCGGTCTACCTGCTCTTCTTCTGTTCTCAGCTCCAGTTGTGAGGCTGAGATCTATGCAGGGGCCATGGCTGTACAGGAGTTACGCTGGCTCACCTACCTGCTGACCGACCTTGGAGAGCCGCCTCGTTCCCCTCCAGTGTTGTATGTCGACAACAAGGCCATGATTGCCTTGTGTCAAGAGCACAGACTAGAGCACAGAACGAAGCACATCTCTCTACGCTACTTCCTTGCTTGAGAGTTGCAGCAGCGTGGTTAGCTTCGTTTCGCTTATGTGGCCACTCGGGCCAACATTGCTGATGTCTTCACCAAGGCGCATCAGCCTTGTGATCATCAGCGTTTCTGTACTGTTCTAGGCCTTGTACCTACTGCGCCTCACTTGCTTACTTCCTGACTCTGCTTGTACTGTGATCTTTATATATGTCTACCTGCTTACTTGCTTACACTTGCTAGGTTGTGATCACTGTATTTCTTGTTGTATTATCAACCTGCATATGAACTGGTCTTGTGACCGCTTGCTTGTGCTCGGAATTTGTGTGGTATCCTTGAGATCCACCCTGAGTTGTGATGTGCTTTGTTTTGTTTTGACTGGTCTTGTGACCATCTGGTTGTCTCCCATTTAGCCTATGGTGGTGTGTGAAACATTATATATGTTACTATTCTGTAGGCTATAGTGGGTTTAGCCTTAGGGGGTACAACATTTTAGGTTTTCCTACTTGTACTCCCAATGTTGTTAGTTCAACCACTTCTCTCATTCTAACACAACTGATGGGGCCCTGGATGCAGTCAAGAAGGTGCAGCAGCCACAGCAGCCACATGGTGAGGTGCTTGCTGGTGTGGATTGGACAGCTGCATGGGCAAAGGCTTCATCTGGGAGTGGTGAGGCCGATTGGGAGACGTGGCACGAGAGGTTGTGTCACATTAACATTCCGATGCTGCAGAAGTTGGTGAAAGATGGGAGCTTGAAGGGGTTGGAGGTGAAGGGGGCAGCAGAGGAGATTGGGAGCTGCCCTATATGCCTTGAGACTAAATTCACCAAGTTCCCCTTTAGCAGCAGCACGGGACCAGCCAAGGCTCCACTTTCACTTGTGCACATGGATGTGGTGGGCCCCACGAGGGCCCCTTCTCTCTCGGGCAGCCGCTACTTCTTGACCATTGTGGACGACCACACGCGTGCGGTATGGGTGTACCCTTTGAAGACCAAAAGGGAGGTGGCAGCGACTAGTTTAAAGGAGTGGATGCCGAGAGCTCAAAGGGAGAGCGGACACAAGGTGAAGGTGATCCGCACAGACAACGGGGGAGAATTCATTGGCGCTGATTTTGAGGCGGTGCTGAAGAAGAAGGGGATCCAGCATCAGCTTACGATGCCCTACAACCCTCAGCAGAACGGCGTGGCTGAGCGGTTCAACCGGACCCTGCAGGAAGGTGCTCGCACTCTCCTTGGGCGTGCAGGGCTGGCGGATCCATTTTGGGTGACTGCACTGCGGCAGGTCACCCTTGTGAAGAACATGGTGCTGGCGACTGTGGGGGAAAAGCAGTGGGTCCCCTACACCAAGTGGTATGGGAGTGCACCAGCAGTCAACATGCTGAGAGCCTTTGGGTGCATGGTGGTGTTTCATGTGCCTAAGGAGAAGAGGGGAAAACTAGAAGCGTCTAGGAGATGGGGTGTGCACTTGGGGCTTGCTAAGGATCACAAGGGCTGGCTGATTTGGGACTTGACCAGCCAGCAGCTGACTGTATCAAGGGATGTGAAGTTCCTTGAGTCCTTGTACTATAAGGAGTGGAAGCAGCAGCAGCAGCAGAAGCTTCCTACTACACCACTGATCATTGAGGCCGATGAGGTGCAGCAGCCTTTGAGGCAAGTGCAGGCCAACGTCTCAGAGGAGGAGATTTCTGGGGTGACTGAGGATGGGGGAGAACCTGAGGTGGAGGAGCAGCAGCAGCAGGAGCAGCAGCAACAACAACAACAACAACAACAGCAGCAGCAGCAGCAGCAGCTGCAACAGCAGCAGCAAGGTGCTCCACAAGGTGCTGCACGTCCGGCTGACCGTCCTAGGAGGGATGTGCGCCCTCCTAACCGGCTGGCTTATCCGAGCTTTGGCAAGCCAAAGGTGGTACGGGCTGGGAGTGTGGCTGAGCAGTGTGATGAGGAGGAGATAGCACAGTGCTACTGGGCAGCCGTCCCTGAGCCCAAGATGCTAGCTGAGGCATTGAGTGGGCCAGATGCTGAAAAATGGAAGCAGAGTGTGAAGGAGGAGTATGACTCTTTGCTGGAGAACAAGACGTGGAAACTGTGTCAGCTGCCACCTGGGAAGAAGGCCATTTCTTCCAAGTTGATTTTCAGGCACAAGTACAAACCTGATGGGGCGCTGACCCGCTACAAGTCAAGGCTTGTGGCTAAGGGGTTTCAGCAGACAAAGGGGAAAGACTTTGACAAGATTTTTGCTCCTGTGGGGAAATGCACGACATTGCGGGTGTCATTGGCAATGGCAGCAAACCGTGGATGGTGGGTAAAGCAGATGGACATTACCACCACCTTCCTCAATGGGATCATTCTGGAGGAGCTGTACATGCTACAGCCTGAGGGATTGGATGATGGGAGCGGCAGAGTGTGCAGGCTGAAGAAGGCCATCTATGGCCAAAAGCAGGCTCCTCGCGCCTGGTACCACAAGCTGGAGGAGACACTACTGGCAAGGGGATTCAAGAAGAGTGAGTGTGACCACAGCCTGTTCCTGCTGCAAGAGAAGGAGCAGTTTCTCATGCTCCTGGTGTATGTGGACGACATCCTGCTCTTCTCTGAGTCGTCTGCAATGATTGGGCGAGTGGAGGAGATGCTGGAGATGCATTTAAGTGTTCCAGGATGGGATATGTGAAGTACTACCTGGTGATGCATGTGGAGAGGGACCTTCACAAGGGAGTGTTGAGGTTGCACCAGAGGAAGTATTGTGAGGGGCTGGCTGAGAAGTATGGGCTGCAAGATGGAGGAGAGCCAGCCACCCCAATGCCTTCGGGGTTCACTGTAGAGCCCTGTGCTGATGAGGAGGTGGTGGGTGAGAGTGACAGGAAGCTGTTTCATTCCATGGTTGGGGCGCTCAACTATGTGGCTTACCACACGCGGCCTGACATTGCCTTTGCAACATCCTCGCTTGCCAGTGTGGTTTCACGCCCCAGTCATGAGCAGCTGGAAGCGGCCAAGAGGTTGGTCCGCTATGTGAGTGCAACGGCATTAGTGGGTTTGGAGTACAGTGCTGTGAGGCAGAGGCTGCAGAGGGGTGCAGCTGATTTGAGCAAGGAGGAGATGCTCCTGACCTGCTACACTGACGCTAGCTTCAACTCTGTGAAAGCGGTTGGCACCAGCATTGGAGGCTATGTGTGCCTATTTGGAGGTGGTGCAGTGAGCTGGCGCAGCAAGAAGCAGAATGAGATGGGGCAGTCCTCGGGTGAGACAGAGTACATGGCCCTGCATCATAGGGCAAAGGAGGTGGTGTGGCTGAGGCGTTTGTTGGAGGAGATTGGAGTTGGTCAGAGGGAGCCAACTATCATGTTCTGTGACAATGAGTCGGCAGTGAAGCTTGCCAAGAACGCCTGCCTTCATGGGCTAACAAAGCACATCAGGCCCAAGTGGCACTGGGTGAGGGGGCTCCTGGACAAGGAGGTGCGACTGGAGATTGTGAAGACCCATCAGCAGGTGGCTGACATTCTTACCAAGCGCCTGGCCGAACCTGAGCATTGGAAGGGCATTAAACTTGCAGGAATAAGTGTGCATTGAGGGTGCATGCATGAATTGTGGCATATGGGATGATGGTAGGCAGCCAGAGGGGGAGTATGTGATGCTATCATTTGCATTCATAACTGTCTGCCTCCCATCATATGTTCGTGCGTTGCATGAGTGGTGTGAGCATGTGCAAGAATTTGTGTTTGATGTGGTTTGGATTCTCTGAGTGTGTGTGAATGTCATTTGGCTTGAGTAGATACCTGAAGTGACTCCTCTGCTCAAGAGCTTTCCGACGAACCAAGAATCGTCGCGATCGAAGCAAGAACGAGGAAGGTATGATCGTTTAAATATTTGTTTGTGATGCGACGACTTTGGGAAGTTGTGAAGTGCCTCAATATGGGGTACAGACTTTTGGGGGTTTGGAAATTCGTCAACATCACTGTAGATGCTGCCAAGTGGTTGGGAGGAGCCAAACCAGGTTGGCAAGTGTGGCCAAGTTGGGCAAGGTGGATGGCATGGGTTGGAAAGTGACAAAAGTAAAAGTGGGGTTTGTATAGGGAAGGGGTTTTGTGTGCTTATGGGGTTTCCTTGGTTGGGGACTCCTTGGGGACCTTCCCTCTTTTCCTCCTCTCCCCTCCCACCTGGTTAATTGCTACTCTTTCTTGTGTGGTAATTATGAGACTCTTATTATTGAGTTAAGTTTTCATGGCAGCATACCCCCCTGTGCGCCGAAATTGATAAGTCGATATTTACTTCACCTCTTGATACATTTCAAAATGGGAATTTTAGCCACGAACTAGGGCGACAACATATCTGAGTTTGGTGAAGTTTAGACCGTCAAGTTTTTATCAACTGCGTTTCTTGTGAGTGCGACGATTCTGTCCAGAAATTGAGACCAACGATTTTGAGATATTTCTAACCTTTTAGATCTATGTAATTCGCCAAATATAGGCATTCGATTCGTGCATGGTACCTGCACTACAGGCGCGCATACTGACCAGACTGACTAACGCATTAGTTATGTTGGTATTGTGTTCCTGCCAGTCCACTAGACTAGGCCATCTACTTTAACAACAATAGGTTCTAGCCTTTTAGATCCAGCTCCGCCTTGTACCTACACACAAGCGTGCATACTGACCGAACCGGCCCGCGCATCATTTTCTCTGTAAAACTATACTGAATACCATATATATTTCGGTTTTCTTTTGAATTATACCTTACCCCACCCCACTACTAGGTTCGAACCTTTTGGATCGATGTAATTCGCCAAATATAGGCATTCGAGTCGTGCATGGTACCTGCATTACAGGCGCGCATACCGACTAAACTGACCAACGCATTACTTAGGTTTGTAGAGATGCAGTTAGTATCATTTTTCTGCCAGTCCACTAGATTAGGCCATCTACTTTAACAACACTATGTTTTAACCTTTTAGATCCACATATTTAAGGGATTTCAAAGCTCCAGTTCCGCCTTGTACTTGCTCACAAGCGTGCATAGTGACCGAACCGACCAACGAATAATTTGTTTCGTATAGATGCATTGAATACCATATATTTTTCACATTTCCTATGAACAATACCATTCCCACCCCCCTATCAGGTTCTAATCTTTTGGATCTATGTAATTCGCAAAATATAAGCATTCCAGTCGTGGATGATACCTGCACTACAGGCGTGCATACCGATCAAACAGACCATCGCATTACTTATGTTTGTAGAGATGCAGTTAGTACCATATTCTTGCCGGTCCACTAAATTAGGCCATCTAATTTAACAACACTAGGTTCTAACCTTTTAGATCCACATATTTTGGGAGATTTCAGAGATCCAGCTCCGCCTTGTACCTACATACAACCGTGCATACTGACCGAACCGGCCCCCGCATCATTTTCTCCGTAAAACTACACTGAATACCATATATCTTTCGCATTTCCTTTGAATTATACCATTCCCCTCCTGTCAGAACATTATAGCTTATATATTTGTGTAGGCTATAGTGGGGTAGCCCATAAGGGGTACAACCCAATTAGGGTTAGTACTTGTACCCAACTCTTTCATAGTTCATTCATTCCCGTTCTAACTTTCACATGGTATAGAGCAGGTTCCCTCGTGGGAACTGTTCCTAGGGCCCACCGATTCGATGTTTTTTTCCTGCCCGGAGCGCGCTCAGTCCCTCCCCGAGTCGCGCTCCGTGGGTCTCTCCTCTCACGGCCCCTAGCGGACTCGTCGCGCCGCTCTCATGGCCCCTCACGGCCCCTTAGCGGCCCCTCGCAGCCTCGTCGCGCTGCCCTAGCGGCCGCGTCACGTCGCGCCGCCCTAACGGCCGCGTCGCGCCGCCATCGCGGCCCCGATCTGCCGCCCTTCGCGACCCCATCGCGCCGCCCTTCGAGGCCCGTCGCCGCTCTCTCCTTGCGGCCCCTCGCCGCCCTTTCACCAGCGGCCCCGTCGCCGCCCTTGCACGGCCCTGACGCCGCCCTTCTAGCGGCTCCGTCGTCGCCCTTCCCGCGGCCCTGTCGCCGCCCTTTCGGCGACCCCGCCTCCTCCTTCAGCGGCCCCGTCGCCACCCTTGCAGCGGCCCCGTTGCCGCCCTTCTCAGCGGCCCCGCCGCCTCCTTTCAGCGGCCCCGCCGCCGCCCCTGAAGCGGTCTCGTCGCCGCCCTTTCAGCGGCCCCGCTGCCTCCTTTCAGCGGCCCTGCCGCCGCCCCTGAAGCGGCCTCGTCGCCGCCCTCTCAGCGGCCCCGCCGCCGCCCTTTCAGCGGCCCCGTCGCCTCCTCTCAGCGGCCCCAAACACCGCCCTCTCAGCGGCCCTCCCGCCGCCTCCTTTGCGGCCCCGCTGGACCACCCAGCGGCCGAGCAGCCTAGCAGCCGAGCCGCCCAGCAGCAGAGCTGCCGAGCCGCCCAGCAGCCGAGCTGCCCAGCCGCCGAGCCGCCCAGCAGCCGAGCCGCCTAGCAGCCGAGCCACCGAGCAGCCGAGCCGCCAAGCCGCCCAACAGCCGAGCCGCCGAGCCGCCCAGCAGCCGAGCCGCCGAGTCGCCCTGCAGCCGAGCCGCCCGCACCGCCGAGCCGCCCGAGCCGCCCTGTCCTGTAAGAGCAGCGCCTCTGTCACTGCATTGCCCTAACCCTACTATTCGCGCTGCTAGTCTACTGTTGTCATGGCTACCCCTAGTGTCCTCGCTTTTGACGCTGAGCGTCGGGCCATTGACTTTGACATCTGGATAGATAACCTGCAGCTTTTCCTACAGTGCGATAGGGCAGACGGTCTCTCCCTCTTTGATCTCACCTCTAGTGCCTCTCTTGCCCCTGCTGCTGATGCGGACACCACTGTTCGCTCACAATGGGCCACGCGCGATGCTGCTGCACGTCTTGCTGTGCGTCGCCACCTGCCTACCTCTGAGCGTGCGCACTTTAGCCAGTACAAGAGTGCTCAAACCTTGTACGACGCTGTAGTTGCACGCTACTCCTCCCCTGCTACTGCTGCACTGAGCCGCCTCATGCTACCGTACCTCTTCCCTGACCTTGCTGCCTTTCTTACAGTCACTGACCTCATTACACACCTCCGGGTTCTATGGGTGCTTCGTCTCGGCGGGAGCCACTCTCTCCACAGGAGCTGCGCGAGTGGCTTGCCCGGCGCTAGAGGCGTGCTGCTGGAGCTGGAGGTTCTTCGGCTACTGAGGGTGCTGGTGTCGCGGGTCCCGGAGGTGCTCGTACTGGGAGTACTGGAGCTGCTGGGCCTGCGGGTACGACTGGAGGTGGAGCTCCTGAGGGTGTTGGCGCTGAGGCTACTACTGGCGGTCCTGCTGGGGGTGCTACTTGTGCTGCTGGCAGTCCTGGAGCTACTGGAGCTGCTGTGGGTACTGGAGCTGGAGGTGCTGCTGGCGCTGGTGCTCCTACTGGGGGTACTGCTGCTGTCCCTGCTGTGTCTGGAGTCGCCGCGCAGCCTCGACCGTACTTCGTTCCACTCCTTCAGCAGGTTCTTGGTCTTCTGCCCTCTACTGGTCCTCCTCCTCCCTTAGAGTGTCCACAGCCTGTCCCGTCACAGTTACTGTTACAGCCGGCCTCCCCTTTGCCTCCTCCTTCTCCCTACACTGGTCCTACTGGAGGTCTTGCTTAGCGTCGTGAGCCTGCGTCTCGCCCTGCGTCGCCTGTCCGTCCTGCTCGCACTAGTGGTCGTGGTTCGCGTCCGCGTCCTCCTTCTGTCCCTGGCACGCACCGGATGTCTCTGCGTCCGACCACTGCTCCTCTGCGTGCCCCTTTGCCTTCTCCTCCTGAGTCCTCTCTTCCTGCTCTTCCCGACCCGGAGTCGGACTCTCTTCGTGCTGCCAGTCCTACTGTCACGCGTCTCCTTGCTACTGTCGTCACTGACCCTTCCTTTGAGTCCGCTGCTGCGTTTGCCCTAGTTGCTGAGCTCGTCGACTTTGATGCTTGCTATCGCCTAGACTACGCTGCTACTCTTGTCGCAGAGTCTGAGTCAGTCTGTCCTCCGTCCGTCGGGGGTGAGTGTGCCCTTGGCACGGACGTTCTTGAGCACACGTAGGAGGAGTTCCAGTGTCTGGCTGCTGCTTCACCTCATCTCGTGTCCGTACTGCTTACCCCTGAGGGAGACCCGGATGCACTTGACATCCCGACTCCGCGCTCTTACGCGGAGGCGATAGAGGGTCCCTACTCCTCTCAGTGGCAGGCAGCTATGGACACGGAGATGTCTTCCTGGAAGTCCACAGGCACCTACGTTGACGAGGTTCCCCCGCCTGGGGCGAACATCGTCAGTGGCATGTGGATTTTGAGGGTGAAGCGGCCGCCGGGTTCTCCGCCTGTCTTCAAGGCGCGTTACGTGGCTCGTGGCTTCAGTTAGCGGCAGGGAGTTGACTACTTTCAGACCTTCTCTCCCACCCCGAAGATGACCAGTCTTCGGGTACTGCTGCACGTAGCTGCTCACCGTGACTACGAGCTGCACTCTCTTGACTTCAGCACTGCTTTCTTGCAGGGTAGCCTGCACGAGGAGATCTGGCTGCGCCACCCACCTGGCTTCACTGGGTCTTTTCCTCCTGGCACCCAATGGAGCCTCCGATGGCCAGTCTACGGTCTCCGCCAGGCACCGCGTGAGTGGCACGACACACTGAGGACTACGTTTGCGGCTCTTGGGTTTGCTCCTTCTACTGCCGACCCGTCGTTGTTTATGCGCACCGACACCTCTCTACCGCCATTCTACATCCTCGTGTACGTCGACGACTTGGTCTTTGCCACAGCTGACACTGCTGGACTCGCCCACGTGAAGTCCGAGCTGCAGAAGAGACACACGTGCACAGACCTGGGTGAACTGCGCAGCTACCTTGGCTTGCAGATCACTCGGGACAGAGCACGCCGCACCATTACCCTGAGTAAGTCACACATGGTGCAGCAGGTCCTTCAGCGCTTCGGCTTCACGTACTCCTCGCCTCAGGCCACTCCTCTCCCTACTCGTCACTCGCTCTCAGCTCTGCCTTCGGATGAGTCCGTAGAGTCGAGTGGCCCGTACCCAGAGCTTGTTGGCTGCCTCATGTACCTGATGACCTGCACTCGACCTGACCTTGCATACCCTCTTAGCATTCTTGCGAACCCTCTTAGCATTCTATGTTGCTCCTGGGAGACACAGACCCGAGCACATGGCTGCAGCGAAGAGGGTGTTGCGCTACTTGTGCAGTACGTCAGGCATGGGGCTTGTGCTTGGAGGGCGGAGTCCAGTGGTCCTCACTGGGCACGCAGACGCTTCTTGGGCTGACGACCAGGCTACGCAGCGGTCGTCACAGGGTTACACCTTCAGCTTTGGTTCCGGCTCTATTTCGTGGCGGGCTACCCGCTCGTCCTCTGTTCTCGGCTCCAGTTGTGAGGCTGAGATCTACGCAGGGGCCATGGCTGCACAGCAGCTTCGCTGGCTCACCTACCTGCTGACTGACCTCGGAGAGCCGCCTCGTTCTCCTCCAGTTCTGTACGTCGACAACAAGGCCATGCTGGCCTTGTGTCGAGAGCAGAGACTGGAGCACAGAAAAAAGCACATTGCTCTCTGCTACTTCCTTGCTCGTGAGCTTCAGCAGCGTGGTCAGTTGCGGCTTGCGTACGGGGCCTTTGAGGCCAACACTGCTGATGTTTTCACCAAAGCCCTTGCGCCTTGTGATCATCAGCGCTTCTGTACTCAGCTGGGTCTTGTGCCCGTCTTGCCTCACTTGCTCACCTCTTGACCTTGCTTGTACTGTTACGTATATGTATATATATATATATGCCTTCTCTTGCTTGTTTAGCCTTGTATATATATGTACTCCTGCATGTGAACTGGCCCTGTGGCCTTGAACTTGTGCTCGGAATGTGTGGTGACTTTGTGATCCACCCTGAGCTTGCCTTGCTTTGCTTTGCTTGATTGGTCTTGTGACCCCTTGTTCTCCCCCACTTTGCCTATGGGGGTGTGTCAGAACATTATAGCTTATATGTTTGTGTAGGCTGTAGTGGGGTAGCCCATAAGGGGTACAACCCAATTAGGGTTAGTACTTGTACTCAACTCTTTCATAGTTCGTTCATTCCCGTTCTAACTTTCACACCTCCCCCCTACTAGGTTCTAACATTTTGGATCTATGTAATTCGCCAAATATAGGCATTCGAGCTGTGCATGGTACCTACACTACAGGCGCGCATACCGACCAAACTGACCAACGCATTACTTATGTTTGTAGAGATACAGTTAGTATCAGAGGTCCACTGGTGATCCGCGATTGATCCTAGGGAAGGGTTACAGGCCCGTTGGCCTGGGGGGTTATGGGCGCACTGACCCGCTACTTAAACAAGCCCTTTTATCCCAATGGTCTAGTGGTTGGGATTCTTACATGATATCAGAGCGAAGGTCTCGGGTTCGAATCACGGTGTATGCACTTCGAGCATCCCAGTGCGGGGGGGTATCAGAGGTCCACTTGTGATCCCCGATTGATCCTAGGGAAGGGTTACAGGCACGTTGGCCTGGGGGGTTATGGGCGCACTGACCCGCTACTTAAACAAGCCCTTTTATCCCAATGGTCTAGTGGTTGGGATTCTGACAGTTAGTATCATTTTCCTGCCGGTCCACTAGATTATGCCACCTATCCCAACAACACTATGTTCTAACCTTTAAGATCCACATAATTTAAGAGATTTCAAAGCTCCGGTTCCGCCTTGTACCTGCTCACAAGCGTGCATACTGACCGAACCGACCAACACATAATTTGTTTTGTATAAATGCATTGAAAACCATATATTTCTCACATTTCTTGTGAACAATACCATTCCCCACCCCCCTACCAGGTTCTAACCTTTTGGATCTATGTAATTCGCCAAATATAAGCATTCCAGTCGTGGATGATACCTGCACTACAGGCGTGCACACCGACCAAACTGACCTGCGCGTTACTTATGTTTGAAGAGATGCAGTTAGTATCCTATTCTTGCCAGTCCACTTGATTAGGCCATCTACTTTAACGACACTAGGTTCTAACCTTTTAGATCCACATATTTTGGGAGATTTCAGAGATCCAGCTGCGCCTTGTACCTACACGCAAGCGTGTATACTGACCGAACCGACCCGCGCATCATTTTCTCCATAAAACTACACTGAATACCATATATTTTTTTCTTTTCCTTTTCCTTTATACCATTCCAAGCCCTAAACCCTAAACTAGGTTCTAACCTTTTGGATCTATGTAATTTGCCAAACATAGGCATTCGATGCGTGCATGGTACCTGCACTACAGGCGTGCATACCGACCAAACTGACCAATGCATTACTTATGTTTGTAGAGATGTTGTTGGTATTGTTTTCCTACCAGTCCACTAGATTAGGCCATCTTCTTTAACAACACTGGGTTCTAACCGTTTAGATCTAGCTCCGCCTTGTACTTACACACAAGCGTGCATACTGACCGAACCGACCCGCGCATCATTTTCTCCGTAAAACTATACTGAATACCATATATCTATTGCTTTTCCTTTTAATTATACATTTCCCCACCCCCCTACTGTGAAAGTTTTGGAGAGAGAAGAGGACTGCACTAGCAAGAATGGGGATACAAATAGGAAACCCTAGAAGGGTTGTACTCGCTATAGAGCACCCCACTACAGGCTAGAGCATAAGATAACATTCTGACACCTACTAGGTTCTAACCTTTTGGATCGATGTAATTCGCCAAATATAGGCATTCGAGTCGTGCATGGTACCTGCACTACAGGCGCGCATACCGACCAAATCGACCAACGCATTACTTATGTTTGCAGAGATGCGGTTAGTATCATTTTCCTGCCAGTCCACTAGATTAGGCCATCTACTTTAACAACACTATGTTTTAACCTTTTAGATCCACATATTTAAGAGATTTCAAAGCTCGAGTTGCTCCTTGTACTTGCTCACTAGCTTGCATAGTGACCGAACCGACCAACGCATAATTTGTTTCGTATAGATGTATTGGATACCATATATTTTTCACATTTCCTGTGAACAATACGATTCCCACCCCCCTACCAGGTTCTAATCTTTTGGATATATGTAATTTGCCAAATATAAGCATCCCAGTCGTGGATGATACCTGCACTACAGGCGTGCATACCGACCAAACTGGCCTGCGCATTATTCAAGTTTATAGAGATGCAGTTAGTACCATATTCTTGCCAGTCCACTTGATTAGGCCATCTACTTTAACAACGCTAGGTTCTAACCTTTTAGATCCACATAATTTGTGAGATTTCAGAGATCCAACTCCGCCTTGTATCTGCACACAAGCATGCATACTGACCGAACCGACCCGCGCATCATTTGCTCTGTAAATTTACACTGAATACCATATATCTTTCGATTTTCCTTTGAATTACACCATTCCCCTCCCCCCTACTAGGTTCTATTATTTTGGATCTATGTAATTTGCCAAATATAGGCATTCGAGCTGTGCATGGTACCTGCACTACAGGCGCGCATACCGACCAAACTGACCAACGCATTACTTATGTTTGTAGAGATGCAGTTAGTATCATTTTCCTGCCGGTCCACTAGATTATGCCACCTACCCCAACAAAACTATGTTCTAACCTTTTAGATCCACTTAATTCAAGAGATTTCAAAGCTCCGGTTCCGCCTTATACCTGCTCACAAGCGTGCATACTGACTGAACCGACCAACACATAATTTGTTTCGTATAAATGCATTGAATACCATATTATTTTCACATTTCCCGTGAACAATACCATTCCCCACCCCCCTACCAGGTTCTAACCGTTTGGATCTAAGTAATTCGCAAAATGTAAGCATTCCAGTCATTGATGGTACCTGCACTACAGGCGTGTATACCGACCAAACCGACCAGCGCATTACTTATGTTTGTAGAGATGCAGTTAGTACCATATTCTTGCCAGTCCACTAGATTAGGCCATCTACTTTAAGGAGAAGGGTGATGGGATAGGGAGAAAGGTGATAAGAGTAGGGAGAAGTATGATGAGAGTAGGGAGAAGGATGATGAGAGTAGGGAGAAGGGTGATGAGAGTAGGGAGAAGGGTGATGAGAGTTGGGAGAAGGGAGAAGGGTGATGAGAATAGGGAGAAGGGTGATGAGAGTAGGGAGAAGGGTGATGAGAGTAGAGAGAAGGGTGATGAGAGTAGGGAGAAGGGTGATGAGAGTAGGGAGAAGGGTGATGAGAGTAGAGAGAAGGGTGATGAGAGTAGGGAGAAGGGTGATGAGAGTAGGGAGAAGGGTGATGAGATTAGGGAGAAGGGTGATGAGAGTAGGGAGAAGGGTGATGAGAGTAGGGAGAAGGGTGATGAGAATAGGGAGAAGGGTGATGAGAGTAGGGAGAAGGGTAATGAGAGTAGGGAGAAGGGTGATGAGAGTAGGGAGAAGGTTGATGAGAGTAGGGAGAAGGGTGATGAGAGTAGGGAGAAGGGTGATGAGACTAGGGAGAAGGGTGATGAGAGTACAGAGAAGGGTGATGAGAGTAGGGAGAAGGGTGATGAGAGTAGGGAGAAGGGTGACAAGAGTAGGGAAAAGGGTTTTGAGAGTAGAGAGAAGGGTGATGAGAGTAGGGAGAAGGGTGATGAGAGTAGGGAGAAGGGTGATGAGAGTAGGGAGGAGGGTGATGAGAGGAGGAAGAAGGGTGATGAGAGTAGGGAGAAGGGTGATGAGAGTAGGGAGAAGGGTGATGAGAGTAGAGAGAAGGGTGATGAGAGTAGGGAGAAGTGTGATGAGACCGGGTCACGTGGCTGCGCTTTATTGTGCCTATTACCAAGCCAACAATGGTGTGGGAGGATTCCGACCATCATCGGTCATCGGCGCTCGCGAATGAAGGGCGACCGCTGCACTTCCGGCACATGTGCAGATCCTTCTGCGTTTTGGGGGTAAGGGCGCTCGTTCCGAACGTTTTTCTTCCGCCGGGTCATGTGGCTGCACTTGTCTCGGCCTATTTCCAAGCCAGCAAGGGCGTGGGAGGGTTGCGAACATCATCGGTCATCGGCGCTCACGACTGAACAGCGCCCGCTGCACGTCCTGCACATGTGCGGATCCTTTCGCGTTTTTGGGATACGGGCACTCGTTCCGAGCGTTATTCTTCCGCCTGGCTGTGCTTGTCTGGGCCTACTACCAAGTCAGCCAGGGCGTGGGAGGGTTGCGAGCATCATCCCTCATTGGCGCTCGCGAATGAAGAGCGCCCGCTGCACTTCCTGCACACGTGCGGATCCTTCCGCGTTTTGGGGTTGGAAGCGCTCGATCCTAGGGTTTTTCTTCTGCCGTGTCACGTGGCTGCGCTTGTTTGGTCCTATTACCAAGCCAGCAAAAGCGTGGGAGGGTTGCAAGCATCATCGGTCATCAGTGATCATGAATGAAGAGCGTCTGGTACACTTCCTGCACATGTGTGGATTCTTCCATATTTTGGGGCTGGAAGCGCTCGTTCCGAGCCTTTTTCTTCTGCGGGGTCATGAGGCTGCGCTTGTCTGGGCCTATCACCAAGCCAGCAATGGCGTGGAAGGGTTGCAAGCATCATCAGTCATCAGCGATCGTGAATGAAGAGCGACCGCTGCACTTCCTGCACATGTGCGGATCCTTCCGTATTTTTGGGCCGGAAGTGCTCGTTATGAGCGTTTTCTTCTGTCGAGTCACGTGGCTAAGCTTGTCTGGGCCTATTACCAAGTCAGCAAGGGCGTGGGAGGGTTGTGAGCATCTTCCGTCATCGGCGCTCGTGAATTAAGAGCCCCCGCTGCACGTCCTGAACATGTGCGGACCCTTCCGCGTTTTGGGGCTAGAAGCGCTCGTTCAAAGTGTTTTCTTCTTCCGCGTCACCTGGCTGCGCTTGTCTGGGCCTATTTCCAAGCCAGCAAGAGCGTGGGTGGGTTGCAAGCATCATCGGTCATCGGCGCTCGCGAATGAAGAGCGCCCACTGCACTATTTGAACATGTACGGATCCTTCCACGTTTTGGGAATGGAAGCGCCGAGCGTTTTTCTTCCGCCGGGTCATGTGGCTGCGCTTGGCTAGTCCTATTACCTAGCCAGCAAGGGCGTGGGAGGGTTTCGAGCATCATCGGTCATCGGCGTTCGCAAATGAAGAGCGCGCGCTACACTTCCTGCACATGTGCGAATCCTTCCGCGTTTTGGGGGTAGAAGCGCTCGTTTCGAGCGTTTTTCTTCAGCTGGGTCACGTGGCTGCGTTTGTCTGGTCCTATTACCAAGTGAGCAAGGGCGTGGGAGGGTTGCAAGCATTATGTTATCGACGTTCGTGAATGAAGAGCGCCCGCTGCACTTCCTGCAAATGTTCTGATCCTTCCGCGTTTTGGGGGTGGAAGCGCTCGTTCTGAGCGTTTTTCTTCCGCCAGGTCAAATGGCTGCACTTGTCTGATCCTTTTACCAATTCACCAAGGGCGTGGGAGGGTTGCAAGCATATTCGGGCATCGGCGCTAACGAATGAAGAGCGCCCGTTGCACTTCCTGCACATGTGGGAATCCTTCCGTGTTTTGGGGCTGGAAGCACTTGTTCCGAGCGTTTTTCTCCTGCCAGGTCATGTGGCTGTGCAAATCTGGGCCTTTTTCCAAGCCAAGAAGGGCGTGGGAGAGTTCTGAGCATCATCTGTCATCGGCGCTCGCGAATGAAGTGCGCCCGCTGCACTTCCTGCACATGTGCAGATCCTTCCGCGTTTTAGGGCTGGAAGCGCTCGTTCCGAGCGTTTTTCTTCTGCCGAGTCACATGGCTGCGTTTTTCTGGGCCTATTACCAAGCCAGCAAGGGTGTTGCACGGTTGCAGGCATCATGGGTCATCGGCACTTGCGAATGGAGAGCGCCGCTGCACTTCTTGCAAATGTGCTCATCCTTCCGCGTTTTTAGGGTCGAAGCGCTCGTCCCGAGCGGTTTTCTTCCTCCATGTCACGTGGACTCGCTTTTCTGATCCTTTTACCAAGTCAGCAAGGGCGTGGGAGGGTTGCGAGCATCATCGGTCATCGGCGCTCGCGAATGAAGAGCGCCCGTTGCACTTCCTGTACAAGTGCGAATCCTTCCGCGTTTTGGGGCTGGAAGCACTTGTTCCGAGCGTTTTTCTCCCGCCGAGTCACGTGGCTGTACTTTTCCGGGCCTACAGCAAGGGCGTGGGAGAGTTGCAAGCATCATCGGTCATCGGCGCTCGCGAATGAAGTGCGCCCGCTGCACTTCCTGCACATGTGCGGATCCTTCCGCGGACTGGAAGCGCTTGTTCCGAGTGTTTTTCTTCCGCCAGGTCACGTGGTTGCGTTTGTCTGGGCCTATTACCAAGCCAGCAAGGACGTTGAATTGTTGCGAGCATCATCGGTCATCGGCACTCGCGAATGGAGAGCGCCCGCTGCATTTCCTGCATCTGCGGATCCTTCCGCGTTTCGGGTGTGGAATCTTCCGCCGGGTAACGTGGATGCGCTTGTATGGGCCTATACCAAGTCAGAAAGGGCGTGGGAGGGTTGCGAGCATCATCGGTCATCGGCACTCGCGAATGAAGAGCGCGCGATACATGTGCGGATCCTTCCGCGTTTTGGGGATGAAACCGCTTGTTCCGAGTGTTTTTCTTCCGCCGGGTCACGTGGCTGCGCTTGTTTGTGCCTATTACCAAGCTAGCAAGGGCGTGGGAGGGTTGCGAGGATAATCGCTCATCCGCACTCGCGAATGAAGAGTGCCTGTTGCACTCATGTGCGGATCCTTCCGCGTTTTAGGGCTGAAAGCGCTCGTTCCGAGCGTTCTTCTTCCGACGGGTCACGTGGCTGCGCTTTTCTGGGCCAATTACCAAGCCAGCAATGGCGTATTTCCTTTCGCCTATTTGGATCCATGCGCTTCCTTAGCATTTGTCGGTAGACACTGCTGTCGTCGCAGGCGCCGAACTTTGTTGTGCGCACGAACCAAGCTGGAATTGCTCTGGTAGGTGTAATTATGCATGGGCCATCCAAATATGCAATAAAATTTAGGTCGTTCAATGTTTTTCCCTACGCCTAAAGGGAACCATGCTCTTCCTTAGCATTTGTCGATAGACATTCCTGTCGCATGGCTATTAGGTAGAAAGATAGTCTACGTAATCTACGGTAGTGAGCCCACAAGGGAAAGTTCGGCGCTTCGTACGGTAAGTCGCATTTAGGGTGACGCGCGTTTGTGACGTGCCTTCTATGCAGTACCGTACTTGCGCATCACAAACTATTGTGACAGAAATGTCCCTTCATGAACGTACCCTTGGAGGCTCACGTACACGCCTACATCCTCCTGGGTGTGATGGTAACTTGTGCATGGGTTGAGACCAGGGCCCAAAAATGGTTTAGGCCTACCCTTACGAATCAGGGTACCAGCCCCACCTTAACCAGACCCCTAGGGTAAAAAATTTCATACCCTGTTTTAAGCAGGGTAAATATTGTGAAATAACGGAAACGAGAATGGATGAACTAAGAATGAAGTGAGTACAAATAGGAAACCCTAATTGGGTTGTACCCCCTATGGGATACCCCACTATAGCCTACACAACAGCATAAGCTATAATGTTCTGACATACCCCCATAGGCAAAGTGGGGGAGAACAAGGGGTCACAAGACCAGTCAAAGCAAAGCAAAGCAAAGCTCAGGGTGGATCACAAAGTCACCACACATTCTGAGCACAAGTTCAAGGCCACAAGGCCTGTTCACATGCAGGAGTACATATATATATAAAGCTAGACAAGCAAGAGCAGGTATATATATATGTAACAGTACAAGAAAGGTCAAGAGGTGAGCAAGTGAGGCAGGACAGAGACAAGGCCCAGCTGGGTGCAGAAGCGCTGATGATCACAAGGCGCAAGTGCCTTGGTGAAGACATCAGCAGTGTTGGCCTCAGAGGCCACGTACGCAAGCCGCAACTGACCACGCTGCTGTAGCTCACGAGCAAGGAAGTAGCGGAGAGCAATGTGCTTTGTTCTGTGCTCCAGTCGCTGCTCTCGACACAAGGCCAGCATGGCCTTGTTGTCTACGTACAGGACTGGAGGAGAACGAGGCGGCTCTCCAAGGTCGGTCAGCAGGTAGGTGAGCCAGCGAAGCTCCTGTGCAGCCATGGCTCCAGCGTAGATCTCAGCCTCACAACTGGAGCCGAGAACAGAAGACGAGCGAGTAGCCCGCCACGAGACAGAGCCAGAACCAAGGCTGAAGGTGTAACCCTGTGACGACCGCTGTGTAGCCTGGTCGTCAGCCCAAGAAGCGTCTGCGTGCCCAGTGAGGACCACTGGACTGCGCCCTCCAAGCACTAGCCCCATGCCCGACGTGCTGCACAAGTAGCGCAACACCCTCTTCGCTACAGCCATGTGCTCTGGTCGGTGTCTCCCAGGAGCAACATAGTGTGCGAGAATGCTAAGAGGGTATGCAAGGTCAGGTCGTGTGCAGGTCATCAGGTACATGAGGCAGCCAACAAGCTCTGGATACGGGCCACTCGAATCTACGGACTCATCCGAAGGCAGAGCTGAGATTGAGTGGCGAGTAGGCAGAGGAGTGGCCTGAGGCGAGGAGTACGTGAAGCCGAAGCGCTGAAGGACCTGCTGCACCATGTGTGACTGAGTCAGGGTAATGGTGTGGCGTGCTCTGTCCCGTGTGATCTGCAAGCCAAGGTAGCTGCGCAGTTCACCCAGGTCTGTTCACGTGTGTCTCTTCTGCAGCTCGGACTTCACGTAGGCAAGTCCAGCAGTGTCAGCTGTGGCAAAGACCAAGTCGTCGACGTACACGACGATGTCGAAAGGCGGCAGAGAGGTGTCGGTGCGCAGAAATAGTGACGGGTCGGCTGTAGAAGGAACAAACCCAAGAGCCGCAAGATTAGTCCTTAGTGTGTCCTGCCACTCACGGGGCGCCTGGCGGAGACCGTAGACTGGGCGCCGGAGGCTCCACTGGGTACCAGGAGGGAACAACCCAGTGAAGCCAGGTGGGCGACGCAGCCAGATCTCCTCGTGCAGGCTGCCCTGCAAGAAAGCTGTGCTGAGGTCGAGGGAGTGCAACTCATAGTCACGGTGAGCGGCAACGTGCAGTAGCACCCGAAGAGTGGTCATCTTTGGGGTGGGAGAGAAGGTCTAAAAGTAGTCAACTCCTTGCCGCTGACTGAAGCCACGAGCCACGTACCGTGCTTTGAAGACAGGCGGAGAACCCGGCGGCCGCTTCACCGTGAAAATCCACATGCCACTGACGATGTTCGCCCCAGGAGGGGGGACAGCGTCAACGTAGGTGCCTCTGGACTTCCAGGACGCCATCTCTGCATCCATAGCTGCCTGCCACTGAGAAGAGTAGGGACCCTCTATCGCCTCCGCGTAAGAGCGCGGAGTCGGGATGTCAACTGCATCCGGGTCTCCCTCAGGGGTAAGCAGTACGGACACGAGATGAGGTGAAGCAGCGGCCAAGCACTGGAACTCCTCTTGCCTGTCCTCAAGGACGTCCATGCCAAGGGCACACTCACCCCCGACGGACGGAGGACAGTCAGCCTCAGACTCAGCGACAAGACTAGCAGCGTAGTCTAGGCGACAGCGAGCAGCAAAGTCGACGAGCTAAGCAACTAGGGTAGACGCAGCAGTGGACTCGAAAGAAGGGTCAGTGACGACAGTAGCAAGGAGGCGCGTGACAGTAGGACTGACAGCACGAAGAGAGTCCGACTCCGGGTCGGCAAGAGTAGGAAGAGAGGACTCAGGAGGAGAAGGCAAAGGGGCACGCAGAGGAGCAGTGGACGGACGCAGAGACATCTGGTGCGTGCCAGGGACAGGAGGAGGACGCTAACGCGAACCGCGACCACTAGTGCGAGCAGCACGAACAGGCGACGCAGGACGAGACGCAGGCTCACGACGCTCAGCAAGACCTCCAGTAGGACCAGTGTAGGGAGAGGGAGGAGGGAGAGGGGAGGCAGGTTGTAACTGTAGCTGTGACTGGACAGGTTGTGGACACTCTAAAGAAGGAGGAGGACCCGTAGAAGGTGGAAGACCAAGAACCAACTGCAGGAGTGGAACGAAGTACGGTCGAGGCCGCGCGGCAACGCCAGACACAGCAGGGACAGCACCAGCACCCCCAGAAGGAGCACCCACTCCAGCAGCACCTCCAGCAGCTCCAGAACCTCCAGCAGCACCAGTAGTACCCCCAGCAGGACCGTGGGCAGGAGGCTCAGCACCAACGCCCGCAGCAGCACCAGCTCCAGTCGAACCCGCAGGCCCAGCAGCTCCAGTACTCCCAGCACGAGCACTTCCGGGACCCCGGCACCAGCACCCTCAGCAGTCGAAGAACCTCCAGCTTCAGCAGCACGCCTCCAGCGCCGTGCAAACCACTCGCGCAGCTCCGGGGGAGAGAGCGGCTCCCGGCGAGACGAAGCCCCCGGAGGACCTCTAAGCGTAGCACCTCCAGACTCAACACCCGTAGTCGCAGCACCCCTAAGCTCAGCACCCCCAGGCTCAGTACCCCCAGCCACAGCACCCCCAGGCTCAGCACCCTCAGGCTCAGCACCCCCAGGCTCAGCACCCCCAGTCGCAGCACCCCCACGCTCAGCACCTCCAGGCTCAGCACCCTCAGCAGCACCAGAGTCACCAGTAACCTCGACAGGCTCGACTGCGTCTACCTGGGACACACCTGAAGGGGCAGGACCCTGAGGGGGGAGGGTGTCTACCGGGGGAGGACCTGGGACAAGGAAGAGCGGGGGCGGGGGGAGGGACGGAGTGCGGTAGGGGAAGAGGCGGTAGTAGGGGACCGACTCGTCAAACGTGACGTCCTGGGAGGACAGAACACGGCGAGAGGTAGGGTGGTAGAACTGCCACCCAGGCGCGTCAGGGGGGAACCCCAGGAAGACGCAAGGAGCAGCACGAGGGGACAGCTTGTCCGCAGACAAGTCGCGGACAAACGTCCAAGATCCCCAGACCCGGAACGCCGACGCATCGCCAACCTTCCCGGTCCACAGCAAGGCTGGGGAGGTCTCCGGCCTGGAGACCGTGGGGTGAAGGTTGAGCTGATGCGCCGCGTACCTGACCGCAAACGGCCACAGAAAATGGGGGGCAGCCGCATGCATCATAGACGTACGAGCGACGTCCATGACCATGCCAATGCGGCGCTCAGCAATCCCATTTTGCTGCGGTGATTCCGGAAGCGTGAAGGTCTGACGGATGCCTCGTGCACGACAGTAGGCTCGCAGAAGGCCAGAGGAGAACTCTCCACCTCTGTCCGAGTGCAGACGCAGAACAGGAAAGTCCGAGCCGAAGCTCTGCCTGAGCTGGAGACGAGCTGCGCGGATCCAGTCGATCAGCACCTCAGTGACATCACCTTTGCTGCGCAAGGGGAAGACTGTGGTGTAACGCGAGTAGTCGTCAACAACGAGCAGGAAGTAGCGCTCGTGACCCTATCCACGGACGCGGGCTGGGCCCCACACGTCCATGTGAAGCGTCTGCAACGGGGCCTCCGTCGGAGGAAACTGGGAGGAGTGAGGGGCAGCACGCTGGCGCCCCTCGACACAGGGGACACAGGCAGGGCCAGGGCCCTGAGGAAGGGGAGGGAGGGACTAGGGCAGACCGGACACAAGAAGACGGGAGGCCATGCCTCTGAGCCGAAGCAGAGAGGGGTGACCAAGGCGGTGTTGCCAGAGGAGAGTCTCGTGAGACAGGATACGACACGAACAGGGGGCAGACTCAGGACCAGACCTGGACGCTGCAGCAAACACCTGACCCGACGCAGCTACCCTACCAGACTCAGCAACGGGAGGAGACGCAGTGGTCAGTGTGTACAGGCTCGACCTCGGCTGACGGGTAAACGTAGCCAGGTGTCGGCCTGTGCTAGCGTCAGTGCAGTGCGTCACCCTGTGGCGCGCAAGAGTGAACTGGTGGACACCCGCATCCTGTAGGTCAGCACCACTCACCAAGTTCGTAGAGAACGAGGGGAGGTAGAGACCAGACAGGGTGCCAGAGGGAGCCGCCGGACACGGGAGGACCGTGGAGAAGTGAGACAGGACAGGACCCCCAGAGGGGTCAGCCAGAGACACCGCAACCGGCCGACTAAGCGGCGTGAGTGTGGTGCGGTCCCGAAAGAAGGAGTGAGAAGCCCCAGAGTCAAGAGTGAAGGTGAGGGATGTCAGATTATTATAGCTGATGCATGTTTGTAGGCTATAGTGGGGTAGCACATATGGGGTACAGTTTGCTAGGGTTGTATTTGTACCCAACTCTGACTTAGTCAATTCATTCCTGTTCAGTTAGTTTCACATGGTATAGAGCGGGTCCCTCCTAAGGACCGTTCTTTGGGCCCACCCACGATTTTTTTTTCCTGCCCGGAGCGCGCCCTATTCTCCCCGAGGCGCGCTCCCCCTAGTGCGCGTCGAGCTGCCCTTGTGGCGCCCCGAGAGTCGCGCGCGCGACTCATTTTTTTCGCGCGCGCGGTTCAGGCCCCACTTCGCGCGGCCCTTACAGCCGCGCCGCGCCGCCCTCTCGGCTCTGCCGCGCCGCGCCGCCCTCAAGACGGCCGCGCGGCCTCTTCGTCGCTGCAGCAGCCCCCCCCCCCCCCCCCGCTGCACCCCTGTCGGCCCCGCAGCCGCCTTACCTGACGGCCGCCGCCTCACCTGACGGCCCGCCGCCTCGACTTCTGGCCCGCCACCTCACCAGACGGCCCCCCCGCCTCACCTGACGGCCCACCGTCTCACCTGCTGGCCCGCCACCTTACCTGACGGCCCCGCCGCCTCACCTGACGGCCCGCCGCCACCTTACCTGACGGCCCCGCCGCCTCACCTGACGGCCCGCCGCCTCACCTACTGGCCCGCCACCTGACCTGACGGCCCCGCCGCCTCACCTGACGGCCCGCCGCCTAACCTGCTGGCCCGCCACCTCACCTGACGGCCCGCCGCCTCACCCGCTGGCCCGCCACCTGACCTGACGGCCCCGCCGCCTCACCTGCTGGCCCGCCACCTGACCTGACGGCCCCGCCGCCTCACCTGACGGCTCGCCACCTCGCCTGCTGGCCCGCCACCTGACGGCCCCGCCGTCCCCTGTCCCGGCCCCGCAGCTGCACCCTGACGGCCCCGCCGAGCCGCCCAGCAGCAGCCGAGCCGCCCAGCCGCAGCCGAGCCGCCCAGCGGCAGCCGAGCCGCCCAGCAGCAGCCGAGCCGCCCGGTACCCGAGACGCCCGAGCCGCCCGAGCCGCCCGAGCCGCCCGAGCAGCCCGAGCCGCCTGCTGCTGACCTACCCGACTCTCCCATCCTGGTGAGACTTTCAGCTGCTGCCATGGCCACCCCCAATGTTCTCACTTTTGACGCTGAGGGGAGGGCCATTGACTTTGCCGTCTGGATCGAGGACCTGCAGCTGTACTTACTGTGTGATGTGGTAGATGAGGTCTCTCTCTTTGACTTTGTCTCTGGCGCTGTCCCTGCCCCGCCTGCTGATGCTGACTCTGCCGTTCGCTCCAAGTGGGCGACCCGCGATGCTGCTGCACGTCTTGCTGTGCGTCGCCACCTCCCTTCCTCTGAGCGTGCCCACTTTAGTCAGTGCAAGACCGCTCAGGCCTTGTACGACGCTGTAGTTGCGCGCTACTCCTCCCCTTCCTCCGCTACCCTTAGCCGCCTCATGCTACCGTTTCTCTTCCCTGACCTCGCTTCCTTTCCCACTGTCGCTGACCTCGTTACCCACCTCCGCGCTAGTGACACCCGCTACCGCGCTGCCCTTCCTGCTGAGTTCCGCGCTGCGAACCCTCCTCCCATGTACATCACTCTCTACTTTCTCGTCACCCGTCTTCCTGAGTCCCTTCGTGTCGTTAGGGACCAGTTTCTCTCTGTCTGTCCCACCACTCTCACTGTCGACCTCCTTGAGGAGTCCCTGCTAGCGGCTGAGAAGAGTATTGTCGCTGTAGGGGCCTCTCGGGGTGACCCTCGCACCCCCATCTTTGAGGGGTGTGGTCCCTCCCCCCTGCTGCCCTCTGTCGCCTCTGCCGCTGCGGCCGACCTCGTTGGTTTTGAGTCGGTCGGCGCGGCGTCTGCCCCCAGTGGCAGACGCCGCACTGGCAAGGGCAAGGGGGGCAAGGGAGCGGGTGGAGCCAGAGGGGGCGGTGGAGGAGGCGGTGGGGGTGGAGGGGGGAGTGGGGGTGGCGGGGGGGGTGGTGGCGGGAGTGGAGGTAGTAGTGGCGGCGGTGGAGGCGGAGGTGGCGGCGGAGGTGGTAGCGGAGGAGGCGGTGGGAGCGGTGGGAGCGACGGTCCTGGTGGGGGAGGTGGCGGTGGCGACGGGGGTGGCGGTGGAGGCGGGGGTGGCGGTGGAGGAGGGGGTCGGAGTGGCTCGTCCCAGCGGAGCAGCTCTGGGGGTGGTCAGCGCCAGCAGCAGCAGCAGCAGCAGCAGCCACAGCAGCAGCCGCAGCAGCAGCAGCGCTCTCGCACCGTCCCCGGCCCTCAGCAGCTCCGTGAGTGGTACTTGCAGCGTCAGCGCGGTGGTGCGCTTGGTCCCTGCCCCTACGTTCTTCGCACTGGTGACCGTGCAGGGGAGAGGTGTGGAGGCGCCCACACAGCCCGTCGCTGCTTTGGCCGCCTGACCGACGCCTGGCGTCAGCAGTTTCCGGAGGCCGCTGAGATCCCCCGCTGGGGAGAGCTGTCTAGGGCTGGTGTAGCTATTTATGATCTTGATTTTGATGCTATTCTCTCTGCTATGTATGCTGTGACTGGTAGTGATGAGGATGACTGTTACCGGTGTTTCCCGCCCGACCCGGGCATTGGTACTGCCGCGTCAGGTACTAGTGAGGCTGCTGCTCTAGGTGCCAGTGCGTCTGTGCTTTCAGGTACTGGTGAGTCCGCCCTCTCAGGTACTGTGTCGGCTTCGGCCTCTCACACCTTCACCCTTGACTCTGGAGCGTCTCGCTCCTTCTTTAGGGACCGCACCACTCTCACGCCGCTGAGTCGGCCTGTTGCGGTGTCCCTGGCGGACCCCTCTGGGGGGCCTGTCCTGTCTCGCTTCTCCACTGTCCTCCCGTGTCCGGCGGCCCCCTCTGGCACCCTGACTGGTCTCTACCTCCCCTCGTTCTCGACGAACTTGGTGAGTGGTGCTGACCTCCAGGATGCAGGTGTCCACCAGTTCACCCCTGCTCGTCAGCGGGTGACCCACTGTACGGAGGCCGATACAGGTCGCCACCTGGCTACGTTTACACGTCGGCCGGGGTCGAGCCTGTACACACTGACCACTGCTTCTCCTCCAGGTACTGCGTCTGGTAGGGCCCCTTCGTCTGGTCAGGTGTTTGCTGCAGCGTCCAGGTCTGGTCCTGAGTCTGCCCCTTGTTCGTGTCGTCGTCTGTCTCACGAGACCCTCCTCTGGCACCACCGCCTTGGCCACCCCTCTCTGCTTCGGCTCAGAGGCATGGCCTCGCGGGTCCTTGTGTCTCGTCTTCCTCGGGTTCCCCCCCGACGCCCCTGGGTGGCAGTTTTACCACCCCACCTCTCGACGTGTTCTGTCCTCCCAGGACGTCACGTTCGACGAGTCGGTACCCTACTACCGCCTCTTCCCCTACCGCACTCCGTCCCTCCCCCCACCCCCGCTCTTCTTGGTACCAGGTCCCCCCCCAGTAGTCCCCCTCCCCCCTCAGGGTCCTGCCCCTTCAGGTGTGTCTCAGGTAGACGCGGTCGAGCCTGTCGAGGTCACTGGTGACTCCGGTGCTGCTGCGGGAGCTGAGCCTGGGGGTGCGGAGTCTAGGGGTGCTGAGCCTGGGGGTGCTGAGCCTGGGGGTGCGGAGTCTGGGGGTGCTGGGCCTGGGGGTGCTGAGCCTGGGGGTGCTGAGCCTGGGGGTGCTGTGCCTGGGGGTGCTGTGTCTGGGGGTACTGAGCCTGGGGGTGCTGAGCCTGGAGGTGCCGAGCCTGGAGGTGCTGTGCCTGGGGGTGCTTCGTCTCGCCGGGAGCCGCTCTCTCCACAGGAGCTGCGTGAGTGGTTTTCCCGGCGCTTGAGGCGTGCCGCTGGTGCTGGTGGTTCTTCGGCTGCGGAGGGCGCTGCTGCCACGCGACCTGGCGGTGCTCGTCCTGTGGGTGCTGGAGCTGCTGGGTCTGAGGGTTCTCCTGGAGCCGGTCCTGCTGAGGACGTTGGCGCTGAGCCTGCGGTTGGTGGTCCGACTGCCGGTGCTCCTGGTGCTGCTACTGGAGGTTCTGGAGCTTCTGGTGGTGCTGCTGGAGTGGGTGCTCCTGCCGGGGGTGCTGGTGCTGTTCCTGCTGTTTCTGGCGTCGCCGCGCGGCCCCGACCGTACTTCGTTCCGCTCCTGCAGCAGGTTCTTGGTCTTACACCTCCTCCTCCTCCCTTAGAGGGTCCGCAGCCTGTCCGGTCACAGCCACAGCTACAGCCTGCCTCCCCTTTGCCTGCTCCTTCTCCCTACGCTGGTCCGACTGGAGGTCTTACTGAGCGTCGTGAGCCTGCGTCTCGTCCTGCGTCGCCTGTTCGTACTGAGCGCGCTAGTGGTCGCGGGTCGCGTCAGCGTCCTCCTCCTGTCCCTGGCACGCACCGGATGTCACTGCGTCCGTCCACTGCTCCTCTGCGTGCCCCTTTGCCTTCTCCTCCTGCTTCCTCTCTTCCTGCTCTTGCCGACCCGGAGTCGGACTCTCTTCGTGCTGCCAGTCCTACTGTCACGCGTCTCCTTGCTACTGCTGTCACTGACCCTTCCTTCGAGTCGTCTGCTGCGTCTGCCCTTGTCACTGAGCTTGTCGACTTTGCTGCGCGCTGTCATCTAGACTACGCTGCTCGCCTTGTCGCTGAGTCTGAGTCCGCCTGTCCTCCGTCCGTCGGGGGTGAGTGTGCCCTTGGCACGGACGTCCTAGAGGACAGGCAGGAGGAGTTCCAGTGTCTAGCCGCTGCTTCACCTCGTCTCGCGTCTGTACTGCTAGCCCCTGAGGGAGACCCGGATGCACTAGACATCCCGACTCCGCGTTCTTACGCGGAGGCCGTAGAGGGTCCCTACTCCTCTCAGTGGCAGGCAGCTATGGATGCAGAGATGGCTTCCTGGAAGTCCACAGGCACCTACGTTGACGCGGTTCCCCCTCCTGGGGCGAACATCGTCAGTGGCATGTGGATCTTCAGGGTGAAGCGGCCGTCGGGCTCGCCGCCTGTCTTCAAGGCGCGTTACGTGGCTCGTGGCTTCAGTCAGCGGCAGGGAGTTGACTACTTTCAGACCTTCTCTCCCACCCCGAAGATGACCACTCTTCGGGTGCTGCTGCACATTGCCGCTCAGCGCGACTACGAGCTTCACTCTCTCGACTTCAGCACTGCGTTCCTGCAGGGTAGCCTGCACGAGGAGATCTGGCTGCGCCGTCCGCCTCGCTTCACTGGGACTTTCCCTCCTGGCACCCAGTGGAGCCTCCGACGGCCAGTCTACGGTCTCCGCCAGGCACCGCGTGAGTGGCACGACACACTGAGGACTACGCTTGCGGCTCTTGGGTTTGCTCCTTCTACTGCTGACCCGTCGCTGTTTCTTCGCACCGACACTTCCCTGCCGCCGTTCTACATCCTCGTGTATGTCGACGACTTGGTCTTTGCCACAGCGGACACTGCTGGACTCGCCTACGTGAAGTCCGAGCTGCTGAAGAGACACACGTGCACAGACCTGGGTGAACTGCGCAGCTACCTTGGCTTGCAGATCACTCGGGACAGAGCACGCCGCACCATTACCCTGACTCAGTCACACATGGTGCAGCAGGTCCTTCAGCGCTTCGGCTTCACGTACTCCTCGCCTCAGGCCACTCCTCTGCCTACTCGCCACTCACTCTCAGCTCTGCCTTCGGATGAGTCCGTAGAGTCGAGTGGTCCGTATGCAGAGCTTGTTGGCTGCCTCATGTACCTGATGACCTGCACACGACCTGACCTTGCATACCCTCTGAGCATCCTTGCACGCTATGTTGCTCCTGGGAGACACCGACCAGAGCACATGGCTGCAGCGAAGAGGGTATTGCGCTACCTGTGCAGTACGTCGGGCATGGGGCTAGTGCTTGGAGGGCGGAGTCCAGTGGTCCTTACTGGGCACGCAGACGCTTCTTGGGCTGACGACCAGGCTACGCAGCGGTCGTCACAGGGTTACACCTTCAGCCTTGGTTCCGGCTCTGTCTCGTGGCGGTCTACTCGCTCGTCTTCGGTTCTCGGCTCCAGTTGTGAGGCTGAGATCTACGCCGGGGCCATGGCTGCACAGGAGCTTCGCTGGCTCACCTACCTGCTGACTGACCTTGGAGAGCTGCCTCGTTCTCCTCCAGTGCTGTACGTAGACAACAAGGCCATGTTGGCCTTGTGTCGAGAGCAGCGCTTGGAGCACAGAACGAAGCACATTGCTCTCCGCTACTTCCTTGCTCGTGAGCTGCAGTAGCGTGGTCAGTTGCGACTTGCTTACGTGGCCTCTGAGGCCAACACTGCTGATGTGTTCACCAAGGCACTTGCGCCTTGCGACCATCAGCGCTTTTGTACCCAGCTGGGTCTTGTACCTGTCTTGCCTCACTTGCTCTCTTCTTGACTTTACTTGTACTTTGACATATATATACCTGCTCTTGCTTGTCTAGTTTTATATATATGTCTGTACTCCTGCATGTGAACTGGCCTCTGGCCTTGCTCTTGTGCTCGGACTGTGTGGTGACTTTGTGATCCACCCTGAGCTTGTTTTGCTTTGCTTGACTGGTCTTGTGACCCCTTGTTCTCCCCCACTTTGCCTATGGGGGTGTGTCAGATTATTATAGCTGATGCATGTTTGTAGGCTATAGTGGGGTAGCACATATGGGGTACAGTTTGCTAGGGTTGTATTTGTACCCAACTCTGACTTAGTCAATTCATTCCTGTTCAGTTAGTTTCACAAGGGAGGCCGAAGCCGACGTAGTACCTGAGAGCGCAGACTCACCAGTACCTGAGGGCGCAGACGCACTGGCACCTAGAGCAGCAGCCTCACCGGCACCTAGAGCAGCAGTACCAATGCCCGAGTCGGGCGGGAAACACCGGTAACAGTCACCCTCATCACTAATAGTCACAGCATACATGGCAGCAAGGATAGCATCAAAGTCAAGATCAAAGATAGCGACACCTGCCCTAGACAGCTCTCCCCAGCAGGGGATCTCACTGGCCTCCGGGAACTGCTGACGCCAAGCGTCCGTCAGGCGGCCAAAGCAGCGCTCGGCGGTGTGGGCACCCCCACACTGCTCACCCGCGCGGTCGCCGGTGCGAAGGACGTAGGTGCAGGGACCAAAGCTCCCACCACGCTGACGCTGCGTGTACCACTCACGGAGCTGCTGAGGGGACAGGCCCTCGCGACCGCGCTACTGCTGCTGGCGCGTGGCACCACCGAAGCCACTCCTCTGCGAAGACCCACGACCAGCTCCACCACCACCCCTGCCGCCTCCGCCACTGGTGCCGCCTCCGCCACCGCCTCCACCGCCGACACCTCCGCCACCGCCGCTCCCACCGCCGCCACCACCGCCACCTCCGCCTCCACTGCCGCCACCGACCCCTCCACCCCCACCGCCACCCCCACTCTCCCCACTGCCGCCTCCTCCACCTCCACCGCCCCCGCGCGCCCCTCCAGCGCCCTTGCCCCCCTTGCCCTTGCCAGGGCGGCGTCTCCCGCTAGGGGCAGACGCCGCACCGACCGACTCAAGACCAAGGAGGTCGGCCGCAGCAGCAGAGGCAACAGAGGGCAGAAGGAGGGAGGGGGAACACCCCTCAAAGATGGGGGTGCGCGGGTCACCACGAGAGGGCCCTACAGCGACTATGCCCTTGTCGGCCGCTAGGAGAAACTTCTCGAGGAGGTCTACAGTGAGAGTGGTGGGACAGACTGAGAGGAAGTGGTCCCTGACTACGCGAAGGGAGTCAGGGAGACGAGTGACTATGTAGTAGAGGGTGATGTACATGGGGGGGGGGGTTCTTGGCGCAGAAATCAGCAGGAAGCGCAGCGCGGTAGCGGGTGTCACTAGTGCGGAGGTGCATAATGAGGTCAGTGACTGTGGGAAAGGCAGCAAGGTCAGGGAAGAGGTACGGTAGCATGACGCGGCTCAGTGCAGCAGTGGTTGGGGAGGAGTAGCGCGCAACTACAGCGTCGTACAACGTCTGAGCACTCTTGTACTGACTAAAGTGCGCACGCTCAGAGGTAGGGAGGTGGCGACGCACAGCAAGACGTGCAGCAGCGTCGCGCGTGGCCCACTGGGAGCGAACAGTGGCGTCAGCATCAGCAGCAGGGGCAGGGGCAGTGCCAGAGGTGAGGTCAAAGAGAGAGAGACTGTCTGCCCTATCACACTGTAATAACAGCTGCAGGTCATCTAGCCAGACCTCAAAGTCAATGGCCCTACCCTCAGCGTCAAAGGCGAGGACACTAGGAGTAGCCATGACCCTAGACGACCAGTAGTGCAAACAGTAGGGTGGGGGGGCAGTGCAGTGACAAAAGAAGCTGTGCTCACCGGACTGTGCAGGTCGGGCGGCTCGGAAGAGGGGTGGCTCGAACGCTCGGCGGCTCGGCTGCTCAGCGGCTCGGCTGCTGGGCTGCTCGGCGGCTCGGCTGCGGCTCGGCTGGTGGGCGGCTCGGCTGCGGCTCGGCTGCTGGCCTGCGGCTGCGGCTCGGCTGTTGGGTGGCTCGGCGATGCAGCAGGTGACGGGCAGGGACAGGCGGCGCACGGGCGGCGAAGAGCCGGGACAAGCGGCTTACGGGCGGCGTGGGGCCGGGACGGCGGCGCGCGGCCGGGATGGGCGGCACACGGGCGGCGTGGGGCCGGGACGGCGGTGCGCGGCCAGGAAGGGCGGCGCACAGGCGACGTGGGGCCGGGACGGGCGGCGTACGGGCGTCGACGGGCCGGGGCAGCGGCGCGCGGCCGGGACGGGCGGCGCACAGGCGGCGTGGGGCCGGGACGGGCGGTGCACGGGCCGGGTGGGGCCGAGATGGGCGGCGCACGGGCGTCGACGGGCCGGAGCAGCGGCGCGCGGCCGGGACGGGCGGCGCACAGGCGGCGTGGGGCCGGGACGGGCGGCGCACGGGCGGCGTGGGGCCGGGACGGGCGGCGCACGGGCGTCAACGGGCCGGAGCAGCGGCGCGCGGCCGGGACGGGCGGCGCACAGGCGGTGTGGGGCCGGGACGGGCGGCGCACGGGCGGCGTGTGGCCGGGACGGCGGCGCGCGGCCGGGACGGGCGGCGCACGGGCGGCGTGGGGCCGGGACGGGCGACGCACGGGCGTCGACGGGCCGGGGTAGCTGCGCGCGGCCGGGACGGGCGGCGCACAGGCGGCGTGGGGCCGGGACGGCGGCGTGGGGCCGGGACGGCGGCGTGAGGCCGGGACGGGCGGCGCACGGGCGTCTAAGTGCCGGGACGGCGGGGTGGGGCCGGGACGGGCGGCGCACGGGCGTCTAAGGGCCGGGACGGGCGGCTAAAGGGGCAACTAAGGGCCAAGGGAGAGGGGAGCGCGACTCGGGCAAGGGCAGAGTGCGCTCCGGGCAGGAAAAAAAAGGACGGTGGGCCCTAGGAACAGTTCCCACGAGGGAACCTGCTCGATACCATGTGAAATAACTGAAACGAGAATGGATGAACTAAGAATGAAGTGAGTACAAATAGGAAACCCTAATTGGGTTGTTATCCCTATGGGATACCCCACTATAGCCTACACAACAGCATAAGCTATAATGTTCTGACAAATATACCACTAGCCTGATTTGAGCAGGGTAGTTTTAGGCTAAGCCTATTTTTGCATCTATTTTGTGTTTTAATTTAACTTATTTTTAATGACATACACAAGTAGCACCTTCAGAGTCCATGAAGTCTACACACGCAACACATGCACAAAATACTTACTCAGTGCCACCCCCACTGGCAATTGTTGGCAGTCCTGCGGCAGAAACAACCAATGAGGATTCTTGGCATGCTGCCAAGTACGAAGCAAGTTTCCATGCGCGTGGGCACGAGCGACAACGGGTGTTTGTGGAGGAGGCCCTCAGATTCGTTTTTGGCCTGTCTGATTCGTCAGACTAGTACACAATTTTTGTCTGAAAATCTCAGAGTTGGTATAAAAAAAAGGCTGAAATTTCAGAGTGTCCTAAAAAAAAAGGTCTGATAATTCAAAAACAATATATTCAATGTTTCATCGGAATGTAATCAATGTTTCATTCATCTGCTACCGAAACACACAACACTAAGGGGATTTCCGAAAAAACATGCTCTGACATGGCGAATACCGGTATATGTGTCAGGGCGAATCTTGTGGTGCGAAAGAACGAATCTGCAATGTCAGGGCGAGTTTTCTGTGATTGGTCGAAAATTGTTTTGCTCTGACAGCGCAAATCTGTTGTGTCAGGGCGATTTTGCTATGATTGGGCGAAAATCTTGTGCTGTAAAGCTCGGATTTGCTGTGTCAAGGCAATTTTGCGTTGACATTGCGAATCTGTTGTGACCCGTAAGTCTGAATCACCAGTCAAGGACGCGTTTGTACTCTGAATGATCAGAGTACACTCTCAGAAAACTCTGAACTCTCAGAGTTAGCCTTAAAAATGTTGGGCTGAGAAGCCCCTTAGGATCTTTGGTGGAGTAAATCTCTGGGTAGAGTGATGTGGTAGCGGAAGCGTTTAATGATGAGACTCTGAACTGAGAAAGTGAGAACGAGAATGAATCAACTATGAATGAAGTGGGTACAAGTACTAGCCCTAATTAGGTTGTACCCCTTATGGGATACCCCGCTACAGCCTACACAAAAGCATAAGCTATAATGTTCTGACACACCCCCATAGGCAAAGTGGGGGAGAACAGGGGGTCACAAGACCAGTCAAGCAAAGCAAAGCAAAGCTCAAAAGGATCACAAAGTCACCACACATTCCGAGCACAAGTTCAAGGCCACAAGGCCAGTTCACATGCAGGAGTACATATATATATAAGACTAGACAAGCAAGAGCAGGCGTATATATATATATGTAACAGTACAAGAAAGGTCAAGACGTGAGCAAGTGAGGCAAGACAGGGACAAGACCTAGATGAGTGTAGAAGCGCTGATGATCACAAGGCGGAAGTGCCTTGGTGAAAACATCAGCAGTGTTGGCCTCAGAGGCCACGTACGCAAGCCGCAACTGTCCACGCTGCTGTAGCTCACGAGCAAGGAAGTAGCGGAGAGCAATGTGCTTTGTTCTGTGCTCCAGTCGCTGCTCTCGACACAAGGCCAGCATGGCCTTGTTGTCTACGTACAGAACTGGAGGAGAACCAGGCGGCTCTCCGAGGTCAGTCAGTAGGTAGGTGAGCTAGCGAAGCTCCTGTGCAGCCATGGCCCCAGCGTAGATCTCAGCCTCACAACTGGAGCCGAGAACAGAAGACGAGCGAGTAGCCCGCCACGAGACAGAGCCGGAACCAAGGCTGAAGGTGTAACCCTGTGACGACCGCTGCGTAGCCTGGTCGTTAGCCCAAGAAGCGTCTGCGTGCCCAGTGAGGACCACTGGACTCCGCCCTCCAAGCACTAGCCCCATGCCCGACGTACTGCACAAGTAGCGCAAAACCCTCTTCGCTGCAGCCATGTGCTCTGGTTAGTGTCTCCCAGGAGCAACATAACGTGCGAGAATGCCAAGAGGGTATGCGAGGTCAAGTCGAGTGCAGGTCATCAGATACACGAGGAAGCCAACAAGCTCTGGATACGGGCCACTCGACTCTACGGACTCATCCGAAGGCAGAGCTGAGAGTGAGTGGCGAGTAGGCAGAGGAGTGGCCTGAGGCGAGGAGTACGTGAAGCCGAAGCGCTGAAGGACCTGCTGCACCATGTGTGACTGAGTCAGGGTAATGGTGCGGCGTGCTCTGTCCCGGGTGATCTGCAAGCCAAGGTAGCTGCGCAGTTCACCCAGGTCGGTGCACGTGTGTCTCTTCTGCAGCTCAGACTTCACGTAGGCGAGTCCAGCAGTGTCAGCTGTGGCAAAGACCAAGTCGTCGACGTACACAAGGATGTAGAACGGCGGCAGAGAGGTGTCGGTGCGTAGAAACAGCGACGGGTCAACAGTAGAAGGAGCAAACCCAAGAGCCGCAAGCGTAGTCCTCAGTATGTCGTGCCACTCACGTGGCGCCTGGCGGAGACCGTAGACTGGACGCCGGAGACTCCACTGGGTACCAGGAGGGAACGACCCAGTGAAGCCAGGTGGGCGGCACAGCCAGATCTCCTCGTGCAGGCTGCCCTGCAGGAAAGCAGTGCTGAAGTCAAGAGAGTGTAGCTCGTAGTCACGGTGAGCAGCTACGTGCAGCAGTACCCGAAGAGTGGTCATCTTCGCGGTGTGAGAGAAGGTCTGAAAGTAGTCAACTCCCTGCTGCTGACTGAAGCCACGAGCCACGTAACGCGCCTTGAAGACAGGCGGAGAACCCGGCGGCCGCTTCACCCTGAAGATCCACATGCCACTGACGATGTTCGCCCCAGGAGGGGGGACAGCGTCAACGTAGGTGCCTGTGGACTTCCAAGAAGCCATCTCTGCATCCATAGCTGCCTGCCACTGAGAAGAGTAGGGACCCTCTATCGCCTCCGCGTAAGCGCGCAGAGTCGGGATGTCAAGTGAATCCGGGTCTCCCTCAGGGGTAAGCAGTACGGATACGAGATATGGTGAAGCGGCTGCCGGACACTGGAACTCCTCCTGCCTGTCCTTAAGGACGTCCGAGCGAAGGGCACACTCACCCCCGACGGACGGAGGACAGACAGAGTCAGACTCAGCGACAAAACTAGCAGAGTAGTCTAGGCGACAACGAGCAGCAAAGTCGACGAGCTCAGCAACTAGGGCAGACGCAGCAGTGGACTCAAAAGAAGGGTCAGTGACGTCAGTAGCAAGGAGACGCGTGACAGTAGGACTGGCAGCACGAAGAGAGTCCGACTCCGGGTCGGCAAGAGTAGGAAGAGAGGACGCAGGAGGAGAAGGCAAAGGGGCACGCAGAGGAGCAGTGGACGGACGCAGAGACATCCAGTGCGTGCCAGGGACAGGAGGAGGACGCTGACGCGAACAACGACCACTAGTGCGAGCTGGACGGACGGGCGACGCAGGGCGAGACGCAGGCTCACGACGCTCAGCAAGACCTCCAGTAGGACCAGTGTAGGGAGAAGGAGCAGGCAAAGGGGAGGTAGGCTGCAGCTGTAACTGGGACTGAACAGGCTGTGGACACTCTAAAGAAGGAGGAGGACCAGTAGAAGGCGGAAGACCAAGAACCTGCTGCAGGAGTGGAACGAAGTACGGTTGAGGCCGCGCGGTGACGCCAGACGCAGTAGGGACAGCACCAGTACCCCCAGCAGGAGCACCCGCTCCAGCAGCACCTCCAGCAGCTCCAGAACCTGCTGCAGCACCAGTAGTACCCCCAGCAGGACCGCCAGCAGTAGGCTCAGCGCCAACACCCTCAGCAGCACCAGCTCCAGTCGAACCCGCAGGCCTAGCAGCTCCAGTACTCCCAGTACGAGCACCTCCGGGACCCGCGACAACAGCACCCTCAGCAGCCGAAGAACCTCGAGCTCCAGCAGCACGGCTCCAGCGCCGGGCAAACCACTCGCGCAGCTCCTGTGGAGAGAGTGGCTCCCGCAGAGACGAAGCACCCGGAGAACCACCAGGCGTAGCACCTCAAAGCTCAGTACCCTCTGGCTCACCACCCCCACGCTCAGCACCCCCAAGCTCAGCACCCCTAGTCGCGGCACCCCCAGGCTCAGCACCCCCAGGCTCAGCACTCCCAGTCGCAGCACCCCCAGGCTCAGCACCCCCACGCTCAGCACCCCCAGTCGCAGCACCCCCAGGCTCAGCACCCCCAGGCTCAGCACCCCTAGACTCAGCACCCCCAGGCTCAGCACCCCCAGTCTCAGCACCCCCAGGCTCAGCACCCTCAGCAGCACCAGAGTCACCAGTAACCTTGACAGGCTCGACTGCGTCTACCTGGGACACACCTGAAGGGGCAGGACCCTGAGGGGGGAGGGGGTCTACCTGGGGGGGACCTGGTACAAGGAAGAGCGGGGCGGGGGGGAGGGACGGAGTGCGGTAGTTGAAGAGGCGGTAGTAGGGGACCGACTCGTCAAACGTGACGTCCTGGAAGGACAGAACACGGCGAGAGGTGGGGTGGTAGAACTGCCACCCAGGCGCATCAGGGGGGAACCCCAGGAAGACGCAAGGAGCAGCACGAGGGGACAGCTTGTCCGCAGACAAGTCGCGGACAAACGCCCGAGATCCCCAGACCCGGAACGCCGACGCATCGCCAACCTTCCCCGTCCACAGCAAGGCTGGAGAGGTCTCCTGCCTGGAGACCCTGGGGTGAAGGTTGATCTGATGCGCCGCGTACCTGACCGCAAACGGCCACAGAAAATGGGGGGCAGCCGCATGCATCATAGACGTACGAGCGACGTCCATGACCATGCCAATGCGGCGCTCAGCAATCCCATTTTGCTGCGGAGAGTTCGGAAGCGTGAAGGTCTGGCGGATGCCTTGTGCGCGATAGTAGGCTCGCAGAAGGCCAGAGGAATACTCTCCACCTCTGTCCGAGTGCAGACGCAGAACAGGAAAGTCCGAGCCAAAGCTCTGCCTGAGCTGGAGACGAGCTGCGTGGATCCAGTCGATCAGCACCCCAATGACATCACCCTTGCTGCGCAAGGGGAAGACCGCGGTGTAACGCGAGTAGTCGTCAACAACGAGCAGGAAGTAGCGCTCGTGACCCTGTCCACGGACGCAGGCTGGGCCCCACACGTCCATGTGAAGCGTCTGTAGTGGGGCCTCTGTCGGAGGAAACTGGGAGGAGTGAGGGGCAGCCCGCTGGCACCCCTCGACATAGGGGACACAGGTAGGGCCAGGCCCCTGAGGAAGGGGAGGGAGGGACAGGGGGGGACCAGAAACAAGAAGGCGTGAGGCCATGCCTCTGAGACGAAGCAGAGAGGGGTGACCAAGGCGGTGGTGCCAGAGGAGAGTCTCGTGAGACAGGAGACGACACGAACAGGGGGCAGACTCAGGACCAGACCTGGACGCTGCAGCAAACACCTGACCCGACGCAGCTACCCTACCAGACTCAGCATCTGGAGGAGACGTGGTGGTCAGTGTGTACAGGCTCGACCCCGGCTGACGTGTGAACGTAGCCAAGTGTCGGCCTGTGCGTGCCTCTGTGCAGTGCGTCACCCGCTGACGCGCAGGAGTGAACTGGTGCACTCCCCCATCCTGTAGGTCAGCACCACTCACCAAGTTCGTAGAGAACGAGGGGAGGTAGAGACCAGACAGGGTGCCAGAGGGAGCCGCCGGACACAGGAGGACTGTGGAGAAGTGAGACAGGACAGGACCCCCAGAGGGGTCAGCCAGAGACACTGCAACCAGCCGCCTAAGCGGCGAGAGTGTGGTGCGGTCCCGAAAGAAGGAGCGAGAAGCCCCAGAGTCAAGGGTGAAGGTGAGGGAGGCCGAAGCCGACGCAGTACCTGAGAGCGCAGACTCACCAGTACCTGAGGACGAAGACGCACTAGCACCTAGAACAGCAGCGTCGCAAGCACCTAGGGCAGCAGCCTCACCAGTACCTAGAGCAGCAGTCGCAATGCACGGATCGGGCGGGAAACACCAGTAACAGTCACCATCACCACTAATAGTCACAGCATACATGGCAGACATAATAGCATCAAAATCAAGATCATAGATGGCAACTCCCGCCCTAGACAGCTCGCCCAAGCGAGGGATCTCTGTGGCCTCAAGGAACTGGTGACGCCACGCGTCCGTCAGGCGGCCAAAGCAGCGCTGGGTGGGGTGCGCACCCCCACACTGCTCACCCGCACGGTCGCCGGTGCGCAGGACGTAGGTGCACGGACCAAAACCCCCACCCCGCTGGCGTGCAGTGTACCACTCACGGAGCTGCTGAGGGGACAGGGTCTCACGACCGCGCTGCTGCTGCTGGCGCGGACCATCACCGGAGCCACTCCTCTGCGTAGACCCGCGACCAGCTCCACCGCCACCTCCGCCGCCTCCACCGCCTCCGCCGCCTCCGCCACCACCGCCGCCTCCGCCACCACCGCCGCCTCCGCTACCACCGCCGCCTCCGCTCCCTCTGCCACCGCCGCCGCCTCCGCCTCCACTGCTGCCACCGGTACCTCCACCCCCTCCAACACTCCCACCACCACCCCCACTCCCTCTGCGGCCTCCACCGCCACCTCCACCGCCCCCTCCAGCTCCTCCAGCGCCCTTGCCCCCCTTGCCCTTGCTTGTGCGGCGCTTCCCCGAAGGGGCAGACGCAGCACCGACCGACTCAAAACCAACGAGGTCGGCCGCAGCAGCAGAAGCAACAGAGGGCAAGAGGGGGGAGGGAGAATACCCCTCAAAGACCGGGGTGCGGGGGTCACCACGAGAGGCTCCTACAGCGACTATGCTCTTCTCCGCCGCTAGGAGGGCCTTCTCGAGGAGGTCAACGGTGAGAGTGGTGGGGCACACTGCGAGGAAGTGGTCCCTGACTACGCGAAGGGAGTCAGGGAGTCGGGTGACTATGTAGTAGAGGGTGATATACATGGGGGGGGGGGTTCTTGGCGCAGAACTTAGCAGGAAGCGTAGCGCGGTAGCGAGTGTCACTAGTGCGGAGGTGCGTAATGAGGTCAGCGACTGTGGGAAAGGCAGCAAGGTCAGGGAAGAGGTACGGTAGCATGAGACGACTCAGTGCACCAGTGGCTGGGGAGGAGTAGCGTGCAACGACAGCGTCGTTTAAGGTCTGAGCACTCTTGTACTGACTAAAGTGCGCACGCTCGGAGGTAGGGAGGTGGCGACGCACAGCAAGACGTGCAGCAGCGTCGCGCGTGGCCCACTGGGAGCGAACAGTGGCGTCAACATCAGCAGCAGGGGCAGGAGAGGCGCCAGAGGTGAGGTCAAAGAGAGAGAGACCGTCTGCCCTATCGCACTGTAAGAACTGCTGCAGGTCATCAACCCAGACGTCAAAGTCAATGGCTCGACCCTCAGCGTCAAAAGCGAGGACACTAGGGGTAGCCATGACCACAGTAGACTAGCAGTGCAACAGTAGGGTGAGGGCAATGCAATAAGAGAGGCACTGGGCTTACAGGACAGGGCAGCTCGGACGGCTCGGCAGTAGGGCGGCTCGGCAGTAGGGCGGCTCGGCAGCTCGGCGGCTCGGCTACTGGGCGGCTGGGCGGCTCGGCTGCAGTGCGGCTCGGCGGCCCGGCGGCTCGACTGTACGGCGGCTCGGCTGCTGGGTGGCTCGGCTGCAGGGCGGCCCGGCTGCTGGGCGGCTCGGCTGCGGGGCAGCTCGGCTGCTCGGCTGCTGGGCGGCTCGGTGGTCCGGCTGCTCGGTTGCCCGGGCGACTCGGCGGTGCTGCTGCAGGGCTGCGCGACGGTCGGCTGCTCGGCTGGGTGGGGCGGGTCTGGCAGCTCGGGTGGCGGGCGGCACTGCAGCAGGTGACGGGGCCGCAGATGAGAGCGGCGGGGCCGCAGGTGAGAGCGGCGGGGCCGCTAGTGAGAGCGGCGGGGCCGCAGGTGAGAGCGGCAGGGCCGCCGATGAGAGCGGCGGGGCCGTAGGTGAGAGCGGCGGGGCCGCAGGTGAGAGCGGCGGGGCCGCCGATGAGAGCGGCGGTGCCGCCGATGAGAGCGGCGGGGCCGCAGGTGAGAGCGGCGGGGCCGCAGGTGAGAGCGGCGGGGCCGCCGATGAGAGCGGCGGGGCCGCAGGTGAGAGCGGCGGGGCCGCAGGTGAGAGCGGCGGAGCCGCAGATGAGAGCGGCGGGGCCGCAGTTGAGGGCGGCGGGGCCGCAGTTGAAGGCGGCGGGGCCGCAGCAGAGGGCGGCGGGGCCGCAGCAGAGGGCCGCGAGGCCGTAGTTGAGGGCGGCGGGGCCGCAGTTGAGGGTGGCGGGGCCGCAGTTGAGGGCAACGGGGCCGTGTAACGGGACGGCGGGGCCGTGAGAAGGGCGGCGACGGGCCGCTGTTAGGGCGGCGACGGGGCCGCTGGTGAAAGGGCGGCGGATCGGGGCCGCAAGGGCGGCTGAGTGGGGCCGCGAGAGGCCGCTAGGACGGCGCGACGCGGCCGTTAGGGAGGCGCGACGCGACCGTAAGGGCGGCGCGACGGGCCGCTAAGGGCGACGCGACGGGCCGCTAAGGGTGACGCGACGGGGCCGCTAAGAAGGGCGCGACCCTAGGCGCGCTTCGGGCAGGGGCAGGACGCGCCACGGGCAGGAAAAAAAAAATGGGATCGGTGGGCCCTAGGAACAGTTCCCACGAGGGAACCTGCTCGATACCATGAGAAAGTGAGAACGGGAATGAATCAACTATGAATGAAGTGGGTACAAGTACTAACCCTAATTGGGTTGTACCCCTTATGGGATACCCCACTACAGCCTACATAGAAGCATAAGCTATAATGTTCTGACATGAACCACCTTGTACTAGTGTGTGAGAACAAAGTGAGTTAATCAAAACAAACAAGTACAAAGGTTTATATAAGAGTACAAGGAATACGAAGAGATATGAGAGATAACTGTTTTGGCTGTTGCGGTTCGATACAGTGCGACTCGGGCAACTGCACAATATCGAGTCAGTTGTGTGTCCTTGCTGTCGCGCTAATTCTGTCAAGTCAAAGGTCGCTGACCTTTGACTTTCCTGTAACCTCCAGCGGTTACTTCAACCTCCGAGGGTTGACTCGTTGGTGCCCCTTGTGCCTTGGTGTTTCGACACGATAGAAGCGCTTTTAGGACCGATTGTTTCCAACACTCCCCTGTCAGAATCCCAACCACTAGACCATTGGGATAAAAGGGCTTGTTTTAGTAGCGGGTCAGTGCGCCCATAACCCCCCAGGCCAACGGGCCTGTAACCCTTCCCTAGGATCAATCGGGGATCACCAGTGGACCTCTGACACCCCCCCGCACTGGGATGCCCGAAGTGCATACACCGGGATTCGAACCCGAGACCTTCGCTCTGATACCATGTCAGAATCCCAACCACTAGACCATTGGGATAAAAGGGCTTGTTTTAGTAGCGGGCCAGTGCGCCCATAACCCCCCAGGCCAACGTGCCTGTAACCCTTCCCTAGGATCAATCGGGGATCACCAGTGGACCTCTGACATCCCCTTCGCTTCTGGAGTGTCGCTGATGTGGCTTTGTCCAGTCAGCAACATGCAGTATTCGAGCTTCAGCTTTCCGAGTTTCTTGGTCAAGTAGTCAGCTGCCATCTCGGACGTGGGACAGTATGACAGGACGAGTTTTCCCTTCTCGATCTCGTCCTTCACGAAGAAATATCGCAGGGCGATGTGCTTCGTCCTGTTCGCAAAGCCGTTCTTGTTGGCGATGCGAATTGCAGATTGGTTGTCGCAGAACAGGGTGAAGTTGGGTAACTCGGCTAACTTCGCTTCTTCTAGCAGTTCGCGAAGGTAGAGACCTTCCTTGGTGGCTGAGCAGAGTGCAATGTATTCTGCTTCAGCTGACGAGAGAGGAATTAGTTCTTGCTTGCTCGATTGCCAGGAGATAGGCCCGATAGGCTCGAAGCGATAGATATAGCCGGTGCGCGATCGTCTGTTGTCGGAGTCGCCCGCGTGATCTGCGTCGACGTAACCGATTAGCTTAGGCGGTGCAGTTGCGTTCTTATGGTAGGTCAAGCCGACCGTCGAGGTGCTAACGAAGTAGTGAAGAGCGCGGTCGAGTTCCGCCAGATGTTCTGCTTTAGGCCTTTTGAGATAGGTAGCGAGTTGGCTTGCGGAGTATGAGAGGTTGGGACGACAGGTGACGGCTGCGAAGAGAAGACATCCCAGTTTCTTCTGGTAGTCTCGTATGCCGGCGGTCTTGAGTAGGGCGGAGCCTCCTTTGTCGTTCCCTGCCGTGTACCGGTATGGCGTGGAGATGGCTGTAGGTGTGAGCGTAAAACGTTTGGCGATAGTGTCGGCATATTTTTCGGCGCTGAGGTAGATCGTGTTTTCTTCTTCGCGGATGTTGAGGCCGAGGTACTGAGTGACGGTAGAGGAGACCGTGAGTGTGAGATCCTTCTGTAACTCCCCTTCAAACCAGGTGGTGGTGTCGTCAGTGGAGCCAATGTAGAGTAGGTCGTCTACGTAGACGATTAGCAGGATGTAGTTGGTATCCTTCGTGAGTCGGTACATTCCTTGGTCGTGAGGTAGTTGGCGGAATCCGATGCGGTTGAGGCGAGTGTGTAGGTACTGTTGCCAGAGCCGCGGGGCTTGTTTGATTCCGTAGAGCGATTTCAGCAGCTGGCAGACCTGGTTGGGTTCTCCGTTAGTACCGTGCGGTAGTTCGACGAAGATTTCTGCGTCGACGAGTGCGTAGAGGAAGGCGTTAGCGACGTCGATTTGCCGCAGTTTCTTTTTCTTCATGGTGGCGATCGCGAGGAGGATTCGGAGTGAAGTATGTCGGCTAACCGGGGCGAATGTCTCGGTGAAGTCCCGTCCGTGATCCTGATCGAATCCACGCACAACCCAGCGTGCTTTGAACTTCTCAATTGTGCCGTCTGCTTTTGTTTTAACGCGGAAGACCCATTTCCCCGTGAGAATGGTTTTGTTCCTTGCCATGCCGATGGGGACGACTTTCCAGGTGTTCCGTTCCTCCAGCGCCTTTAACTCTCTGTCCATGGCTTCACGCCATTTCTCCCTGTGTTCCCCCCCTAGAGCCTGCTGAACCGTCGCATGCTCCTTAGGAAGAATGTTGCCGTGGACTACGGTGACGAGGCCGAGTATCTGCAGTCCAGTTTGTGAGTAGCGAGGAAGAGTTGCGTCCTCGGGATAAGCTGCCGTGGACTACGGTGACGAGGCCGAGTATCTGCAGTCCAGTTTGTGAGTAGCGAGGAAGAGTTGCGTCCTCGGGATAAGCTGCTTCATCTCCCGCTTCTGGATCGGGTAAGAAATTTGGTCCTATTCGTTCTGCTTCGTTGGTGTTGACTGTCGCAGGTGTTGCGTAACCGTTGTCGGCGAAGTAGTAGAAAGTTTCGGCGTTGACACTTTCGCGAGGGTTGTCGTCGTCCATGGGAACGTCGACGGAGCAGAACGGAAGAGGTCCGGCTTCTTCTGACGCGTTGTCCACATTCTGCTCGTCCCAGTCAGCTTCGTCTTCTGCGGAGGCGAAGGCTCTGTCGCCACGGAAACCACCTGTGGGATCTTGGTCCTCTTGCAGGTTGGCAAGGTATGTCTGGAGCGTGAGTCGTTCGTAGAAGATTACATCACGTGCTGCTACTGTTTCCTTGGAGTGGACGTCGAAGATTTTCCACGCGTTGTAGTTCTTTTCGATGCCGAGGTGTAGTCCCCACTGTGCGCGTTGTGAAAATCGGCCCGCTCGTGCCGCTGGGGGTCGATACTGTACCATACATCCAAACACTCGTAACATTTTTGTACTGCCCTGTTTCCCTGTCCACAGCAGATGCGGTGATGCGTTGTTCGGAAGCGATGATGACGACAGCAAGTTGTGCAGCATGACAGCGTGGTCCATTGCTGCAGGCCACTGGTGGTTGGGTAGCCGCATGCCACGTAACAGTTTGCGCATGCTGTTCTGCAGAGTCCTGTTCATTCTTTCTGCTACACCTTGCTGCTGATGGGCATAGGGAAGAGAGAGGAGCTGCTTGATGCCCCTTTCCGCCAGGTACTACTTGAATCGTTGAGAGGTGTATTCTCCTCCTCCGTCTGACTGGAAGCTTTTCAGCTTCACGCCCGACTCTCTTTCTGCTACTGGTAGCCAAGCAGCGAATGCTGCAAGGACCATGTCGCGGCTGGGTAGGTTTAGATGCCAGATGTAACGAGTGGCGGCGTCGATGAAGGTGATTGTGTAGTTGTAGATTACTTGTCCTGGTTCCCAATTGTACAGGATGTCGATGTACACCTTTTCGAGTGGTGCGTACGTGGGTGCGCTCGGGTTGTGGTGAGGGGCGAACGGGCGATGTAGTAAGTCGGCTTCGGGCAGGTAAGACAGGTTCCTCGTGCCCGTTGAAGTTCTCTGCCGTCGAGTAGTAGTAACGAGTCCTTGTCAAGGACTCCTGCTCTTATTGTGTTGTTTAACACAGTGTTGCTTGGGTGTCCCATCCTTGCGTGCCAGGTGCTTTCGTCGGCGCGATGCGCGGGTGATCGACGGTACATGTCGGAGTTGGAATAGAAGCTGGCGATGAAGTTTGCGCTACGATGAACTTCTCGTGGTGCTGGGTGGAGCTGTTGTCAGAATTTATATGTAACTGCCTGTAGCTGTAGTTTAGTGTAGTTATTATAAACTGTTGGTGGTGCACCTTCTTTGCATGCTCTGTTTACTATATGTACCCTAGCACTATAGTGAACACCCACCTTTCCAATTCTCTCAACACTCTCACCTTGGCACAAACTCCTCGTCTTCCTCTTGGCCTAGGCTACTAAGCCTAGGCCCGCCTTAAATCTCAACTACCACTTATGCTAAGATTTTAACATGGTATCAGAGCGTGTTTTGTCCTGGCCTGTGGGCCCGCCTTATGCTTCCGCTGCTGTTTTTCCGGTCGCGCGCCTCGGGCGCGTGGCGATTTTCGTCCTGTCCCGCCCCCGGTTGGCGAGTGACATCTTCTCTGCCCGTCGCGCGCCCCGTGGCACGCGACGGTGCCCTGCCCGTCGTGCGCCCCGTGGCACACGACGGTGCCCTAAACTTGCCCGTCATGCGCCCCGTGGCACGCGACGGTGCCCTGCTCGTCGTGCGCCCCGAGGCACACGACGGTGCCCTAAACTTGCCCGTCGTGCGCCCCGTGGCACGCGACGGTGCCCTGCTCGTCGTGCGCCCCGTGGCATGCGCGACGGTGCCCTTGAGCTGCCGCGGAACCGCCCCTGGCGCCTGCGACGGTGTCCTGAACCGCCAAGTACCTGCCCCTGGCGCACTCGGCGGTGCCTCTGCCTCACCCCGCGCCTGCACTCCCTGCAGCCGCCCCTGACCTACCTGTGCCGACCCTCTGTAGCCGCTCTGCGGCTTTCTCCCCGCCCACCCCCTCCTCCTTCGTCTCCCTGCAGCCGTGGGGGGGAGGGTATGGGGGTGGCGGGTGTTGGGGTGATGGGTGGTGTGCCTCCCTTCCCCTCCTCCTCCTTTCATTCCCACTGCTGCAGCTGCTGCTGGGGGGGAGGGTGTGAGGGTGTGGGGGAGCCGGGGGAGTGGCACTGGGGTGGCGGGTGTGAGACCAACCAGCAGCCGTCCCTCCACCTCTCCTCTCTTCCCCCCTCTGCTGCTCCTGCAGCAGTGTGGGGGGGAGGGGGAGGGGAAGGGTGAGGAGATGGAGGGGGTGACCAGCCAGAGCCAGCCCGCCTCCTCACTCTCCCTGCTGCCCCTCCTGTGGTTGGGGGGGGAAGAGAGTAAGGGGGTGGCAGAAATTTCTTGCTGTCGCCTGTCCCTTTGCTGCTGTACCTACTCTGTTACCGTACCTGCTGTTGCTGTTGCTTGTGTACCCCTGCAGGTTGTGTTCTGCACAAACTCCTGCTGCAGGCAGTTATGGGGGAGTGTCAAAATTTATATGTAACTGCCTGTAGCTGTAGTTTAGTGTAGTTAGTATAAACTGTTGGTGGTGCACCTTCTTTGCATGCTCTGTTTACTATATGTACCCTAGCACTATAGTGAACACCCACCTTTCCCATTCTCTCGACACTCTCACCTTGGCACAAACTCCTCGTCTTCCTCTTGGCCTAGGCTACTAAGCCTAGGCCCGCCTTAAATCTCAACTACCACTTATGCTAAGATTTTAACAGCTGTTGTGCTGGTGTTGGTGGTGTTTCATCAACGAGGACTGGTGTCGTTGTTGATGCTACTCTTGTTGTCTGTGCTGCTGCCGATGATGTCTCTGCTGCTGCCGATGTTGTCTCTGCTGCTGCCGATGTTGTCTCTACTGCTGCCGATGTTGTCTCTGCTGCTGCCGAATGTTGTATTGTTACTAACGCGCGTGTTCGTTCTGCTTCAGGGATGGTATGTGAATACCAAAAGCCTTCCGAGCTGAAGTCTAGATCAAGATCTGGAGGATGTGTCCAGTCGGCGAAGTTCACGATGGCGTCGCTGTCTGCGGTGCCTAGGTCTGGGACGAAGTCGATGACGAAGACGTTTTTCAGAATCGCCTTTCCGATGTAGAGGCCGCCCTTCCCGTGGTACAGCTTGAACTCCTGGGTGGTACTATCGGCTTCCAGGTGTATGCCTTTCGCCATCAACTGACTGACGCTCAGTAATTTATAGCCGAGTCCCTCCGCGATTAATACTTTTGACATTTGTAGTACAACGTTTGTCTCTCGTGACTGAAGTTGTACAATCCCTTGTCGTCGTGTGCGGAGGTTCTGGTTATTGGCGACTGTGATGACGACCTCTCGTTGAAGTCGGTGCTCACGTTGAACGAAGCGTCCCGAGGAGCACATGTGCTGTCCGCAGCAACTGTCCAAGAACCACGTGTCTTTCCCGGACGGCTCGCTTTGAGCGATGGCGGCGTACGTCGGGTTCGGTTGAAGTGACTCGCGGCGAGGCGTGCTGTTGTCGAGTTGTTCTTCTGGTGAGTAGTGTGGTGGTGACTCGGTTACGCAGGAGTCGCTCAGCCTTGCCATGCAGCTGACGATGTTTCTTGCATCTTTTGCAGGTTGTCCCGTCGACGTTGTTGAGGCTTGTATTGAGGTTGTCGGATTTGCTTGCGTTGAGGCGACTTGACTGCTTGAAGGTCAGAGTTGCCGCTGTGAAGTTGTTGACTGTTGACGATTCGGGCAGTGTGTACGAGGATGCCCTGAAGTCTTGCAGAGGTGGCAGAACGGAGGTACTGGCTTTGGTTGTTGCTGCCGGTTGTTGTTGTAGCGTCGCTGAGTGTGGAACGCGAATTCGGGTACTGATACCTTTTTCTTGTGTCGTTCTTCTTGCAAGTCCATGTCTTGCTGCTCAGCATGGATTTCGGCGAAGAGTGCTGCTTCGGAGATTCTCCCGTGTGCTCGTAGTATGGTGCGAGTGGAGCGCCAGTGTGGGCCAAGACCGCCGATGACAACCGTGACGAAGGCGTCTTCTGAAATCGATCCTCCACATCGAAGAAGCTTGTCGCGCAGCTTGCGGCAGCGACTGATATACGCCATTCCCTTCTCGCCTGGTTTCATTTCAATTGTTGTCAGCTGCGCCATTAACCGACTTTGGTTGACGCTGTCTGTTGCCTGATACAGGTTCTTCAAGTGGTTGTACGCGAGCTCTGCGGAGTTGCCATATCCTCGGTAAGTCCTTATGTTCTGCTGTTGAGTTGGGGTGATGTTCCTCAGTAATATCGTGTACGCCATCATTGATTGATAGGTGTACTGCTGCTTCTCATACTGTGTGCCGTTTGTTGGGTATGGCAGAGACTTGTCGAAGAAGCCAAGGATTTGCGCTCCTTCCATCATCAGCTCGAATTCGAACGACCAGGTAAAGAAGTCCTTCCCGTCGAAACGTTTTGTCGTTTGCAGTTTTAAAACGTGCGCAAACTACGACTGAACTTGTAGTGCGTCCAGTGTCCTTTCTTGTCCCGGTGCAGGTTGTGGTTGTGGCATGAAGCTGACGGAGCCGCGCTGGGGCTCGTACGGAGCGAAGGTAGGTTGTTGTTGCTGATTTCCTCGTGCATAGGATGAGCCATCAAGACTCATGGGCGTCACGTTGTTGTTGTTGTTGCTGTTGTTTGATAGCGCAGGTACTCCTTGCTGATGCTGCTCGTAGAAGGACATGAAGGAGAAGAATTTCTCCATCATGCTTGGATCGAAGCCCGCGCCTTGGTTTGCGGGAGTTTCAGTAGACCCAGCGGCAGGTCTCGTTGTTGTGCCTTCCTCTGTCTGTAGACCAGAGGCAGGAGGTGGAGTAGGATTAGTACCAGGAGAGCCGTTGGAGGAGCTTCTCTCCTTTCTGGTAGACATGTCTCTTGGTGTAATTGAAGGAGAAATAGAGTTTTACCCTAACTTGCTCTCATACCATGTTGGACTGAGAAGCCCCTTAGGATCTTTGGTAGAGTAAATCTCTGGGTAGAGTGATGTGGTAGCGGAAGCGTTTAATGATGAGACTCTGAACCACCTTGTACTAGTGTGTGAGAACAAAGTGAGTTAATTAAAACAAACAAGTACAAAGGTTTATATAAGAGTACAAGGAATACGAAGAGATATGAGAGATAACTGTTTTGGCTGTTGCGGTTCGATACAGTGCGACTCAGGCAACTGCTCAATATCGAGTCAGTTGCGCGTCTTTGCTGTCGCGCTGCTTTTGTCAAGTCAAAGGTCGCTGACCTTTGACTTTCCTGTAACCTCCAGCAGTTACTTCAACCTCCGAGGGTTGACTCGTTGGTGCCTCGATATGATTTGCTTCGCTTGTGCCTTGGTGTTTCGACACGATAGAAGCGCTTTTAGGACCGATTGTTTCCAACAAAAAAAAGTCTGAAAATTACAGAGTTTGGGCCCAAAAAAGTCTGATTTTAACAGAGTACCCTGGAAAAAAAATCTGAAATATCAGAGTTTTGTGCAAATCAGAGAAAAAAGTCTGACGTCGTAGGGCCTGTTGTGGAGGTGTTGTACGTTTTGTCACCACGCGGACTATGGTGTGATTCGCGTTAGAAAAGATTCGCTACCGTATTGTGAAAAGTTAGAAGAAAGAAGAGGGTTGCACTAGCAAGAATGGGGATACAAATAGCAAACCCTAGAAGGGTTGTACTTGTTGAAGAAGGAATGAAATGACTAAGAATGAAATGAGTACAAATATGGAACCTAGAAATGTGTACCCCCTATGGGCTAACCCACTGTAGCCTAAACAACTATAACAATATATATAGTGTTTGACACACCCCCATAGGCGAAGTGGGGGAGAACTAGGGGTCACAAGACCAGTCAAGTAAAGCAAAGCAAAGCAAGCTCAGGGTGGATCACAATGTCACCACACAATCCGAGCACAAGTTCAAGGCCACAAGGCCAGTTCACATGCAAGGGTACATATATATATATATAAGACTAAACAAGCAAGAGCAGTGATATATATATGTAACAGTACAAAGAGGGTCAAGAGGAGAGCAAGTGAGGCAAGACAGACATAAGACCCAGCTGGGTACAGCAGCGCTGATGATCACAAGGCGGAAGTGCCTTGGTGAAAACATCAGCAGTGTTGGCCTCAGAGGCCACGTACGCAAGTCGCAACTGACCACGCTGCTGTAGCTCACGAGCAAGGAAGTAGCGGAGAGCAATGTGCTTTGTTCTGTGCTCCAGTCTCTGCTCTCGACACAAGGCCAGCATGGCCTTGTTGTCTACGTACAGGACTGGAGGAGAACGAGGCGGCTCTCCAAGGTCGGTCAGCAGGTAGGTGAGCCAGCGAAGCTCCTGAGCAGCCATGGCCCCTGCGTGGATCTCAGCCTCACAACTGGAGCCGAGAACAGAAGACAAGCGAGTAGCCCGCCACGAAACAGAGCCGGAACCAAGGCTGAAGGTGTAACCCTGTGACGATCGCTGCGTAGCCTGGTCCTCAGCCCAAGAAGCGTCTGCGTGTCCAGTGAGGACCACTGGACTCCGCCCTCCCAGCACTAGTCCCATGCCCGACGTACTGCACAAGTAGCGCAACACCCTCTTCGCTGCAGCCATGTGCTCTGGTCGGTGTCTACCAGGAGCAACATAGCGTGCAAGAATGCTAAGAGGGTATGCAAGGTCAGGTCGTGTGCAGGTCATCAGGTACATGAGACAGCCAACAAGCTCTGGATACGGGCCACTCGACTCTACGGACTCATCCGAAGGCAGAGCTGAGAGCGAGTGGCGAGTAGACAGAGGAGTGGCCTGAGGCGAGGAGTACGTGAAGCCGAAGCGCTGAAGGACCTGCTGCACCATGTGTGACTGAGTCAGGGTAATGGTGCGGCGTGCTCTGTCCCGGGTGATCTGCAAGCCAAGGTAGCTGCGCAGTTCACCCAGGTCAGTGCACGTGTGTCTCTTCTGCAGCTCGGACTTCACGTAGGCGAGTCCAGCAGTGTCAGCAGTGGCAAAGACCAAGTCGTCGACGTACACGAGGATGTAGAACGGAGGCAGAGAAGTGTCGGTGCGCAGAAACAGCGACGGGTCGGCAGTAGAAGGAGCAAACCCAAGTGCCGCCAGCGTAGTCCTCAGTGTGTCGTGCCACTCACGCGGCGCCTGGCGGAGACCGTAGACTGGACGCCGGAGACTCCACTGGGTACCAGGAGGGAAAGACCAAGTGAAGCCAGGTGGACGGCGCAGCCAGATCTCCTCGTGCAAGCTGCCCTGCAAGAAAGCTGTGCTGAAGTCGAGAGAGTGAAGCTCGTAGTCCCGGTGAGCAGCAACGTGCAGCAGTACCCGAAGAGTGGTCATCTTCGGGGTGGGGGAGAAGGTCTGAAAGTAGTCAACTCCCTGCCGCTGACTGAAGCCACGAGCCACGTAACGCGCCTTGAAGACAGGCGGAGAACCCGGCGGCCGCTTCACCCTGAAGATCCACATGCCACTGACGATGTTCGCCCCAGGAGGGGGGACAGCGTCAACGTAAGTGCCTGTGGACTTCCATGAAGCCATCTCTGCATCCATAGCTGCCTGCCACTGAGAGGAGTAGGGACCCTCTATCGCCTCCGCGTAAGAGCGCGGAGTCGGGATGTCTAGTGCATCCGGGTCTCCCTCAGGGGCGAGCAGTACAGACGCGAGATGAGGTGAAGCGGTGGCCAGACACTGGAACTCCTCCTGTCTGTCCTCAAGGACGTCCGTGCCAAGGGCACACTCACCCCCGACGGACGGAGGACAGGCAGACTCAGACTCAGCGACAAGACTAGCAGCGTAGTCTAGACGACAGCGCGCAGCAAAGTCGACGAGCTCAGTGACAAGGGCAGACGCAGCAGAAGACTCGAAAGAAGGGTCAGTGACAGCAGTAGCAAGGAGACGCGTGACAGTAGGACTGGCAGCACGAAGGGAGTCCGACTCCGGGTCGGCAAGAGCAGGAAGAGAGGAAGCAGGAGGAGAAGGCAAAGGGGCACGCAGAGGAGCAGTGGACGGACGCAGAGACATCCGGTGCATGCCAGGGGCAGGAGGGGGACGCGGACGCGAACTACAAGCACTAGTGCTAGCAGGACGGACAGGCGACGCAGGGCGAGACGCAGGCTCACGACGCTCAGTAAGACCATCAGTAGGACCAGAGTAAGGAGAAGGAGCAGGCAGTGACTGGACAGGCTGTGGACACACTAAAGGAGGAGGAGGACCAGGAGGAGGCGAGAGACCAAGAACCTGCTGAAGGAGCGGAACGAAGTACGGCTGAGGCTGCGCGGCGACTCCAGACACAGCAGGGACAGCACCAGTGCCCCCAGCGGCGGTACCAACGCCCGAGTCCGCAGCACCAGCAGGGACTCCAACACCAGGGTCCTCAGCACCAGTCGCAACTCCAACGCCCGGGTCCGCAGCACCAGTAGCAGCTCCAACGCCCGGGTCCGCAGTACCAGCAGCAGCTCCAACGCCCGGGTCCTCAGCACCAGCAGCAGCTCCAACGCCCGGGTCCTCAGCACCAGCAGCAGCTCCAACGCCCGGGTCCGCAGCACCAGCAGCAGCTCCAACGCCCGGGTCCGCAGCACCAGCAGCAGCTCCAACGCCCGGGTCCGCAGCACCAGCAGCAGCTCCAACGCCCGGGTCCGCAGCACCAGCAGCAGCTCCAACGCCCGGGTCCGCAGCACCAGCAGCAGCTCCAACGCCCGGGTCCGCAGCACCAGCAGCAGCTCCAACGCCCGGGTCCTCAGCACCAGCAGCAGCTCCAACGCCCGGGTCCTCAGCACCAGCAGTAGCTCCAACGCCCGGGTCCGCAGCACCAGCAGCAGCTCCAACGCCCGGGTCCGCAGCACCAGCAGCAGCTCCAACGCCCGGGTCCGCAGCACCAGCAGCAGCTCCAACGCCCGGGTCCGCAGCACCAGCAGCAGCTCCAACGCCCGGGTCCACAGCACCAGCAGCAGCAGGGTCCGTGAGACGAGGCGCGCCACTACGAAGTGTGCAACGGCGCTCGTACCACTCACGGATCCGCTCAAGAGAGGGGAGCTCCCGACTAGGAGGAGAAGTACCAGCACCAGTCTCCGTAGCGCGCCTGGTCCCAGAGGTACCTCTCCGGAGGCTGCAGTACTGTAAGTACCACTCACGCAACTGCTCCGAGGAGAGGTCTCGTCCAGGTGTAGGACCCCCTGGCCCAGCACCGCCAGAGTCAGAACTCTCAGACCCAGCACCCCCAGGCTCAGCACCCCCAGTCACCGCACCCCCAGGCTCAGCACCCCCAGTGTCCGCACCCCCAGGCTCAGCACCCCCAGAGTCCGCACCCCCAGGCTCAGCACCCCCAGCGTCCGCACCCCCAGGCTCAGCACCCCCAGCAGGACGAGAGTCGACAGGAACCTCAACAGGCTCGACCGGGTCTACCTGAGACACACCTGAGGGAGCGGCACCCTGAGGGGGGAGGGGGTCTACGACAGCAGCACCTGGCGCGAGGAAGAGAGGCGGGGGTGGGAGCGGGGCAGTGCGGTAGGGGAAGAGGCGGTAGTAGGGGACAGACTTGTCAAAAGTGACGTCCTGAGAGGGCAAGACCCGGCGCGAGGTGGCGTGGTAAAGCTGCCAACCAGGCGCGTCCGGAACAAAGCCGAGGAAGACGCAGGGAACAGCACGAGAGGAGAGCTTGTCCGCAGACGAATCGCGGACAAAAGCTCGAGATCCCCAGACCCGGAAACGCGACGCATCGCCAACCTCCCCCGTCCACAGCAGTGTGGGCGAGGTCTCCGGCAAGGAGACACGGGGCCAGAGGTTGAGCTGATGCGCAGCGTACCGGACCGCAAACGGCCACAGAAAGTGGGGGGCAGCCGCATGGATCAAGGAGGTACGAGCGACCTCCATGACCAGGCCAATGCGGCGCTCCGCAACCCCATTCTGCTGTGGAGAGGCCGGAAGCGTGAACGACTGCTCAATGCCGTGCTCAGCACAGTAGGCTGCCAAGAGGTCGGAGGAGAACTCACCACCTCTGTCAGAGTGCAAGCGCAGGACGGGAAAGTCCGAGCGGAAACGCTCACTGAGCTGGAGACGAGCTCTGCGGATCCAAGGGATCAAAACATCAGGGACCTCACCCTTGGTGCGCAAGGGGAAGACCGTGGTGTAGCGCGAGTAGTCGTCAACAACGATCAGGAAGTACCTCTCCTGACCCTGACCACGGACGCGGGCTGGGCCCCACACGTCCATGTGGAGCGTCTGCAAAGGAGCAGTCGTCGGGGGAAACGAGGAGGAGTGAGGAGCGGCGCGCTGCCGCCCCTCGACACAGGGAAGGCAGGGAGGAGCAGGCGAGGGTGGGAGGGGAGGGAGGACCCTGGGAAGACCAGAGACAAGGTACCGGGAGTGCATGGCACGAAGGCGCTGCACAGACGGGTGGCCAAGTCGGTGGTGCCAGAGGACAGTCTCGTGCGCTAGAGAGCGACACGAGCAGGGGGCAGACAGCTGACCTGACGCGGACGCAAACGCAGACGTAGACGCAGTGACCTGAGGGGAGGCAGTAGTCAGTGTGTACAGGTCCGACCCCGGCTGCCGGGTGAAGGTAGCCAAGTGGCGGCCCGTACGAGCACACGTGCAGTGTGTCACACGCTCGTAGGCAGGGGTGAACTGGTGAACACCCCCGTCCTGGAGTGCACAACCTGCCACCAAGTTCGTGGAGAACGAGGGGAGGTGGAGACCTGACAGTGTGCCCGACGGGACCGCAGGACAGGGAAGGACAGTGGAGGAGGTCGCAATGACCGGACCCCCAGAGGGGTCAGCAAGGGAGACAGCAACTGGCCGAGCAAGGGGCTCAAGGGCAGTGCGGTCACGAAAGAAACAGCGAGAGGCACCTGAATCCAGGGTGAAGGTGTGCAGTGCTGTAGTCGACACCGTACCAGGGGGGGCAGACACGCACGCACCTAGAGCAGCAGCCTCACCAGCACCTGGGGTAGCAGACACGTGGGTACCTGGAGCAGCAGACGCACTAGTCCTAATGCCCGGGTCGGGCGGGACACTCAGGTACTCAGAACCCTCTCCACTAGTAGACATCACATACATGGCAGAGAGAATAGCATCAAAGTCTAGAGCATAGATATCAATCCCCTTCTTCAGGAGATCAAGCCAGCGGGGCAGCTCAGTGGCCTGAGGGAACTGAACACGCCAAGCGTCGCTCAGACGAGCGAAGCAACGCTGTGTGGCGTGCGGTCCCCCACACGGCTGGCCAGTGCGGTCACCAGTGCGAATGACGTACGTGCAGCTAAGGCCACCCCCCCCCCCCCCGTGCTGAGAGTACCACTCACGGACCTCCTGGGGCGAGGGAGTGTGCTGCTGTCCCTGGCCACCGCCAGTGCCTCCACGACCACCACTCCCGCCACCACCCCCTCGACCACCCCAACCCCTGCCGCCGCCTCGTCCACCGCCACCCCCACCACCTCCTCCGCCCCGGCCACCTCCCCCGCCGCTGCCGCCACCCCCACCACCGCTGCCCCCTCCCCCACCCGCGCCACCCCCCCCGCCACCACCTCCCCCACCACCGCCACCCCCGCTGTCACCACCACCGCCCTTGCCTCCCTTGCCCTTGCCGCTGCGGCGCCCGCTCGAAGCAGACGCAGTCCCGACCTTCTCAGCACCAAGGAGGTCGACAGCAGCAGCAGAGGCGACAGAGGGAAGAAGGGGGGAGGGAGAACACCCCTCAAAGAACGGGGTACGGGGGTCACCGCGAGAGGCACCTACAGCGACTATGCTAGTCTCGGCTGCAAGGAGTTCCTTCTCGAGGAGGGCAATGGTGAGCTCGGTGGGGCAGCGAGCGAGGAAGTGGTCCCTGACTGAGCGCAGTGAGTCAGGGAGGCGCGTGACTAGGTGGTAGAGAGTGATCCAGAGCGGGGGTGGGTTCGTGGCAAGGAACTCATCAGGCATAGCGGCGCGGAAGCGAGCCTCACTAGTGCGGAGGTGGGTAATGAGGTCAGCGACAGTGTGAAAGGAAGCTAAGTCTGGGAAGAGGTAGGGAAGAGAGAGACGGCCTAGAGCGGCAGAGGCCGGTGAGGAGTAGCGGGCAACGACAGCAGTGTACAGGGCCTGTGCAGTCTTGTGCTGCCCAAAGTGCTCGCGCTCATCTATCGGCAGAGAGTTGCGAATAGCGAAGCGAGCATGGGCGTCACGAGTCTGCCACTGTGAGCGAGCAGTGCTGTCGGCAGTAGCAGCAGGAGCAGTAGCGTGGCCTAGGGCGTGATCGTACAGCGAGATGACTTCCTTGGCAGTGAGCTGTAGGAAGAGGTGTAGGTCATCAAGCCAGGTGTCGAACTTCACTGGGCGCCTCTCAGCATCGAAGGCTAGCACAGGAGGGCTAGCCATGGTAGCAGCAGTAGTAAAAGCAGTAGGAGCAGTAGGGTAGGTAGGTAGGGCGGCGCGGCTCGGTTTAGGTAGGGCGGCGCGGCTCGGGTCGGGCGGCGCGGCTCGGTTCGGGCGGCTCGGGTCGGGCGGCGCGGCTCGGATCGGGCGGCTCGGTTCGGGCGGCTCGGTTCCGTTAGGGCCGGGCTGTTCGGTGCGGGCGGCGCGGTCTGGGTGGGGCCGTGCGAGGCGGCTAAGGGTGAGCGCGGGGAGCGGGTGGGGTTAGGGACGGGGCCGACGCGGGCCGAAAGGGGTAGGGACGGGGCCGACGCGGGCTGATAGGGGTAGGGACGGGGCCGACGCGGGCTGTTAGGGGTAGGGACGGGGCCGACGCGGGCCTCTAGGGGTAGGGACGGGGGGGCGACGCGGGCCTCTAGGGGTAGGATCGGGGCCGTCGCGGGCCTCTAGGGTAGGCGCGGGGCCGTCGCGGGCCTCTAGGGGTAGAGACGGGGCCGTCGCGGGCCTCTAGGGGAAAGGACGGGGCCGTCGCGGGCCTCTAGGGGTAGGCTCCGGGCCGACGCGGGCCTCTAGGGTAGGCGCGGGGCCGACGCGGGCCTCTAGGGGACGGGCTCGGGGTCGGCGCGGGCCGTTAGGGTTAGGCGCGGGGCCGATTCGGGGCCTCTAGGTGCAACAGTGCGGGGCCTACAGGGCCTCTAGAGGCGTGAACGCCGAGGCGCCCTAGGGTAGGTAGGTAGATAGGCAGGTACCGTAATACCCCGGATAGAAGCGCATCTGCGCTTATAATAAAACAGTGTTTTTTAGGGGGGTGCGCTTATAAATGAGTCAAAATTATAAGCGCATGCGCTTATATAATAACAAACACAGAAATATGTTATAAACGCACCAAACTGTGCATTAGAGTCTTGCAATTTCATTCAAATCGAAATGTGTGGAGCGTTCTGAATCAGAATCTCGCGAGGGCGATTCTCTGCTGGCGCACAAGGGCAAGGACACGTCACTTTCGCATAGGAATGTGTCATGCTCGCACCATGAGAGTGTACGAACCAATAGCTTGCAGTCGCTCGTTCGCATCGCACAGGCTTGCCCCAGTGTACGACCAATAGCCTGCAGTCGCTCGCTCGCAGCGCACAGACAACAGGTGTTCCCGAGCCCTCCTGTCAGGTCAACTTCGCGCTGTTGCGCTTTTACTGAGCGAGCCTGCCCTCGAGGGAGTCAAACAGAGTAGAAGTGGATGTGGACTCGCTTTAAAACGGGAAGTCGTTACTGTTTTAATCCGTTTTTTTGAAATATGTTTATACATGCGCTTATAATAAATCAGGGTTTTATAAGGGGTGTGCTTATAATTGAGGATCGGCCATAAGCGCATTGCTCCAGATACAAGCGCATGCGCTTAACATAGGCCTGCGCTTCTATCCGGGGCCATACGGTAGGTAGTGGTGGGCCCTTAGGAAAAACGGTCCTAGGAAGGACCTGCTCTATACCATGTTGAACAAGGAATGAAATTACTAAGAATGAAATGAGTACAAATATGGAAACCTAGAAATGTGTACCCCCTATGGGCTAACCCACTGTAGCCTAAACAACTATAACAATATAAATAGTGTTTGACAGTACTCGCTATAGAGCACCCCACTACAGGCTAGAGCATAAGATAACATTCTGGCACGTATGGCCCCGGATATAAGCGCAGGCCTATTATAAGCGCATGCGCTTGTATCTGGAGCAATCCGCTTATGGCCGATCCTCATTTATAAGCGCACCCCCTGTAAAACCTTGATTTATTATAAGCGCATGTATAATTCTAAAATTTAAATCAGATTAAAACGGTAGCGATTTCAAATTTTGCAGTGAGGATACAACCATTTTCGCTTCGATTGACTTTCGAGGACCTCACATACTGCGCGTCCAGTCAGTATGAGCTGGCATTTCTAATAGTGACGTGTAAATTTGCCCCTGTGCGCCGGCAGAAAATCGCTCACGCTCGAATCTGAATTGTAACTCGCTACCACTTTGATTCGATTGAAATCGCAAGAAGGAGATGTACAGTTTGGTGCCAATGAATTATAAATTTGTATTTGTTATTATATAAGCGCATGCGCTTATAAATCTGACTCAATTATAAGCGCACCCCCCCAAAAAACACCGTTTTATTATAAGCGCAGGTGCGCTTATATCCGTGGTATTTCGGTAACAGGGTAGTGTACACCAAACCCTGATTCCGCCAGGGTAAGCTAAAAACCTAGCAGGGTAAAATAAAACATGCTCTTTTAAGAGAAGGGTAACTATTTTGCAATCCTGATTTCAGCAGGGTACCGTCATACCCCGGATATACCCCCATGGGGGGCAATAATAAAGCAGGTTTTTTTAGGGGGGTGGGCTTATAATCGAGTAAATTTATAAGCGCCGGCGTTTATAAAATGACATATATGTATTTCTATATTTTTGAACACCAAACTGTAGATCTCGTGCTTGCCTTTTCAATCGAGTCGAAGTTACATGGGGTCGTCTGTGAAATCCTGAAAAAGCAGCCAGCCCCCAGGGTAATCAGGGTGTTTTACCCTGACATATTATGGTGTGGTGGAGACCAGATGTCTTTTTTGTTACACTAATTATGAGCAATTTAGGGGAATAGACAAGCAGTACCATCTGGTGGACCGTGGACTCTCTGGCACACTAAACGGAGATGAAGAATCGATGACACGGTAGAAACAATAAACCCTTCTGCCAATGGGGCAGATGTCTTCATGTAAGGCCTTATCATGGCCCGTGTGACGTATATTCAGAGGAGGCGGGTGAAGTGGAGCTCCACCTGCAGGCGGCGGTGGATGGCTTCGGGTGACGCCAGCAGCCCCTTGCGCAGGTCACTCTCCACCTCCGCCAGCGGCACCGCTGCCAGGAACGCCTTGAGGTACTCGCGGCACGCCTCCGCTCCCCAAACCCTCCGCCCCGCTGCCACTGGAGCTGCGTCCCCCTCGCCCTCCCCGCCACAAGCAGGTGCCGCCGAGGTGGGAGGGGAGGCAGTGGTGGCTGTGAAGGCAGGAGACGAACCAGCAGCGCTCGACGCGGTTTGGGTGGGCTGCTCACTGCTTGCACACCCGTCAAAATTGGTGGTGCTGGTTTCCGTCTCGTATATGGGTGACTGTGATGGACCGTCAGTGTGTATCAGCAGACATGCTGTCTCGGCTGCATGCACTGCTGTAGGAAGCACTGAGTCAGCTGCAGTGGATGCTGACTCGTCACCGCATGGTGGGCTGCAGTTATCTGCCAAAGGACTATCTACATGATTTAGAGTGGTAGTGATGACAGCGGGCACGCCATGAGTGTCGGCAGGGACCAAGGTGATGCCTTCATTTGGTTGATTTGCTTGAGGCACCACCTCCTCAACCTCTGCCACATGCGGTACTTGTGCTGCTCCCTCGTTCACGTTTACCCCCTTAGCAACATCTGCTTCACAGCTCACCGTGTGCTTCACCCCATGGGGATGGGGACCCATCCCCCTTGCTCCAACGTCCACCCCACTGCTGCCTTTGCCCTTCCCACTGCCATCTTTGCCCTTGCCACTGCCCTTGCCTGCCTTCACACCCCATCGCCTGCTTGTCTCTGCCCTGGGCACCTGAGCACCAATGCCGCCTGCCTTACCCTCTGCCCTCTCTGCTTCGCCTGCCCTGCCACCCTGCTCACAGCTGTCAACTGTGCCCTGCGCTTTCGCCTGTTCCCCACCACCGTCGCCTTCACTAACCCCTCCTCCTCCTCCTGCGCCTGCCCCACCAGCAGCAGTGCTTCCGGGCGCTGCTGGGGGAGGCAGGCCGACATCCACCCAGGAGGAGGAGTCAAAGAGCAGCATGAAGGCCTGCGAGCACCCCTCGTGCAGCCGCTCGCCCAGTGTGTCGATCACCACACACTCCACCTCCCCACCCCTCGCCTCCGCCCGTGTGCCACCATGGCCTGCACCTTCACCTGTGTGCTCCCCCACAGGCCTATCCAGTGCTGCTTGCGCGCCCCCACACCCGTGTTGCTGCTGGTGGCGGTACTGGTGCTGGTGGAGTTGGGGGCGGCGCAGGAGCAGCAGGAAAAAGTGGTCGTTCCACGCCACGATGTACACGCCCTCACCCGCCTGCACCACCGCCTCCCAGATGTCATCAAACGACAGCATGCCCTCCAAAAACGCCAGCTGCTCCAAGGCCTTCTCCTCCACGCCCTTCTCCCCGACGCTTTCTGGGCTCTCCACAGTAGAAGTCTGTTCTTGCTTTCCTGTTTCCAACGACGCTTCAGCCCCATTGCCTTTTGCTTCTACGTCTGGCGAACTGCTTGTGCGCTTCCCCACTACTTCCTCCTCCTTCCCCTCACCCCCCTCCTCTGTATCTCTTCCGCTCTCGTCCACAGTGCTCGCTCCCGCCTCGCCCCTGTTCACATCCGCCGCATCACCCTCCGCTGCGCTGCTGCCCTGCGTGCGGGCGGCGTCCTCCTTGGCGCGCCTGGCAGCAAGGCAGGGCGGGTGGAAGAACCCCACGAATGATTGGCTGGGCACCACACACAGTGGCAGCCGGGGCATGGCTGCCACCCCACCACCATCGCTGCTGCCGCTGCTGCCAGCATGGGCGCCATCAGGGTCTCTGTTTCCTCCACCATCCGTATCAGGTACCTGGCCATGGGCCTCTGCGCACACGGCCTGCCCATCACAGTCTGAGTGTGCATGGGGGGCCGTGTCGGAGTGGGAGTGCTGCACGGCAGCCAGCACGGTGTCGAGGTCAAAGTGCCCATCGGGGAAGCGCTGGTGGAAGTCGCTGAGGGCGCGCAGGCGGCGCCAGTCAGCGGACCCGGCACGGATGAGGTCGTCCAGCTCCGCCTGCCCTGGCAGCGTGCCCTCCCCGTGCGCATGCTCATGCACCCACGCCGCTATGTGCGCCACCAGCAGCGCACACGCGCCCTCGCCCGCAGCACTGGCGTGGCACTGGTCCACAGTCGCCAGGAACACCGGCGCGCATAACCGCGCCGTGCCGTCGCGACTCACCACCTCACGGCGCTCCCACTGCCCCACGCGGAACTCGTCTCCGAACAGCTCCCGCACGCTTGAAGCCGACGGTGACACTGGATCTGCCTCTGCCTCCCCCGCACTCGCTGCCTGCTGCTCCTCCAGAGGCTGCTTGTAAAGGGGATGCTCCTGCTCGGCCTCGAGTGCCTTGCGCCTGTCCCAGTCGATCTCGTCCCCCCCCTCCTCCCCGTACGCCTTGTGCAGCAGCGGCTCGCCCCTCTCCTGCAGCGACAGCGTGCGCAGGAACAGCAGCGGCCGCCGCAAAAATGCACCCACCCCCGCACCTCCTCCCCCTCCGCCCCCTGCCCCACCTCCGCCCGAGGTGGCAGCAAGGGGCTTGGCTGGGAGGAAGGGCGGCAGGAGAAAGGACTTGGAGGGGGGAGGGGCGTCGGCAGGGAGGGGGTCGAGCGGTGAGATGGGGGACGAGTCCCTGCTGCCTTGGGCAGGGGGAGGGCCTTGCTCGCCCTGGGTGGAGCCGCCACAGGCAGCAGGTGCGAGTTCAGACGTGGCTTCTGGTGCTGACGATGCAGGCTGTGGCGCTGGTGGCGAGGGCAGGTCGGGTGTGGGCGCAGGAGCAGGGGGCGGGCGGGGGGTGGAAGAGAAGAAGAGGAAGGGCGAGGTGAAGGTGAAGAGGCGTGGCGCTAAGGGCGACCGCAGAGGAGCAGTCGCTCGCTGCTCCTCCTCCGCTGCACCTCCCACAACCTCTGCACCCACGGCTCCCTCCTCACCACCTCCCTCCCTGCCTGCCTCCAGTGGTGTCATGTGCACTTCTTGCATTGCAGTCTGCCCTCTCTCACTATGCGCGCTGGAGGGCTGGGCGGGCAGGGAGAGGGTGCGAGGGGGCGAGGGCAGAGCGTGGGGCAGCAGGTGCAGCATGCGCATGCGTGTGTGCACGGGTCCTCCCACGTGCCCTCCCAGGTTCACCTCTGCCAGCGGCCCATAGCACAGCGCCTCCGCTGCTACCATCTCCTCCTCGCCCTCCTCACTCTCGCTCTCTGCCTGTCCTCCCTCCTCCCTTTCCGCATCCTCCTCTGCCTTCTCCCACACTGCCAGCTCACTCGTCAAGACCCCATTCTCCTCCCACAACATGTTGCTCCTTCGCTCCTTGTTCTCACCCTCTTCGCCCTCCTCCCCCGTCCCATCATAACCCCTCCCTCCTAGCCCCGCCACCTGTTTCCCGCCTGGCCTGCCCCGCGCACGTCCTGCCCCATCCACCGACACTGACCGCCGCCACACCCCTCCCCGCAGCACATCCAGCAGCCCCATGCCCATGCCCGAGCCCGTGCCTGTGCCCGCACCCGTGCTCGCGCCAGCGCCTGTGCCCACAGCTACATCCACACCCCCATTGCCGGACGCCCCTCTGTTGTCTGCCGATTCGCCTTCCACCTCTGCCACAGCAGCGCGATCTTCTCCCTGCTGCTCCACGGCACCGACTGTCTCCCTCGCCTGCCGCCCCTCCATTCCCTGCCCGCCAAGCCCACTCTCCCCCTCCTCGCCCTCGCCATCACTCGCCCTCCGCTCCACCTGCTCCCACCCTGTATCGCCGTCCGTTCCCTGCCAATCGGCCTCCTCCTGCTGCGCACCTCCATTGCTCTGCTCCGCGCTGCCGCTGCCAGCAGCCCCATGCCCTCCGCCCTCGCCTGCCCTGCCCGCCGCGTTCAGGGGCAGCGCGGGGCTCTTGCTCTCCCGGCTGCGCCGCTGCCACCCCCACAGCCCCCCCAGGTGCACCCCGCCACCCCCAGCCTCCCTCACTCCCGTCCCTGCTGCTGCTGGCCCGCCCGCGGCTGGAGTGGGTGGCACTGTTGCCGGTGCTGAGGCTTGGGCCGGGACTGGTGCTGCCAACTGGAGTGCGGCTGGGGATGGGGGGGCGGATGCTGCTAGCGGCAGCTGAGTGCACTCCACTGTCACCTGCCCGCGCACAGCAGCCCACACACACACAAGCAGAAACGCCTCAGGGTATTGTTGGCACACAGACGCATGCTGAAACGGAAAAGCGAGCATATGGCTGAATGGAAGGGGTGGTGAGAGGGTGCCGGGCAGCGCGGGGGGGCCAGGGGCAGTGGCGTGAGTGGCGACCTGCAGCAGGCCGACGGGGGGCGAGTCGGGGGGCGCGAAGAGGAGCAGCAGGTGGTGCGTGAGGGGCTGCGTGGAGAGCGGCGCGGCGAGCGGCGCCACGTCCAGCACCACCGACGCCACCTGCTGGGGCCGCTCCCTGGGCCTGCTGGGTGCATGCTGTAGTGCAACAAAGGGGGGAAATGGAGGGAGTGGGGCAGGTAAGGCAAGAGCTAGGGCTACAATATATAGGAAAAAGACACGAAATTGCATACTTGTGTTATGAAAGACATGGAAGAATGTTCAGTGGAGATGGGATTGACACATGGGAGATGCGCCCTTCACAAATCCCACCTTGTGCACGAGCAGCACCACCTCCCACGGCTGGAAGAGGCAGCCCTTGCCGCACGCCTCGCCCTGCCCGCGGGCGGCGCGCAGGGCGGCGGGGCAGGGCAGCAGGTGGCAGTCGTGCGCGAAGCCCTCCTCCCACCGCACCATGCCGTGCGGCCCGCGCGGCGGCTGTGCGCTGCTGCACCCGCGCTTCACGGCGCGCCCGAACATGGACCCCATCAGCCCCGCGCGCGCGCCCTTCCACCGCACCTCCACTGCCAGCAGCGCTGCTTCCGCCCCCTCCTCGCCCTCGCCCGCCGCTGCCTCCGCCTCGGCTGCTATAACGGGTGGCACGGCAGCAGGCGCAGCACTGGCAAGATCGCAACTGCTGGCCTTACCTGCAGCCGCTCCTTGTACTGCTTCCACACTCGCTGCCTGAGCCTCCACCGCTACTGCCGCTTCTGTTGTCGCTGCTACTGCTGCGCCTGCTCCTGTTGATGCAGCTGTTGCTGCTGCTTGCTGGGTCTCCGACGGGCCTGCCCGATCAAATGCGCCGAGAGTGGTTGCTGTGACGGCAGGGGCATCAGCCGGCAGCAGCATGGAGTAGGACCCGCTCTCACCGCTCCACTGCCCATACCTCTCTGCAACAGCTGGTCCATCAACCGATCCCGCGTCGCCTGGGCCGGCGGGAGGTGCGCTCCGTAGGATGCCTTCAAGCACGGGAGGCAAGGCGCCGTCCGCCGTCCCCTCCGCTGTGAGCGGGGAAAACCCGCCAGCCTGGTGGCGAGCTGAATCCGCGAGCGCTGCGAGGGCGGAGAGCACTGCGGGCGGAAGGGCTGCTGGGGATGCGAAGCCGAAGGCGTGGTCGACGGTGAGGGAGACGGCCACGGACCGAGGGCCCAGCACAGCGCTGGCCGCCTGCTGCTGCTGCTGCTGCTGCTGCTCCTCCCGCTGCTGCCGCTCTTGCTGCACCTCTTCCTCCTGCACCTGTTGCTCCTGCTGCTGCACCTGTTGCTGCTGCTGCTGCTGCCCTGGCTGATCGTCCGGCCTGTTGGAATGCATGCGCACGGGGACGTCGCTCGGCTCCCCGCACTGTGCCGCAAGGGCGGCCTCGCTGGCGCGCTCCTCGTGGTCGACGCCGCGAATCCACGGGTGCAGCTGCGGCAGCGACACGGAGCGATGGCTCATCAATGCCATTCTTGTGTGACAGGCGAAGTGACCAAGCTGAGCAACGCGAAACTCTATCACGACGCAAAGTCACGACAGATCATGAAGAATGTTTCACATTCGGATCGCCATGATGCTCGACAATCTCCATTGCCTCCCTTCATGGCGCCAACGACTCACGCGGACACCTGTCATTGTCACGCAATGCTTCAAAAGAATCAATGGCTCTTCCGCAACCAATGTCCCAATATCCCAGCCATATAATGTTTGCCTACTACTGTAAATTCCTGTCTATTCTCGTATTTGCTGAAGAGAATGGGGAAGTGGGTGGCCTTCACATCTTCTCATTGGTTGTCGCGCGTCACACTCAGGTCGAAATCAAGGAGGTGCCTGAAGGGGGGGGCGAGTGACAGGGGGAGAGCAGTAGAGTTGGATGGCGGGCGCGGAATCAACATCGCTGGAGGGGGGGTACTGATGATGCGGGCGGGATCTCAAGATGAGTGGCATGAAGGGACGGTGGTGGGGTGGGGAACGGAAGGAGCGCGTCAAAAGGGATCGGCAGGAAAAAGACGACCTCAAGCGGGTGGGGTGGGGTTGGGGATAGAATGGGAGTGGTGCAAAAGCGCAGGACACACATATCGCGGATCTGCTCTCGTGTCCCCCGGGGTTCGCGCGCAACCATTATCTCCCAGCGAAGGCACAGGGTTACCTAGGTTCATCGTTTGGGGTCGAATCGCAGAGAGTGTGCAGCTGCCCTATGTTTTGGGAGAGGGGATAAAATACAAAATAGAATACGAATTCTTGGCAGGGCCGTGCGAGAACCTTTGATCTCGATTGGCATGGCGAGGGTACTAGTGTTACGCTGCCTCTAAAGTGGTGCCCTGGTCCAGCTTACAGGTAAGACAATTAGCAGATAGGATATGCAGTAAATGTAGTACATACATGCTATGGCAACAGGTGCCTTGGCACATCCAGAACGGAGTGCCTTGAAAGGAGTGGACCGCGAAGGAGTGAGGAGTGGTCCTCCAGAATCCTGATTCATAACGGTCGATGGGTCCAGCCCAGCATCGCACATCACCATGCAAACCAAAAACAAGCATGTCTTGTGCAGCTGCGGCAGCGCAACACCACACGCACGCACCCTTACGTGTGCCGTAAATGCATTTATTGGATCACTCGGCAACAAAGCATGCCGCTCCTGCAATCCCCATGGGACCACCTCGGCATCGTACCGCTCATCACCTCACCACATGGCACTTCACCTTCATACGTGCACATTGTGCTGTAATTAGCTATTGGGCCGCCACGCTGACATGGCAAGCAGTGGTTGGTCCTTCCAGTTGAGAGTGAGGCTGTTGGGTTGTTCTGACGACAGCGAGTACGGGCCCTTGTACCTGCCATGGGGGAGCGGAAGGCAGCAGCTGAGCAGAGGAAGAAGAGAGAGCACTACAGGACAGAACAGTGGCATCACAAGCGGACACGCATGGATCAGCCAAGCCCAGCACACGCACGTGGAGAGCAGGGCGGTGGCGGTGGCCACCACCTCACGGCTGAGCGGGTACCCCACGAACCCGGCGCGGTGCACGCGGCGCTCCCACTGCCCCAGCGGCTCCTGGCGCTCTGTGCGGTCCTGCCCCTCGCACGCCACCACGTTCACGATGGCGCGCCCCAGCACGCGCTGCTCAAACAGCCGCCGCTCCGTCGAGTCCGCGGGCACGGACGCGTCGAGGGCGTCGAAGATGGATGCGTAGTAGTGCAGCGCCTCGAGGAAGCGGCTGAGGAAGAAGGGCGAGTTGTGGTTTGTGTTCTGCTCCACCAGCGTCGTCACCGCGGGCGCCAGCGCGCGCATGGTGCGCAGCACGGCGGCGCGCGGGTTGGAGGGCGTGACGGACTCGTCCATGAGGTTGTGCAGGCGCAGCGCACAGTTCACCACGAGCACCTCGTCCGCCTCGCAGCGCACCATGGATGGCTGCAGGTCCGGCAGGTTTATGGGGATGAAGTTAAACGTGAATGGCACCCCCCAGCTCTGCGCCACTTTCTGCAGCGCTCAACACGGGATGGAGGGGATGGGAGGAGGGCAGGAGAGGAAGGTCGCGTCATGTGTGAGTGATGCCGAGGCTGTGATGTGAGTTGCCTCTTGTGGGTATGTTAGGAACGATAGAGGAGGTGAAAAGGGAAAAAAAGAAAAGAAAAGACGAACGGGAGGAGAGGGAAGTGAAGGAAGGAGAAAGCGGGCGGTTGGTTGGTGGGGAGAGAGAGCGAGAGAAGGGGAGACGCACGCGGAGGCGCTGGCCGGCCTGGCGGAGGCAGTAGCCCTTGTGGATGCCCGCCACAAAGGGGCGAGAGGAGGGCGATGGGTGGTGAGACACTGAGACCGCTAAGACTCACCCTTAGGCGCTGGCCGGCCTGGCGGAGACAGTAGCCCTTGTGGATGCCGGCCACAAAGGGGCGGTCGATGCCCGTTATGCGCAGGTGCGGTGGGCCCCCCGGCAGCACTGCCAGTGCCTGGATGAGTGGCGGCCACTGCACGGCGTGACCCAGCCCGAAGTCCACTATGTGCACCTTGCGCGCTCCCTGTATCGCCTCCAGTATGGCGCTGTTGCATGCCACGTGCCCAAACGTCAGGTACGGTGACGCACTCACCAGCACCTGTGGGTGTGGGTGCCGTAAGGGCAGGGGGACATGGGGGTGTGCGGAGTGAAGGCTGAGGCAATTTTGCACGAATTGAAGTGTCTATCAAGAACCCCCCTGGCTATGCAATACTCCTTCCTTCTGGCAAGACTACCACAACACCTTTCCTCCTTACAGCCACCGCCCCGCCTCAGACGTTCCAATAGTATCGCCACCTCAACCGCCCTCACTCACAGGCTCACCGCCCCCATCCCAACCGCCCTTACAACCCCCCCTTCACCTGGAAGGCCCACCCCTCCTGAAGCGGCTGGCTGACCTCAAAGGCGCGCAGCAGCGGGGCATCGCAGTCAATGGAGCGGTAGATGCCCAGCGCGCCTGCTGCCCCCGCGCCGTCACTGCCGGGGCAGCCGGCGCCCGTGGGCGCCGTGCCGGAGGCGCGGGCGAGCAGCCCCTCGAGGAAGTAGGCGGACACACGCTGTGTGGCGTCCCCGTACACCGACGCCACCGCTGTCAGGCGCTCCACCAACACGTGCACCTGGGGGGGGCGGGGGGGAAGGGGGGCAGATGGGAAGGATGGGTGCGTGACGGGATGGGGGAGATGGCCGCAAGGCGTTTCACCAGCACGTACACGGCGCAGGGCGGTGGCATGGGCGCGTGATGGCATGGGGGGGATAGGAGATGGCATGCGAGAGATGAGACGCACCTGCTCTTGTCACGGCCACAAACCGAGCTCGGCTCTAGCCGTGCCTCACCGCACCTGTACCTTCTCCCCCCTCACCTTCTCCTGCTCCCCCCTTCTCACCCTCTACCGTTCGCCTACCACTCACGCGGTGGTGGTCGCCGGACACAATGGCCTTGGCGATGTCCAGCAGCATCTGAATCACCGCCGACCGCCCCGTGCCCGTGCCGCCACTGCTGCTGCCTGCTCCTCCTCCTCCTGCCGCCGCCTGCACCCCATGCTGCGACTGCTGCATCGCCTGTCCCTGCTGCTGCCCCTGCTGTTGCCCTTGCTGCTGCCCCCCCTGCTGCCACCCCTCCTGGGAGCCGCCCGGGCTGTTGAGCGCAGCCCGCTGCATCTGCGCCATCAGTTCCTCCGCGCGCCCTTGGCTATCCGCGCGCCCCTGGCTCTCCCCCGACCTCGCACTCCCCGTCCCCTCAACTCCCCCGCCCTGCTGCCCCGCGCACTGCCAGCCATCCCTGGCGCAACTGGTGGGGGGATGCGCGGGCGCCATGCCTTGGGGGGCGGGCACCATTCGGTCCACCGCCATCCCCAGCAGCTCCTCCTCGCCCATGCCCGCGCCCATGCCCATGCCTGCGTCCCCTGATGCGCCGTGAAAGGCGCCCGGGGGAGCGGAGAGGAAGGCGGGGTTGAGGTCGTGGGGGAGCAGCGACTCCATCTCGTCGAAGGCGAAGGTGAGCTCGTCCAGTCCGCGGAAGAAGTCCGCCTCCATGTACTCCGCGCCCAGCGCCACCGGCTCCACCTGCTGCACGCGCGCCATCCACTCCGCCGCGCTCAGCTCGCGCAACTGCTCCGCCACCGAGTTCGGCCCGTGCCGCGGCCACACGCCGCCGCCGCCCGCCTGCCCCGGCACGAAGGGGCACGGTGCGGGGGAGCCGCCGGGGCTGGGCTGGCCGCCGGAGGTGGAGGGGGAGGGGGAGAGCTGCTGGCAGGGCTGGCCCGCGGAGTTTAACGGCACGGCCGCCGCCTGCGGTTGCTGAAGTGGCGTAAGGCCATTGGAGTGCGACGAGGACGAGCTAGCGGACGGCCCAGGCGACGTTGTGCGATTGCCCTGCGACGAGGCGCCAGAGGTGGCGGGCGGAAGGGAGCAGGGATAAGAAATCGGCTGCGGCGGAGGGCGCGGCTGCGGGGCGGGTTGGCGGGGGTCGGAGGGCGGAACGAGCGGCTCCTGCGTGTTGCCCCACAGCTGCTGCAGCGTCGCCGTCAGATCCCGCGCCGTGCGTTGCGGCGGCGGTAGCGACGGCTGCTGCTGACCGCCGCCGCGCGTGTTGCCGCCGTGCGAGTGCGTGTGCGCTCCTTGGTGGCCGCCGCACGGATGATCTGAACGGGCGGGGAGCACGGGGGAAGATAGAACGGGGCGCGGGGGAGGAACGGGGAGCGCGGGGAGCATGGATTCATGTGAGAGAAATGTTGCACTACTGACGGTAATGAAGACGGGGATACAGAAGGATCTCGTTACCGAGACACGGTACGAATACGCACGAACTTTAAAGACGGCTTAAGAGCCAAGGCGACGGGCGGACGGCACGGACCTTGCACGATGCGGCACGTCTTGAGCTGCACGTGCATCCACGCGCGCTGCAGCCGCTGCTCCAAATCCGACGGCACGCCCTCTCGTTCACCCGCCATGACGAGGGGGGCTCGCGTTACGAACAGATTCTGTCGGCAAAGCAAAATCTAAAAGTCACTACAAACCACTACGGTGCGGAGCGCAGCTATGGCTGTGCGCGTTCCCTGTGTGTCGATTTTCTTGCTATGATGCCTAACGAACAAAACGGACAAAAGCGAGGCTGTAATAATGCCTTGCGCACACGCCGCATGGTACTATTATCGTTCAAGAATGGCTCACCTCAGACCTCTTTTGGGTGTATCGTACCGTACGACGCGTGCAGGCGTACACCACAGTGCTTACCGCATTCCCATGTCCTACAGTGAAATTCCAGTTAGACTTCCCCTGCTTCACAATGATTCATTTTTTACACAACGCTTACTTTGAATGAGCATGAGTGCGTTATCATTCAAGAAACTTTGTTTTATAGACTACTAAGACATGATTGACTACCCTCAACCATGTTTCTCCTTTCTGTGGAGCCAAGTGGGTTTAACCTTATTTCACATTCTAAACCTTTCAAACCATCTCTCACATCCTAGTGTTGTTTATCATGCTGGAACTGGTGACCTCGCACGCTCCTTGACAGTCATGTACAGTCCCTGTAAAAGCAGAAAACATGAAGAATGGTGAGGAGCTGCAGAAGGTGCAGACAGGTGCAGTAAGGTGCAGTAAGAGAATGTATGCGTACGTTCTTGGTGTGGATGGTGGCGCCGGTGGTCATGCTGATGTCCTGGTTGGGCACGAGCGCGAAGTCAAACTCGCGGACGAGCACCGACAGCGCACAGATGGCCTCCAGCATCGCAAACTGGTCCCCTATGCACTTGCGCGGGCCGCCGCTGAACGGAATGTACCTGGTAATGGGGGGGGGGATTCACAGGGAGTATAGCATTGATGTAACAGGGCATGGCACCAGGGACCTAATGGGATCACTCAGAAGCTGGCAAAGAACGAGCAGGTGCGGGCTAAGCAGTTGCATTGAGTGAGATTGGGTGACACAGCGGTGCAGTGCGCGCACCTGTAGTCGGTGTTGACCTCGTTGGGCACGGGCGCATCGAGGTCAAACCGCTCCGGCATGAACTCATCCGCGCGCTCCCACACCTGCCATGCCATGCACCATGCCGTGCCATGCACCATGCCGTGCCATGCCATACCGCGCAGGCAATGCCACGTGGGTCGATACCATGAAAATAAAGTTGGGACGTTAGTAAAGGACCTCAAATGGGATCAGGGAATGCGATTGCAGGTGAAGGGAATGAGGCCAGGGTGCAGAGATGAAAGGGGTTGGATGAAGAGGGAGTGAGAGAGAGGCATGTGTGCACGTAGGCACCTGCGGCGAGTGGTGGATGTTGTAGACGGAGATCATCATGTCCTGCCCCGGCTGCACCTTGTACCCCCCCGGTAGCACATCAGCCACCACCGCCCTCCGGATCAGAATCTGCATGCACAGCCCACGCAGGGGAAGGAAGGCAGGGCAGAGGGCGGGCAGGGCAGAGGGCGGGCAGGGCAGAGGGTGGGCAGGGCAGAGGGCGGGCAGGGCAGAGGGCAGGCAGGGCAGAGCAGAGGGCAGGCAGAGAGTGAGTCACACATGAGGACCCACCTCCTGACAGGCACACAAATGCCAGCAGCAGCGAGCAGCAGCGCTTGGTGCGTGCGCCTGTTAAGCACTGCCAACAAGGACACATACAGCCGTGCATGCACCGTGCAGCAGCACCATGTGCACAAACCATGGCACATCATTCCTTGTCCACTCGTCCAACCAATCACATTGTATGCAGTGACCAGGAGGGCGGGTGTGAAGGAGTGCAGAGTGGTGCAAGGAGCCGTTGGGTGGTGCAGTGCAGCGTAGAGGTGCTTGCGTTGTGCCTCCTCGCAATGCACAGACCGAGAAGCCCCAATCACATAGATAGCACTGACCGGGGGGTGGGGGTAGAGGCGCATGGACTCGTTGATGCAGCGCGTGAGGTACTTGAGCTCCCTCGTGTCCGCCAGGCTCGGATGGCTCTTCCCAGCGAGAACCCTCTCCGCCTCCTCCTGTGCCTTGGCCATCTTCTCTGGGTGCTGCCATGAGAAGTGCCGGGGAGGGGGACAGCGGATGGGCAGCGGAGAGAGGGGGGAAGAGAGAGCGGATGGAAGGGGAAGGGGAGGCGAGGCGAGGAGGGGTGGCCACGGGGTGAAGCAGAAAGATAGATCGCGTGAAAAGGGTGGGTGTGAAAATGCGGGATGTTCTGTGAAAGAGGTGTGTATGTGTACGTTTATGCGAGAGGAGGGTGAGTGTGAGAAAAGGGGATGAGTGTGCAAAAGGGTTGGACGGAGTGTGGAAAATGGGGTAAGCGTTTGAAAGGTGCGAATCCATGTGAAACGGAGGCGAGTGAGTTAAGGCGGGGGTGAGTGCATGGAAAAATGGTGAATGTGCTTATAGCTAAGGAGACGAGGGGGCGTGGGGAGTGTGGGAGGGCGGGCGTGCCTGGGCGAGGAGGTAGACGGTCCAGGTGAGCACGGAGCCCGTGGTCTCATGGCCCGCCACCAGCATGGACAGCAGGTCGTCCCGTAGCTGCACGCTCGACACCTGCTCCATGCCCGTGCACGCAGAGGGGGGTTGGAGAGAGGGGGGGGGTGAGGGGGGAGAAGGGGGGGAGGGGAGGCGCGGATGATGATTCATGCGTGTGTCCAGCACGTGGAGCGCACGGGGTGTGGCCGTGCACATAGCTGAGCAGCAGAGACGACAAGGAGCAGAGTGGACACACGGTGGGCATGGGAGGGACGTTGCATGCGAGCTCACCTCTTCCCTTGAGGCGAGGAGGAAGCGCAGGATGGAGGGGTCGCTCTCGTTGACGTACTCCTCGTCGTCCCCTCGCCGCTCGTTCTCCGCCTCCACCATGCGCTTGCACTGCGCCACCAGCTCCTCCACTGTCTCGCGGATCACCCTCACCGCCTCCGCCGCCTTGCGCTGCCGCGGCACTATCGTGCACAGCAGTGGCACCTGCGCAGGTGGCGGAGGCACGAAGTGTGGGGGGGTAGGGGGAGGAGAGAAGGTGGGGGAAGGGAATGGGGGAGGTGTGATGGCATGGGAGCGTCGTTACTGCTGGAAGGGGGAGCTCCAGCGCCTCGCTGTGAGCAGCGATGGGCTTGGGGAATGCATGGGCGGTACGAACTGCACTGCACACGCATCTCTGCCTGTGCCAGCCTGTCGGCCACAGTCTGACAAAGCTTCGACTGGCCTGACAGATTGAGAGCTTTGCTCTTTTTCTGCTAAGCTTATTTGCAATCCATCTCCAGTGTTAGGTAAGTGGCGGCCTACTTCGGGTTCACAGCACCAACCGCCAACCGCCTCACCTGTCTGTACCGCAATGCGCGCGCGCACCTGCCAGTAGGGGAGGATGTCGGTGGAGCGCGACTCGGTTTCCTTGAGCGCGGTGTAGACGGCCTGGATGAGCGGGGAGTCGGTGGAGAGCGAGTCGAACTGGAAGTTGAACACGGCCAGTCCGATCACGTCCAGCGTCAGCTGAGAGAACATCGCCTCCATGTTCACCTCCTCGCCGCGCGCCGCGCTGCCGCGCAGCTTGTCGACCAGGTGCTGCGTGCTGCTGGCGAACACCGTCGCCACCATCTTCTCCAGATACCGCCGGTGCAGCGACGGCCCCACTGCGCGCCGCCGCGCCTGCACGCACCACATGCCACGTGTCGGGTGTGGGTGCACGGGCAAGAGTTTCTACGTGGATCGTGCAGACGCGAGTCACGGCGCAACGGAAGGAGAGCGCGAAGGAGGCAGCGAGCGTGGGGTGCAAAATGCGGCAGCGGGGGTGCGGAATATGGCAGAGCGCGTAGAGAGCACGTACGGTCCAGAGGTCGCCTTCGGCGATGGCGAAGCCCGAGCCGAAGAGGAACTCCGCCACCTCCGCCACGAGCCCCTTGGCGTATATCGACCCGTACCCCCGCAGCACGTGCTTCGCCGTCTCCGGCTCGCCGATTATCACGAAGTTGCGCGGCCCCGCCGCCAGCCTGCGCGAGGGGGTTGTAGGGGAATGACTCGGGCATAGCTGGCAGGCCAACGGGCCTCCTCGGCAAGTTGTGGAGCCATGCATGTTCTCCTGACAACAGCGGGCTCTCTCACAACAGTTGTTTCGCCTGACAGCTTTTTTTCCTGACAATATTAAATCCCATTGCCTCATTCTCCTATCGGAGCATTCTCCTGGACATCAATTGGTCTCTCAGACTTGCAAGCGGACAACAAGGCCATTGCACTTCATCTGTTGCACCGACATTCACGCCATTGCCGTTCAGGCACCCCAAAAGCGATCAAAGTCGATCGCAAACGACCCATTCATGCGACTCACCGGTAGACGGGGCCGGACTCGACCATATGACTCACTGGTAGACGGGGCCGGACTCGAGCATATGACTCACCGGTAGACGGGGCCGGACTCGAGGCATATCACTGACCGGTAGACGGGGCCGGACTCGAGCATATCACTGACCGATAGACGGGGCCGGACTCGAGCATATCACTGACCGATAGACGGGGCCGGACTCGAGCATCCACTTGAAGAGCGGCAGGAAGAGCGCGCCGCCCAGCAGGTCCTTCACGTCGTCCAGCTTCGCGTCCGCCACGGGAATGCCAGAGTCGTCCGGGCCGCGCAGCTTCTCGAACAATGACGTCAGCCAATCAGGGCTCACCCACGTCATCCCCGCTCCCGCCACATCCTTATTGCTTCCTGAGTCATCTTGTCTACCAGCCATGGCCACCAGACGACCTTTCCTAGCGGCGCCATTCCCTCGGTTTCTACGTGACGCGATGCGAGCGGTTTGACGAGGCTCGCCTGTGCAGAAAGACGACGACGAGGAGGCGGCTGCGGACGAACCCAGACGTAGCGACACTGCGTGCGAGCAGGCAATTCCTGTAACGGGAGCCATGCTTCGGACGCTCGTGACTGGCAAATCAGAATCCTGATTCTCAGGAAATTATTACCTGCAGCAAATGTTAGGAGCAGCAGGTGTTGTGCTGCGTGAAATGAACACAAACCAGTCACAGAACTCCGCGAAGATCCCAGTGCCGAGGATAAAAAGTGTGGAGCCTCGCTGGAAAAGCAACCCCCAAAGCAATCCAACCCCGGGTGTGCCACGTCTGCACTACGTGGTAGCCCTGTCGAACCTTACCGACAGAGCACGCCCAGGTGGCAAAGAATCCAAGCCATCGCGAATGGCTTGCACCGCACCTTGTTGTGCTGGCCTCATCTCCTTAACGAGGATATTGCCTGCACTTCTAGCCTCTTAACTTTTCCATATATTTCTCCGCATTTTAAAAACCGTTTCACTTACAAACCATTGCCGCATTCGATAATGACTGTTAGTGAATGGGTGCGTAGCGTAGGTCGCCATAAGTTTCGAAAATGAGAAATAGATAAATGTTCCGATGTACATCCCTCCCTGCCCCCGCCACCCCCCACCCTTCCTCTTTTGCCTTTTTTGTTTCTAGCCCTTGACCAAAGGGAACTCTTATAGAAGACTATATGTTCCTCTGTATGGTCATCAGGCTATTCTGAACCTCTAAACCGGGCCCCATCTCGCTTCCGCTCCCCACCCCAAGCCAGAATGCAGTGCACCCCACCCCACCACCACCGGCACCAATTGCGGCTGCCACCACAATCACCCCGTCGAGTCCAGCTCCATCGCGCCAGTGCAGCCACTCGCGAGTCTTTCCACCTCGTCCTTGCCGCCCTCGAGCATTCGCATCGTATGTGCTGCAACGTCCGTCAGCATCGCTGTCCGAAATACCATAATTCCCTCCCAACGCACGCATGCCTGGCAGACTGATCGCAGATTAATGCCGTCCGTATCGCCCCTCCAGCGGCAGCCATGGCGCCGTCTCTCCTCCGCCTTGCTCCGCGATCCACGCCCACCTCTTCCAACCACCCTGCCCGATCCCACGCGCCTTCTCGCGCAGCGCGTGGCGGAAGTTCCACGTCAGCGTCGCGCGCGTGGCTGCGGCGCTCCATCCCCGCGTCGTGCGTCGCGCTGCTCCTCCTGCTGCTGACGGCGTCGTTGCTGCGCGCTCTAATTCGCCCACAGTCGCCGGAAGGGGGCGCTGGGAGCAGCGAGGGGGAGCGGGCGCTGAGGGTGTATGTGGTGCTGCTGCCGGCGCCGTACAACGTCGACCTCATCCCGCTCGCGCAGGTGACTCGCGCCCCGCGTGGCCCTCTCTCGCTCATCGTGAGCCTCTTCCCTGGCTCTAGCGTCTATACCCTGGCCCTCTCCCCCTTGTCGCAGGTGGTTAGACTCCATTCCTTCCTCCCTTGCCGCACGCCGCTCTTACCCACCCCTCCATCTCCTTCCCTCTTCCCTCTTCCCCGATTTCATTCCCCATCCCCCGCCGCCCTTCCCCCGCATGCGCGCACTGAAAGGGGCGCAGTCGCTGCTGCCACCAGCGGCCCTGCCCTCGTCCGCGCCGCCTCCCCCGCCATGCACCGTGCGCCTCCACTCGCCCCACGCCCTGCCGCTCTCCTGGCTGCACCCTCCCTCCCCCTCTGCCTCCTCCCCATCCTCCACCTCCGCCTCTGCCTTCCCCACCTCGCCCCTCCCCCCTGCTGCATCCCCTGCCAGCGCCGCCAGCAGTGGCCGCACCGCCCTCTCACCGCACCTGCTGCCGTTCCTCGGCATACCAGACCTGCCGGACCTGCCTGTACCGCTCTCACCATCGCCGCCAGTAGCAGCATCTTCGGAGGCGGCAGCGGTGGAGCGAGCAGTGCTGGCAGGGGCAGGAGGGCCGGTGGGCGTGAGTGTGCCGTGCTACCCGCACTACCCCTACTACCGCCAGCATGCGGCCGAGTACTTCCTCACACTCTCCCTCCTCTCCGGTAACCCCCCTCTCCTTCCTCCACTGCACTTACACTTACCCTCACTTTCTCTGCTTGCCTCTCACCTTGCTCTTTCTCAACCCGCCACGGCACCACCTTGCCCCTCACTCTCTTTCTCCCCTCCGTGCTGCTCTGCTCTCCACCATGTCTCTTCCCCACATCCGTGGTGCATGCCTGAGGCCGCCAGGCACAGGGGCAGTGCAGCGCGTGCAGCGAGTGGAGGACGCAGAAGCCATCTTCGTGCCCTACTGGTCCACCCTCGCCTTCCGCACCAACGCCAGGTGCCTGCCTCCTCCACTGCCACCAACGCCAGGTGCCTGCCTCCTCCACTCCCACCTCCACTGCCTCCTCCACTGCCACCACCACCACCACTTCTCACCCTTCTGTTCTTGCTGACGTATCCCTCATGGGTGTTCATGAGAGGCAAGCCTGGCCTGCATTCTCCCCTCTCTTTTTGCTCTATTCCCCCACTCCCCTTCCCCCTCGCATCCCCCCCCCCGCCACGGCAGTGACATCCTGGACCCCATCATCGCGCGCTTCGCCCTCCACCACGCTGCCACACCCGCCACACCTGCCACCAGCGCCGCCACCACCACCCACGGCAGTGGGGGCGGCAGCAGCAGCACCGGCAGCGGCAGCAGCGGAAGTGGCAGCAGAGCTAGCAGCAGTGGGAGTGGGGGTGGGCGCATGCCCCCCCTGGTGGTGCCGTGCGTGTACCCGCTGGCCATGTTCAACCACTCGCTGCCCCTCGCTGCTGCCATCAAGCTCGCTGTTGACCTCGACCTGCACTGGGCTCAGGTGAGATGAGATGTATGTGCTTCTGCAGGTGAGATGAGATGTATGTGCTTCTGCAGGTGAGATGAGATGTATGTGCTTCTGCAGGTGAGATGAGATGTATGTGCTTCTGCAGGTGAGATGAGATGTATGTGCTTCTGCAGGTGAGATGAGATGTATGTGCTTCTGCAGGTGAGATGAGATGTATGTGCTTCTGCAGGTGAGATGAGATGTATGTGCTTCTGCAGGTGAGATGAGATGTATGTGCTTCTGCAGGTGAGATGAGATGTATGTGCTTCTGCAGGTGAGACCTGCACGGGGTTCAGGTGAGAGATGTGTGATGTTGCATGTGCTGCAGCACGTGCATGTCAACTGCACTGAACCCACATGGGCACTGAACCCACATGGGCACTGAACCCACATGGGCACTGAACCCACATGGGCACTGAACCCACATGTGCACTGACTCGCTGCCCTTCATGTCTGCTCTGTGTGCTGCCCCCTTTCCATTCAACGCCCTCCTGGCGCTCCTGTGCTGCCTTCCTTCCCGTCGTCTGCCCCCGAATCACCCCTACCCCTCACAGGCAGCATCGTACGACCGCGATGTGATAGTGCCGTACGTGCCGCTGGTGGCGCCCTTCTCTCACGACCGTGGCTCCTGGGCCTCGCGCCCCCTGCTGCTCTTCTTCCAAGGCACCACCGACCGCTGGGGGGTCAGTACCATTCACTCTCTCTCTCTCTCTCTCTCTCTCTCTCTCTCTCTCTCTCTCTCTCTCTCTCTCTCTCTCTCTCTCTCTCTCTCTCTCTCTCACTCTCTCATGCCCCACCCACCGCAGCACGCATGCAGCTCTGCCCGTTCCCTTCATGGCAACTTCTCACCACCCCTTCATTCGCCTTTTGCACCCTTCTCCCTATTCTTAATCGCCCCCTCTTGCTCTCCCCCTCCTCGCTCTCCGTCTCCTCACTCTCTCCGCCTCCTCGCTCTCCCCCCTCCTCTCTCTCCCCTCTCTCCCACAGGGCGGCATCATTCGGCAGCAAGTGCAGCGGGAGCTGCAGGGGCAGCCCGGGGTGCAATTCACGGTGGGGCGGGCGGAGAACAGCAGCATGACGGCTCAGGCCGCCACCGCCATGCGCCGCGCTAAATACTGCCTGGTGCCGCGAGGTGAGGCAAGCACACACAACCACTGCCCCTCGCTTGCCCTCATTCGCCCTTGCTTTTCACCCAGCTTCACAAAGCCACCACTCCCCCACCACCTCCTCTCCTCCCCGCTGCCTCCCCCCCGAACACCCTCTCCCAACCTGGGCAGGTGACACCTCGTCCAGCTGTCGCCTGTTTGACGCCGTGCTCTCCGGGTGCATCCCAGTGATCATCAGCGACGCCCTCGACCCACCCTTTGAGGACGCCATTGATTACACCGCCTTCTCGCTGCTCCTCCCTGCCGCCCTCGCTGTGCGCCCGGGGTACATTCTAGGCGTGCTGCACGCGCAGACAGAGGCCGTGTGGCGCCAGCAGTGGGAAGCCATGAGGAAGGTGAGAGGGCGAGAGGGGGGCGTTGTGCGTGCAATGGGTTTGTTCGCATGTGCAGGGCAGCGTGAGAGGTGAGATGTGAGGGTTGCTCCATGTGTGTGTGCGGTGTGTGGAGGGCAGTATGACAGCTTTTTTAGGCGCGTAAAGGTGCAGGAACAGAAGGTTGTCCTCGTGTGTTTTGACAGCTTCTCTGTGGGTGTGTGCGGTGCACGTGCCACCATTGGCACTAGCAGCACGCACACAGGCTGATATAATGGTGTCGGTGCTGTGCTTGCAATGACTGCTACTCGCATGACCGCACCACAACACGCCCTCCCCCTTCCCCATTCCTCCCTCTTTTCCCCACAGACGCAGACCCCCCTGGCAGGACCCTCACCACCTCCTCTTCTCCCTGCCTCCAGGGGGTAAGCGGTGCGGTGTGGCGGCGTGGCGCAGGGGAAGAGGGAAGAGGAGCAGGTCGCATGGCATGAGCGCACCCCACCACCCTGCTGTGCCTTGTGCTGCCTCTCCTAACCAGCCCACTCCTCATCCCGCCACGGCCAGTGGAGCAGAGGACATGGTGTGGCAGGGCATGGGGGAGCAGAGCAGGCCGCATGGCATGAACAGGTCTCCTTACCCACTCCTCACCCCTCCCAACCCCACCCCTTCCTGCCCCACCCCACATCCCTCCCCCACAGGTGGCGCATCACTTCATCTACTACTTCCTCCCACGACCCGGCAAGGCAGAGGATATGGTGTGGCGGGGCACGAGAGAAGAGGAGCAGGACGCATGGCATGAGTGCACCCCAGCTACCCTATCCGCCAACGTACCTCCCACCCCACCCCACATCCCTCCCCCACAGGTGGCGCATCACTTCATCTACTCCTTCCCACCACGACCCGGAGGAGCAGAGGACATGGTGTGGCGGACCGTGGCACGGCGCGTGAGGGGGCAGTTCTCTCCGCACTACCGCAACAGGCGGGGCCGCATTCTTCTGGCGCAGCTGGCACAGGCAGGGCTCAACGCGTCTCACCTCGAACAGCCCTTACCCAACCGGCCCCCTGTAACATTCGATGTAACACTTGACAATGAAACCTAAAGAACGACAGGCCTTATAAAATATAGTCAATTTCCACAGCATAAATCACTACAGAAGTAGTGTTACAATGCATTACACAGCAATCAGAAATCATGCGCCCCTACTTGCCGATGCAGAACTTGCTGAAGATGTTGGAGAGCACCCTCCTCTGTCACATCCTCCTCACCGCACATCATCCTCCTCCGTCACATTCACGACGAGAAGGTGCCCCTCCTTATTTGCCGATGCAGAACTTGCTGAAGATGTTGGAGAGCACCTCCTCCGTGACATCCTCCTCACCGCTCACCTGCCCCAGGGCCAGGATGCAGCTCCTCAGGTCAATGCTCCAGAAGTCCAGCGCCAGCCCCGCCCCAATGCTCTCCCTCACCCGCCCCACGGCCTCAGCTGCGCGCACCAGCTGCTGCTGCTGCCGCTGGTTCACCGCCCACTGCTGCCCCTCCTCCGCCACCAGCCCCCCGCCCACGGCTGCCGCCACGGTGGCTTCAAGGTCGTCCAGCCCGGTGCGCAGGGTGGCGCTGGTGACCACTCGCCGCCACACCGCACGCTGCACTGCCGGGGGCACGTGCAGGCCGTGGGGGTGTGCGTGGTCGCTCTTGTTCTCCACCAGGATTATCACCGGCTGTCCCTCCGCCCTTGCAAGCACCGCTTCTGCCCCTGCTGCTGCTCGTGATGCTATTTCTGTCTCTGCTGCCACTGCCGCCGCCGCTGCTGCTCCTGCTGCCGTCGCTGCTGTTGCTGTCTCTGCCGACCCATCTCCTGCTTCCAGAGGTCGCCCCTCCTCCACTGCTCCTTGTGTATCCGCGTGTGCATGTGCATGCGCATGCTCATCAGCATGTCCCTGTGTGTGTGCGTGCAAGCCCATGGCACTGGAGATGCGGTGGAAAATGGCCGAGTCCTCTGCTGTCCACCCCTCTGCTGCACTCACCACCACCAGCACCACGTCTGCTGCCGCTGCTGCCGCCTCCGACCGCTGCACACCTGCCAGCACCGCAATGCAGGGGCGGCACAACGATGCACAAGGCAGCAGGAGAGCAAAGACGGAGATTTGGTGAGGCGGCATGGGAAGGCAAGCATGAAGGACTTGACACACTCATCTCAGCACCAAGCCATGAACGGCATCCATGGTAGGCGTAACCACGTTGGGGATGCCATGCAAACCACATCTACGTGACGCACTAAGCCGGGAAACGAAGCACTGAAGCGGCCGTCCACGCACCGATGGCTTCAACGGCGTCCGTGGTGTGGCGGATGCCAGCCGTATCCGCCAGGCGCACGGGGAAGCCCCCCGCCGACAGTGGCAGGTGCAGCTGTACCTCCACCACGTCCCTTGTGGTGCCGGGCGTGTCCGTCACGATGGCCCGCTCCGACTGCGTCCACGCGTTCAGTAGACTCGACTTGCCCACGTTGGGCCGCCCCACGATTGCCACCTGTTGAGGGACGCCGTGTCGTACAGGATGGAGGAGCGAGGGCAGGGGAGGAAGCTGAAGAGTGAGAATGCTTGAAACCAAGACAGTGGCAGGTGCAGCTGCGCCTCCACCACGTCCCTTGTGGTGCCAGGCGTGTCCGTCACTATCGCCCTCTCCAACTGCGCCGCGCGTTCCGTAAGCTTGACTTGCCCACATTGGGACGACCCACAATTGCTACCTGCCGAGGGATGCCGTGGAGGGGCAGAGGGAGAGGGGGAGGGGAGGCAGCTGTAGAGGGAGAGCGCTTGAGGTGCTGACAACGTGGACAAGTGGAGTTGACAAGGAACTTGGCATTATCTGTTACTTGTATTACAGCGGTTCTGCAACGTCCATGAGTGCTGCAGCCAGCCCCACCTGAATGCCGTACTCCAGCAGTCGGCCGCGATTGGCGGTCGCAAGGGCCTCGTTGATCTGCTGCCAGATGGTGTCGATTCGACGGCTGACGTCCGCAGCATCTAACGGTGGGAGATCCTCCTCAAAGTCGATGCGCGCCTCGATGTCCACCAGCACCTCCATGCACGCCGCCCGCACGCCCCGGATGTGACGAGATAAGCCGCCCTGACATTGCATGGTGGATGGTGAATGTGACACGGGAAGCAAGGAGAGAGTGTGGGGACAAGGGTGGGCGGTGAGGAGAGGATGGAAGCATGGGATGGTGGATGGAGCATGGTGGAGTGTGAATGGTGAATGTGGCAGAGCAGGGGAACAGGAGAGCGCACAAGTGTGGTTGGCGAGAATAATGGCGTGCGCACCACCCGTACCATGCCTGCCTCTCCATAACCCCCTCCCGCCTTCACCAACCCCCTCCCGCCTTCCCCAACCCCCTCCCGCCTTCCCCAACCCCCTCCCGCCTTCCCCAACCCCTCTCCTCCTACGGACGGACCTCAACAGCAGCGAGGGCGGAGCGCGCAGCAGCGGTGGTGTCGGCACGGATGAGCGCCGCCACGGCCTCCGCCTGGGCCAGATCCACGCGCCCGTTCAGGAATGCTCGTAGCGTGAACTCGCCTGGGGCTCAGTGGGGGAGTGGGTAAGGGGGAGTGAGGGGGTGCGGATGAGGGCAGCCGTCGCCTCTGCTTGCGCCGGATCCACGCGCCCGTTGAGGAAGGCGCGTAGGGTGAACTCGCCTGATGCACAAGAGTAGGGGGGGTTAGAGGGAAGCGAGAGGGGTACAAGGGAAGCGGATGAATGAGGGCTGCCACAACCTCCGCCTGTGACAAAGCCACCCAGCTCGGGGAGGACAAAGGGAGGGGGGAGGGGGGTAGTGAGGAGGTGCATGTGTGGGTGCAGTGAGTGGGGGACACGGGACGACAATGGTGTGAGCTGGCCTGGGCACTTACTCACACGGAGCACTGTGTTGTGCGCATTGACTGTGGAACACACATGGCACACCATGTCAAATGACAGCACACTGGCAGGCCACATCACCTCATGCCACGTCATCACCTGCTCCTGCCAGCCTGGCGCCGAGGTGGACGGCAGTGGCGAGGCAGGAGTGGGCGCACACCCTGCCACCGTGGCAGTGCACCTCCACCACGTCCTCACTCGTGTACGACCGCGGCGCCAGCATGGGCAGCACCAGCACCTGCGAGGCGGGGGAGAGAGAGAGGAGGGAGGAGAGGCGGGGGAAGAGGCGAGAGCAGGTTGATGAGGTGAGGCTCCACCAGGTCCTCGGCACGTGGACGACGAGAGCACGTGGACGACGAGAGCACGTGGACGACGAGAGCACGTGGACGACGAGAGCACGTGGACGACGAGAGCACGTGGACGACGAGAGCACGTGGACGACGAGAGCACGTGGACGACGAGAGCACGTGGACGACGAGAGCACGTGGACGACGAGAGCACGTGGACGACGAGAGCACGTGGACGACGAGAGCACGTGGACGACGAGAGCACGTGGACGACGAGAGCACGTGGACGACGAGAGCACGTGGACGACGAGAGCACGTGGACGACGAGAGCACGTGGACGACGAGAGCACGTGGACGACGAGAGCACGTGGACGACGAGAGCACGTGGACGACAAGAGCACGTGGACGACGAGAGCATGTGGACGACGAGAGCATGTGGACTTTAGGACGACAGGACAAACCTCACCACATCCTCAGCGCGTCCAGCATGGGAAGCCGTGGCACTTGGTGAGTCACACACCATCATTGCTTAGGCTTATCAACCCACGCCCAGAGCCACGCAACGGCGCATAAACCCGAAACCCTGAGCCTTGACCCCTAAACCCTGAGCCTTGACCCCTAAACCCTGACGCCTTGACCCCTAAACCCTGACGCCTTGCATCCCCTGCGCGCACCTCATCAATGGTCGCCCCTTGTTCGTCCACGATGTGCCCGTAGCTCACTCGGTGGCTCTCCGCGCGCCATTCCCCCGCCGCTCCGCCCTGCCCGCTCCCCCCACTTCTCCCCATCGCCTCTCCGCCTCTCCCCTCCCCTTCCTCGCTGCTTCCGGCCAACTCGTTCCCCTCACTCCCCTCTCCCCGGAAATCCCCAGTATATGTTCCCCACACTCCGTTCCCCGCGCTTCCCGCCCATCCGCCAAGGTCTCCGCTTCCCCTGGCCATTCCCCCTTGCTTCCGCGCTCTGTTCGCTTTCCGCGCTGGCCGGAACATGCGCCGCACGATGCTCACAGCGGCGGGGCCGGAGAGCCGCACAATCGCGACGCCGCCTGACGTGGACGACACGGCAGTGACCACCGCCGCGATCGTGTCGCCGCCCGTTGCGGCGCCGTTCGCGGGGGCGCCTCCCTCCCGCGCGCTTTCGGCGGAGCGGGAGGCGGAAAGGTAATCCCCCATCAAGCCGCGGGTATCTTCACGGGGGGAATTCGCGGGCGTGCTGCGCGCGGAAAACGTCTGCGTGCCATCAAAATGCGCGAAAGTTCGCGCGCTCGCCTCTCCGCGTTCGCCGCTCTGGATTGTTGCGTCGATCGAACGGCAGGCAGCGCGCAGGCCGCCGCCGCTGAAATGGCGGACACTGCCGATGCGATCGATGAGTGGGAGAGTCGAACGCGCAAGGGGGGCAATTACGGGAGAAATGGGCGCCAGGCGGAACGTTCTGAGCGCCATAAGGCGCGCGGGCGCAGCCAATGCCCGGGGTGGATGGGAGGCGGTGAGCGCGATGTAAAAAAGACGTCGGGCACGCGCGATGGACGGCAGTTTAGTGCGCATGCGGATGCATGCGAGGCGCAGGGGTGAGTATGCAGCAATTCTGCTAAGCATAAATGAGAAGGGCTGTGAATTGTGAAATGATTTGTGAAATGATGCGCTAAGGGCGCTTCACCTCTCAGTTCGAACAGGACGGTTGTTCGAACAGGCGAAATGTTACATTTTCGCCACTCCTCGTATGGGTGTTCGTGACGTCGCTAGTCGGAAATTTCGCGAATTTGAACAGAGTTGTCACACGGGGCACGAAGCTCTCCATCCCGCACGTTCGAACAGAGTTGTTCGAACAAAGCTGGGTTTGGTGACAGGAATTCCGCATGGACGACTGATTTTATTGGTTAGCAGGCTTCGGGTCGCACTCGAATGTTTGCGACCATTGCAAATGTCGCCATGCAGGAGAAAGTTCATCAAAAAGGACATTGTTGTTGGGAAACAACAAGGTGAGCAGTAGTAGAAGAGCACGAAGAGACTGTTTGACTGGATGGGCGAAAAATGAGTCAAACTTGAATGGCAGACGACAGAATTATTTTTTTGCGACGTTTTGCGAAGTCGTCCAGCACTTGGCGACGTCGCATGTTCGAACAGGCTGTCACCTCTAGTCACGAGCTGTCACATTCACCAAGGTGTTCAAATTTGTGTTCGGATCTCGTCGGGAAACTGTTCGTACAGTGAATTCGTTACGTATGTTCGGATTTGGGCCTTCCAGCCCCGAGGTGTGCGCCCTAAAAGACATTTCTTAAAGCTCGCGGCTTAAGGTTTAGCTTACTAAGGTTGAACAATTTGGGCCGCGAGCTTTAATTGGCTTCATTTCAGCTCTTGATAAATTTTACTTAATGCACTTATTCGAATACAGCTACGTACAACAACTACATCCAACTCCGTTCATCAATCTCTACATCTTTTGAGAAGCATACAGCGAAGAGCACAAGGCACATTGTGTCAGAATCGTCGAGATGCCTTATGGGCAACGATGGCCAACAACAAGGCACAACTCTGAGATCAACAGTGGAGCTGCACTTATTGTGGGATGGGGTGGGGAGATGAAGAGGCGATTGTGCATCAACCAAGAGCCTTTCGAGGTGAGGAATCGGCGGTTAGGAGCCTCTCAAGTGCGCGGCAACGGCGAGGTCCAAGGGCGAGGGGGGTGGTGGTGGCTTGTCTAGCGTGGTGGGTGCGGAGGAGCAGTCGAAGGTGGTGTCGATGGGGCGGATGAACGACTGGTCGCCCGGATACTTGCCCTCCACGAACCTGGTGTGGTGAGGGGGTGGGGTAGTACGGGCGCAGGGAGGGGAGCAAGGCGACATGATGTTGAGTTACCAAGTGACTTGAAAGCCGTTTTGGGGCCTTGTGTGGTGAATCACTGGTTGCCCGCATGCTTTACTCCTCGACATGCATTGTGGGGATGGGGGAGTGGCAGGAGTGCGTGGGTAGGGAAGACGGTGTAGGATGAGAACACACATTAGAGGAGCAACGTTGTTGACCTCACAGTCTTGCGGCATGACTCCCAGTTTGTGAGGCCCAGCCCAGCCCATCCACTCCAGCTGGTGTCGCACTTGCGTGTGAAGCATTGGAAGGGAGACACAGCCCACTTACACTATATCTTGCACGTCAAACATGTTGGTGTAGATCTTGTTGTTCGCCGGGTTGACAAGGTTGCTACAGTGCACCGCCTTGTCGTGATTGGCTGCCACGCACACAAACTGATGCCCCACTGCCATGCTCCGCGACGATATGCTCAAATCCATGTTGGCACGTGGCGCCACCTGATTGGTTAAGGTTGTGAGGCCAGGGGGGCAGGAGGGAATTGAGGAGTGCAGGGAGCCAGAGATAGGCACGCCATGAGTGCACAGGGGTACAGTGGGATGGGCCAACATAAGATGGTAAACAGCCTATACAAAACTGTGAGAGTAATATAACGGGGGGGAGTGCAGCTTACATGATAACCGGTGTTAATGAAGGTGAGGGCGGCAGCGATGTTGTCTTGAGGGCACTGCGCGCCACACGCGAGCAGCTTGTTGAAATCGATCACTGCCGTGCTGTCCTTGAGCACCAGCGACACCAGCGCCACGTAGAACATGCCCTGTTAGATGGGGGGAGAAGGGAGGGGAAGGGGGAGGGGAGGGAGGGAGGTGGAGGAGAGAGCTCAGCACCAGCGACACCAGCGCCACGTAGAACAGCCCCTGAGAGAGGGGAGAAGGCGAGGGAGGCGACAGAGGTGGTGGGCATGGAGGAGATGGAGTGAGTGGCATGGTGGGAGCAGAGCAGAGGAGGTTCCAAGGTATGAGAAGGCTCGAGTCAAGGCACTGGGGGCCTACGGTGCTGACCTTGGGGTAGAAGAGGATCTTGTCGGGCATGGAGTTGGGCGGCAGAGTGACGTCAGGCCACTGCAGCGAGAACACCTGGTCGCTGCCCACGCCCGGCAGCATCTGCACCATGCGGATCACCCCCGCGCCGCTGTCCACCGCCAGCAGGAAAGTCTCATCCGGGGTCAGGTACAGCCTGTCCGCCTGGGAGGGGGAAAGGAAGGGGACAACGAGGGGGGCGCGAGGGGGGCGCGGAGGGACGCACGGAAGTGGGAGGCAAGGATGAGACAAGAGGGTGCGAGCTTGAGGGATGTGAGCGTTTGCCCGACTGTCCACGGCCAGCAGGAACGTCTCATCTGGCATCAGGTACAGCCTGTCCACCTGGGAGGGACACACGGAGGGGACGCACGGATGAGATGCGATGAGACGGTGCAGTGAGGGGTGGCATGGACGCATCTGCTCCCTGCGGATCACACCCGATTCACCCCCGCCCTGCCTTTTCAACTCGCCTCCCCCCTCGCCCACCTTGAAGTTGAGGTACCCCACGGGCACGCTGTCGTCGCCCGCGATCTCGACGATCCCCGGCTCGGGCGCGTTGGGGTCGGGCGGGCTGCCCGCCTTGGCGCACGACACGTACGCACGCCGATTCACCGCCGAATACACCGCCTCGCGCGTCGCTGGGGGGAAGAAAGAGGGGGGGAGGGTTCGGGAAAGGACAAGCGTGTCATCTCACCTGTACAACAGACATGTGCGCGTCATGTCACCAGGACAACTAACCAGGTCAACACACGGGCGCGAACGCGGTAACGCACGAGCGAGATCTCACCGGGGCAGTAGATGGGCGTGTCGGGCGGCAGCCAGGGCTCGGACTGCAGCATGGCCTGGGTGAAGTCGAGGAACGGCACGTCGGTCGACTGCGTGAAGAGGTTCAGCGAGAACACGCCCGGCATCTGCGACGCCGTCTGAAACGCCTTGCCGTTCAGCGCTGCGGCCGGTTGGACGGGTGGATAAATGGGGGGAAAGAAAGGGATGGGGATGGGCGAAAATGGGCAGGAATTGGAAGGAATGGTGGGGGACGGCACAGAGGTGAAGAGGTTGAAAGCGGTGCTGAGTGGCGGGGTGGGGAGAGATTGATAAGCGGGGCGGGAGCGGGATGCGGAGGACGGGGCGCTGACGGCGGGGTCGGCGTGAAGTGCGCATGCAGGACAAGCCGCGCGGCACAGCATACGGGTTGGGAGCGGAAGGGGCAAGAGGGCGTACCGGAGTCGGCGAGCAGGCGGCCGTAGCCCGCCTCGGCGAACTCGGAGGAGAAGCGCGCGCGCTGCAAGGTGTACGGCGGCGCTGCGGAAATGACGGCGAATGTGCCGTTGACGTCCGCGTGGGCGAACACGCTTCCCTGCGAATGTGATTGTATCGAGGGGTACATCAGTTTCCGGATTCAATTCGTGGCGCGCTCGATTACGAAAGACGAAAGTTGTTAACACGCTCTTGTCCTTGATATTGAAGATTACTCGTGTACGAAGTTGACAGTAGTAAGTAGGGCGACAAACACATTGAATCCCTCACGAAATCTCGGCCATAACTGTAAGTGCTGTTGACCTTCATTATTGACAAGCCGATCCCCTCCCCAATCCACACCACGTCAGCACTCACCACTTCAGGCACGAAGACGATGTCGTTGGGGATGTCGGGCACGGCGACGGACGCTGCGACGCTCTGCGACGACGTGTTGACGACGAGCACCATGTCCGACAACCCCGGCAATCGTAGCGGCGTGGGCTGCTGGAAGCTGGCGGTGATGAAGATGGTCTGCTGATCGATTCCCGTCGTGTGCCGGTTCCACGTGCCTCTGCGGAGGGGAAGGGAGGGGGCTCAGCGGGGAAGGTGAGGGGGAAGGGGAAAAGGGAGGGGGCGGGGCGTGGAAGGAGAGGAGGGGACGACGGAGAAGGGCGGGGGGAGGGAGAGGGTGGGAATGCGGGGGATTATGAAAGAGTGGTCGCTCGAAATTGAATTGGCATTTAAGAGCTAGAACGAGGGTTGGCGACGAGCTCTTGTCGTACTGCGAGGCGCGCACTCAATGCAGTTCTAGCTCTATATTGAACCATACAACGCTCCCCGCACGTCTCGCAGATCGAGTCGGTGGTTACTAGTTGGAGCGAGGAGGCACGGCGCTTACTGCATGGGGTGGCCGGGGCAGGAGTTGGGGAAGGGCGCGGGGGCGCCTTGCGACGTCTGGTTGATCTTCGTTACCACCTTCTGCGACACCGGGTCCACCACCACGATCTGTCGCACACGAGGGAAGCACGAGGCGGACGGTGGGCACGGAGCAAGTATGGTGAAGAGTGGCCGGCACAAGCGGATAGAGTGTGACTACGGCGAACAGAGTTAGCCATCGGCTGCACGGTGTGTGGGGCTTTGCGTCCGTTGCTAAAGGGAAGTGCGGCAACGGATATAATGAATTTTATTCGGCGCGAATCTGTGCTATGCGACCGCGGCAGCTCAAAACAATCCAGCGCACCCGTGCGTACTAACCTGTCCGGACATGAAGAAATAGAAGAGGCCGGGTCGCTGTGGATCGGGAAGAGTGACGTCAGCACGACTTAGCGAGCAGAGCGACGCGAGCACGACTACAGCAGATAGGAATAGTTGCCACGGTACCCGCGGAGCCATGTTTTCCACGAGCTTTGAGCGACAATTAAAGGTCGATGGTATGTCAAAGTAGGGGGGTTACACCAGCTAAGCCTATCTGGCCTCCTTGAACTCGGACAATACCTACGAGGAAGCCTACGAGCAGAAACAAAATTCAGGAAGGCGGTAAAACGAGATGAGGCATCCACACTACTCACAGATTCAGTAGGGGGCTCACCGGGCAGTGGGCAACATGGTCTGTTGAAGAGAAGTTGTGAGGAGCGCTAAGACCCGAGAAACTCTGCTTGTCTGCTACCAGTGAGCGACTCTCTAGCACCGGCATCTCACAAAGCAAAGCACGAACTGGTTGCTCGAAGCACACCAGAGCCAAGCGCTCACTCACACTCGGCTTGCGGTGGAATGAGAATTGCGTGCGCCCCAAGTCCCTCCACGAGGAGACTCCATTGGTGGAGTGGAGAGCGCCCGCGATGCGAATGTCCAATTCCTGGATTAGCGGCGCGGCACGATACGTGAGTTTTTTGTAGCGAAGGGACTCCAGTCACTGGTCAAGCAGGCTCGTTACTGTGGCATCATGATGATGTGGCGAGGCGCTTTTGCGTTGAAGAACCACCTTCATTGCCATGTCAGCTGATCCAGGGCAGCCAAATCATCACCCCTAGAGTCCCACGACGCGCAGATTTGGTGGCAGCTCCGCCATTGACATGCCAATTCCAGCACTTCTGGAGTACCGCAGCGCGCAATCCGCACCAGAGCCAGCGCCTGAACGGCGCAGAGGCGGATTTCGGACACCAGCAGCGCGCGGATGGTCGGCCGAAAGCACATTTTGCCCACTGCAGCCGCCTGTGTGGAGCGCACCAGCAGCAAAGTGGCGCAAAATTGTTTTGCATCACGCGCAACTCCTTCCAACCATATCCCATGCATGTTCCGCCCCAGCCCGCTTTTGCACCTCGTGGAGCAATCAGCTCATTCCTCATCCCTTCAACAATAGCTCGACATATCAGTACGCTTTTCTGACAGTCCTTGCGAGCACGTATTCAGACGCTCGTGTGGGGTATACTTCCTGAAATTGTGTACTTTTTAGACTTCTTGCTATCACTACGGTCTGACTGCAAATACTTCCGATCATGGCGTCCCGAGAGGTCATTCGAGCCGCGTCGTTGCTTTTCGGTTTGGTGTGCCTCTGCCGTCTGGTTCACGCCGACGTGGTGGCAACCATGAGTCGCGGAATCTTCTACGCCTTCGCCGACGGCCAGGCAAGTGTCACCTCACGTGATGGGCTGCCTGTCATCCATAAAAAAATCCTAGAGCCACGGCGCGATATCAACAAGCTCGTGATATCAACTTCTAGACAATTTCTGCGACGCGACACGACGTTGAAATCACGAAGTCGTTTTGTCGTCTTACTCGAATAACCGTTAGAATATCAAGTAGAGGTTTAGTGGCGCCACACTGACCGGCTGCAAGCTCGACCGTTGCCGTCGCGATAAAGTCTTAAGTCCGTACAAATGCTGGAGAGCGGGAAAGCGCGAGAGGTCGAGAGGGGGAGAGTGGTGCGAGTGCGCGGTGGTCGGTATTTAACGACTGGTGATGGATAGGCACCTCAGATAATGTGCCTTCAACGACGTGACGGCGGCCACGTATCGTCGCTATTCCGTTCACGCCTTCTCCCCTCCCCATTCCTGCCTACCTACCCTCCCTGGCTGCCCAATCACGTGACGCCAGGTGGTGCTAATCGACCCGACGAAAGGCAGTCCGCTGGCGTCGCTCCGCGCGTTCAAGGGGCCATCGGGGCACGTGCCCTTCCCCAACAAGTGCCCAGCGCACCCCTTCAGGTACTGTACTGTACAACCCCTCGGGTGCGGCGGAACCCCTTCTGGTGCGATTCATACCTAGATGCACAGTTCCAAGCCAAGAAACCCCTCTGAAAATCCAATCTCGGCGTCCTCCGCATCCGCGCACATCCCTTCTGTGCACGAGCATTTCTTGAATCCACATCGCTGCGCACTCCGCTCCTTCCCGCTCGTTTACCTACCGCGTGCCGCACTCAGGGGTGAGTGGCGCAGCGTGGCGTTCGGCCCCGCGCAGCGCACGCTGCTGGCCGCGGCGAGCTACAGCACGACGGGCGCGCTTCGCCTGCCGGAACTCACGGACGCGCTGCACGTGTTCGACACGGTCGCAGCGGACGTCACGGCGCGAGTGTCGCTGAACAACACGCCGGATAGCGTTTACTTCGTTCCCATCGCTGTAAGCACAACATGCCTCTCCGTTCCGTGAACGCGTGGCGCTTTCCGCCGTCCATAACCACAGCATTGCTAGTCCCGTTCAACCACCCACCGCGCATCACCGACCCTCCCTCCCTGTCCATCCATCCCCTCCGCGCCTTCCTTCCCGGTCCTTCCTCTCCGCTCCCCAGAACGAGGTGTGGGTGCACGCGGCCGACGTGGCGGACCGCTATTCGTTCTCCATTCTGTCGGCGCAGCCACCGTACACGGAGGTGCACAGCCAGGGAATCAACACCATGCTCCCCGCGGGGCGCGCGCGCTTGCTTCAGAGCCCCAGTGAGTCCCTTCTCCCAGCATCCAATTTCCCGTATGCTTCCCTGCACACCTTCACTCACGCACACCTGCCCGCACACTTCGGTGATCGTGCAACTTGCCTCGAGATTGCCGCCAACCCATCTCCCCTTCTCCCCTTTCTCCTTTTCCCCTTTCCCCTCTCCCCTTCCCCCTTGCCCCCGTTGTACTGTATGCGCAGACCTGGGCACGCGCGGCTATCTGACGACCTCGGGATCATCGGGGGTGTACACAGTCGACCTCGCGCGCCCCTCTACCGCGCCCGCGCTCTTCCTCTCCTTCCAGGAAGCTGCCGCCGTCTCACAGCGCGCCTGCCCCGGCGCGCTTTCCAGCGCGTATGCGCGCGTGCTGCGCCACACATTCGTCTCCTGCGCGCTTCCGCCCGCCGCCTCCCCCGTCTCCCCTGCTGACGGCGGGATCGGGATCGGTGTGAGCGAGGCGGGCGCGGGCGCGCGGAAGGCGAGCGTGGCGGATGGATTGGCGGGAGCGGGGAAGCTGGCGACGGTGCAGATCGATGCGCGCACGAACCGGATCGTGGCCGTCTGGCCGTTCGCTGTAAGCGCCTCGGGGGGGGAAATATGCGGGGGGGGTTGTTGTACAAGCGGGGTTATGCAGTATAGCGCGCGAGTTTGGCAGAGTGAGAGTGGATTGGGTGTGGGGAAAGGAGCGGGAGAAGGGGAGGTCGTGCGGAGAAGAAACGGAAACGAACCAGGAGCAGTGGGGGCATGCGGTCGAATGGAGTAGTCCGTTCTAGATCCCATTCTCGCCCCCCACCTCATCTCCCTACCTTCCCTTCCACCTCCTCTCCCCCCTCCCTTCCCCACCCCGCTCCCACCTCCTCCCCCACACCTCCCCCCACCTCCGCCGCGCGCGCGCAGGGCGAGCTGTACATGGCGCCGGACGAGAGCTTCCTCTTCGTGCTGGATGCGACAAACAAGGCCATCCACATGCTGCAGCTGAGTGCCGTCCAGCCGCCGCCCGCGCAGCCCAACGGGCAGCCGCAGCCCACGCCGCGGCCGCGCCCCAACGTGACAGCGTGGCAGCCGCTGACGTTCAACGTGGACTACACGCCGCTCAGGATGGTCTTCACTCCCAAGGTGCGAAACACGTGGCGGGCCGCATTTGTCCCTTCCCCTTCCCCTTCCCCTTCCCCTTCCCCTTTCCCTTCCCCTTCCCCTTCCCCTTCCCCTTCCCCTTCCCCTTCCCCTTTCCCTTTCCCTTTCCCTTCCTACCTGGTGCACATTGACGTGCTCTTCTCTCCTCCGCACTATCTCGCGTGGCGGAGGGCGGGGTGATAGCGTGGCTGAACACGCAGCAGCTCATGCAGAGTGCTCCTTGCCCTCCCCTCCTCTTCCTCCGTCCTCCACTCCCCAACTCCCCCATTCCCCATCCTTTTTTCATCACCCATTCCCGCACACAGCCGCCGCACTACCTGGTGTACATAAGCGTGTCGGAGGGCGGCGTGATAGGGCGGCTGGACATGCAGCAGCTGATGCAGTGCGGCAGCGGGTGCTCGGCAGGCAACATGCAGTCCTTCGTGCAATTCGAGCAGCAGATGGGCGAAAACGTGAGTTGCTAGCTATCTACACTTCATATACGTATATATTTTGCACATATATATTGTGAGCACGCAAGTGGCTGTTGTTGATGAGCATTCCAAATCATTCCCCCCTGTTTCTCCCTTTGTCCTCATTATCCTCCCCCAGTCACCTCCAAGAGGTGGCCTCGTGCTCTCGCGGCCGGTGGCAGCAGGTGGGGGCTACGTGTGCCAGGTGGCGGCGTACGATCGCAGCATAGTGTGCTTGGAGGAGGCCACGGGTCAGAAGACTCCCTACGCCAACATCAGCGACGTGCAACACTTGATGTGAGTGCCGCCATCACACCCGCTTTCCCTGCATACACCTCCTTTTACTCGTGACCATTTGTTTATCTTGGTTCCACCATTGCACCCATTTGTGTGTTCACCATTCTCTCTCTTCTTCACCCTGCTGCCCCTACAGATTTGTTCCCGGTGACTATGTGGGAGCCCCCCCCTTGACTGCCTTGAGCACGAGTATTGATTGCGCCACCATTCCCAGAGACATTAGTGTGCCACCAGCTCCGCCTGCTCCCTCTGGAGAGCCCAAGGCAGCAATGAGAAATCTCGTTTTCGGATCTCTTTGGCATATAGCGATAATTATCCTCGCTCTAGCGTTTATTGCTTAGCACGATTTGTAGCAGATAAGCACAATAGTGGTAGGAAATAAGTTCATGCGCTTCATTGTGTGTAAAATGAGTTCGCTATGACGCGCATAGTGCGTATTTTGCAATACCGTACTCCGTCAAAATCCGAAGTCCCATTCAGTGTCAAGGTTCTTCCCTCGGGAACTCCGTTTTTCCCCGAGTTTCCCAGGGGACATCCATGATGTGATAGGCAAGCTTCTCATTCGCTTGACCACACCATGCACGTCATTCTCTGCCCTCCCTCGGCCCTCCCGATCTGCGAGATGTGGCCCAGAGGAATCTCAAACCTAGCTCAGGCTTCGCATGTGTCGCAAATTCGATCAGTCCGACGGTACTCATTCCGACGCTCAGTTGCGTGACAATCACCTCCTCGTTCTCACGCTCACCGCGCACGGCCTGCGCACCCCGCGCGCGCCCTCTCCGAGTCCGCTGTACCGCCGCGTTATGGCCACTGTACGTCTCATGCCGGCGCGCTCTTTCCTCGCCGTCCTCCCAAGCGTTCGACGTCAGTCTCTCGCGCTTTTTCTCATAACCTGTCAAGCAACCAGTCCATGGCTCCCGAAGAGGGAGAGGGCAATTGCGTGGGCTACGCCGCGCACGACGCGAGCGGGGTGCTGGCGCCGTGGATATTCAATCGCAGGGAGGTGGGGCGGAGGGACGTGAAGATCCGCATCACTCACTGCGGCGTCTGCCACAGCGACGTGCATTTCACCCGCAATGACTGGGGCTACTCCCTGTACCCCATGGTCCCCGGGTAAGCTGCTCTTCCCGCTCCGTTCCAAGTCGCTGCGTCCATCCTGCCATCTTTTTCCAACCAACCTCGTCCCTCTCCCCGTCGCCATTCTTCTCTTCTCTTGCTGCCTTCCACGCGATCGCATCTTTCGTCCGAAATCTTCCATCTCACTTGCAGCATGACTCTCATCCCGCCTTCTGTCTGTCTGAAACTTGAAGTTCACTCAACGTTTCTTTTCATTCCTTCAAATGGCTTGTTCTCGTTACAGGCACGAGATCGTGGGGGTGGTGGAGGAGGTGGGAGCGCAAGTGAGCAAGGTAGCAGTGGAGCAGCGGGTGGGAGTGATGGGCATCATGGGGTCGTGCGGGGAGTGCGAGGCGTGCAGGCAGCACGAGGAGCAGTTCTGCGCCAAGTGCCTCTTCACCTCCAACTCCGTTGACCCTCACTCACCGTCTGGCGAGGCCACCTATGGCGGCTACTCCTCCTTCATCGTTTGCGATGAGCAGTACGTCGCTCTGCTCTGTTGTGTAACCATGTTACTTGTCCATTCTATTTTAGCCATGTGTTTATCATTGTTTAAACATGTCCGTCATGCTCTTCTCAGAGTTTACGCCGTCATTCCCTCTTTTTGTCTACATATGCCACCCTGTTGGCCCTCTCACAAACCCGTCCTCTGCAGTTTCTTACATATTTTTCTTATCTTGCCGTCTTGTTTCCGTTTTCCCCAACCTTCCCCACCAGCTTCGTCCTCTCCATCCCTGCTGAGCTGGCATCTGACGTGGCAGCGCCCCTGCTGTGCGCTGGCACCACAGTCTACTCCCCCATGATGCACTACGGCGCCAACAAGCCGGGCATGCGCCTGGGGGTGGCAGGGCTGGGCGGGCTGGGCCACGTAGCAGTGCAGATGGGGCGCGCGTTTGGCATGCACGTCACGGTGCTGAGCATACAGCCGGAGCAAGAGAGGGACGCTAGGGAGCTGTTTGGGGCTGACCAGTTCATTCTCACCACGGATGCAGCCGCCATGAAGGTGGGTCTTGTGTGGTGGGTGGTTGTTGTTTGCTCATGTTGACACTGCTTGGCATGAAAACATTGGGTTCCATTACTCCCATTCCAGTATATCTGTTATGTTTCCCCAAAACCAGAAAGACACCTTCAACCTTCCTGGTCGCTTCTTGTTTGCCTGTGCACAGGCAGCAGCGGGCTCACTGGATGTGATCATCGACACGGTGCCGGTGCAGCATGAGTCGGGGCCCTTCCTCGACCTGCTCACATTCAACGGGGAGCTGCTCGTTCTCGGCATTCCTGTAGCCCCCTTCACTCTCCGTGCAAGCCAGCTTGTATTCGGTAATCACACTACTGCGTGAGAAACTTATCCATCGGAGTGCCGTTTGCGCAGCTTCAGCAAGCAACATTCGCTCTAGGCTGAGCTCAGCCCCTGGCCCCTGCCTGGCTCCCGTTTCTTGCCTATTTTATTGCAAACTTCCATGGAACTAATCTGGTTGGCTCATCATCGTTGCCTGTCTTCCATTTCTGTGCGCTGTTGCTGCATGTCTGCCTGGTGGCATGACAGGGCGCAAGATGGTTGCGGGTGGGTTGGTTGGAGGAATCAAGGAGACTCAAGAGATGCTGAAGTTTTGTGCAAAGAAGGGTGTGGCGCCCATAGTGGAGAGGCTTGACATCAAAGACATTAACAAGGCACACGAACGTTTGCTGAAGGTACGATACTTAACATTATGGCAGGAACACATTCACAAGTGCAAACTGCAAAACACCGTGTGTGTCGTTTTTATTCCCGATGCTACCTTTTACTTTCCATTCTTTGTTGAGCTTGATTGGTTTTGCAGGGTGACGTGAGATATCGCTTTGTGATTGATGTAGAGAACAGTCTCAAGGATCTGACTGCCACAAATTAGAGTGATGAAAGTTAGGTTTCCAGCCTCCTTTGCATATTGTACGTCGCTTGCAGTGCAATTTTGCTTGTGTTCCTGGAGAAGCCTACACACTCGTGTAGATTTTTACTGGTTTAGAATTGATTGGACAGTGCTGAGTTGCTACTCAATGCAAGATATTGCTGGAATTTAAATTGTCAAATGTGTAACTAGTTCCTTTTTTATGTACATTATCGCGCTTTGATTTCTCTGGCATCTAATTAGAAACGTTACAAAACCAAGGAAACCCAACTGAACCGCATTCCGGTGTACGTGCTGCATCCCCCCAAGCCTGCCGAAAACACATCCATCCCCTCTTGGGTATTCACGAATCGAGATAGCTCCTTCCACTTGTCGAGACAGCTGATCATAAGTGCCGCATCGCAACGCCATACCTCGTTGACGACGCTAGTCATCCCCGAAGCCATTCTGTTTACGCGAGGGAATTCCTATTCCAGTCCCAGCCATTTTCGCTTCGCCACGTGGCATATGCAAACCAGAGGCGTGAATTTCACCTCCTGTTCACGTTCGTCTAAGCACCATGAGATGGCGTGCCACAACCTCATCGTCATATTCACGTCGTCTTCCCACCCCGTCCCAAGTAAAGTCACTCGAATCTCTCCTCTCCCTGCTTCGCCTTAGCAACAGCTACAGTCAAGGGACTAAAACGGCCCGTCAATGGCTCCTGCAGAAGGCGAGGGTAACTGCGTGGGTTACGCTGCGCGCGACGCGAGTGGGGAGCTGACGCCATGGAGGTTCCATCGGCGGGAGGTGGGGCCCGGGGACGTGAAGATCCGCATCACTCACTGCGGCGTCTGCCACAGCGACGTGCACCTGGCGAGGAACGAGTGGGGCAACTCCATGTACCCCATCGTTCCCGGGTGAGCTAATCTTCCCCACGTTTCTTCAGTACGCTCCTCTTATTCTGTCCAGTGTGCTACCGCCTCGTGCTCAGCTGCGGTCGCTCTTCTCGCTTCACCTCCTCTCTCTGTGTCACTCTTTTGTTACGTTGCTTCTCGTGCAGCCACGAAATCATAGGAGTGGTTGTGCAGGTGGGAGCGGACGTGAGCAAGGTGGCAGCGGGGCAGCGAGTGGGCGTGGGGTGCATGGTGGGGTCGTGCGGTGAGTGCGTGGCGTGCAGGCAGCACGAGGAGCAGTCGTGCCCCAAGTGTGTTTTCACGTACAACTCTGTCGACCCGCTCTCGCCGTCCGGCCAGTCCACCTACGGCGGCTACTCCTCCTTCATCATTTGCAATGAACAGTACGTTTTGAACCTCGACCCGAGTCCTCTGTCACACCTCATCATGCACAGCATCATCATCTTTTTTTCCTTTCTTCTCTGGTCGTCGCCCCCCATGCTCTTGCAAAGCCCCTCAGCTTCCAATGTATTCTTGTCTATGCCCACACCTTCTGCGCCCTGCCCTCCCAGCTGTGTCCTCTCCATCCCTGCTGAGCTGGCATCTGACGTGGCAGCACCTCTGCTATGCGCTGGCATCACAGTCTACTCCCCCATGATGCGCTACGGCGCCAACAAGCCGGGCATGCGCCTGGGGGTGGCAGGGCTGGGCGGGCTGGGCCACGTGGCAGTGCAGATGGGGCGGGCGTTTGGCATGCACGTCACCGTGCTGAGCACGTCGCAGGGCAAGGAGAGGGAGGCGAGGGAGGTGATGGGAGCGCACAGGTTCATTGTCACCAAGGATGCTGACGCCATGAAGGTGGGCTGGCTTATCACCGCTCTTGCATTGGCACCTCTTTAGTTGCCGGACCACGGTTTTCGGTGTTTTATACATATATATATACATATATATATCAACCTGCTTACTTGTCTTTTCTTGCTGGTGGGTCTAGCAGGCAGCAGCGGGCTCATTGGACGTCATCATCGACACGGTCTCAGCGCAGCATGAGCTGGGGCCCTATCTCGACCTCCTCACGTTCAACGGAAAGCTGCTGCTCCTCGGCATCCCACCTGCACCCTTCACTCTCCATGCCAGTCAGCTTGTGTTTGGTGAGTGCATTCACACTGGGGAAAGATCGCCATTGGTGTGTGGCTTTCATGCTCATTCAGACCAGCAGGGGGTTCCATGCTTCCTGTATTGTGAGGCTTGTGAGGCCTGTGGAGCTCGCCTTGCGCGTCGTGGAGTGTAGTTCAATTTTTTCACATTTGTCTGCTCTCTTCATGACTCACTGTTATCTCTGGCACTGTATCACAGGGCGTAAGATGGTAGCAGGAAGTTTGATAGGAGGAATCAAGGAGACTCAAGAAATGCTGGAGTTTTGTGCAAAGAATGGTGTGGCTCCCCAGGTTGAGAAAATTGCTATCGGAGAGATCAACATGGCATATGACCGTTTACTTCAGGTAGAGTAAACACTGGCAGTACGTGTCTGTTTGCTTGCAGCACTGTTCTGATGGGATGGTTGTGTTCTTGCAGGGTGACGTGAAGTATCGCTTTGTCATCGATGTGGAGAATAGCTTGAAGTAAATGAAATGTATGGTTGCTTCTTGGACTGCACAGTAAAAAGTGATATTGCATATGGATATATAGGGCAGGGCTAATTCTGGTATCAAGATAATGGGGCGTTACATTTCATTATGCGTGTACTATAGGTTTCCTCGTCTTATCTCGTCATTATGCGCGAACTGACTGAACTGGACATCTCAGATGCAACTGCTTGAGATTGTTGACTAAGGAGGAGTTCGTCGCCTTTCAAGTATTCTTTGTCGTCAGCGTAATCAAGGCGCCTAGATTTGTCGCAATCGGGATTGCGTGCTGCGGGTGACGACGGAGTTGCTACCCAGGTTTTTTCGCACCGTTACCTCAACCGCCGAAACTCGTCGTTCAATTCGCATTCGCTTTGCTTCGACCACCCCACATCCTCAAAAATCGCGATCGTCCACGAATCTAGACAAAGAAGATTCGTTTGTCCCAAGTCCCCTCAGTCACCCGCTCACCTCACATGCCGCCACTTGCCCCTCTGCCGCATCAACCCAGCCAGACCCATCACCGCCATTCTCAATCCCCCATATACAAGAATACCATTCCAAGCGGCATGTTTGCTGCACTGCACACGCTGCCATGGCTGGAATGGCTGCCTCAGTTGTTCTTTTCTTTCTCAGCAGCTGATGTTTCTTGTGCAGCTGCGGCTTCGCTTTTTAGCCTTTCCCATTCACAGTTCTTGCGGAGCTTGCAAACACTTTTTATTGGTTGCGAGAACCTGCCTGTCGCCATGGCTGCGTCATTGGTCATGCTGAGTAGCGATCAAGGCGGGCCGAGAAAACAATTAGCGGAGAAGGCGATGCGAATGATGCAGCTGCTCGACAACGACAAGCCGTGTAATGCGGACGATTTGGATCCTATTCGAGTTACCTCTGCGCCGACTAGATGGGTCCCGACAGGCGCGCAGGCTTCGCCACGTCAGCAACTGCCGAGCCACCGGCGAGGGCCGCCGCGACTGTCATTGCAGTTCTCGGAGGGGTACGAATGCGACGTATCGACGCCAAATTCGCGTGCTTCTCGAACTCCATCGGCCTTAAGTATTAAAATTAGCTCCACGTCCTCCTCGGCCTCGCCGCGTTTGGCGGCTTCCCGGTCATGCGGCAGCGCTTCGGCAGGGTCCCCTAGTGGCTCCGACGAGTCGACGCCCTCGCCGGCTTACCACACTCTCGCCGCTGGCCACGTCAGTGCGATTCGTCAGTCCGCGAGTACCTCGGCGCTCGAACCGCCGTCGAGTGTCCGCCGGAGCAGCAGCGGCAGTGCGGCGCCGAGACGCACGGCGAAGACAACCCGCGAAAACAACCTTCGAAGATCCGATCAACTCGACGCGGCTAGTGCTCGTACGGCGAATGCTTCGTCATCCGCCGACGCGTGTGCAGCGGCACGCTCGCGGCCCGGCCCGAGATCCAGCTCCGAGATGGGCGGCGCCGCGGCGACGAGACTCGCAGTCCCCCAATCCCGTCAACTGCGCCACAACGACACGTGGCATGGCGAGTCGCTCGATCGCTTGGCGATCCCGAGGGCGCGGACCGACGTCACTCGTCCGTCGCATCATTTGTCGCCGCGAGAAGCGCCGCGACTGCAGCTTCCCCGCGCAGCAGCAGGCCCTGGCGGACAGCGCGCCGAGCCCGCCTCTTCCGGCTCTTCCCATCATCCCTCGCCGCGACTGCAGCTTCCCCGCGCAGTGACAAACCCTGGCGGGCAGCGCGCCGAGCCCGCCTCTTGCGCTCCCCATCACCCCTCGCCGCGCTCGTCCGGCGGACGCGCCGCGACTCGCGGGACACTAAAGAGCGGTTCGGACCCAGATCTGGCGGCTAGAGAGTCCAGCTTTGCAAATTCGACGACGCTGACACGTGTCATGCCCTCCGCAGTCGCCGCTGATTCCGACACGCGGGCCATGCTCCACGCGCAGCCGCAGCGCCCAAGCGACAGGGCGAGAGGGTCGACGACGACGCTGAGCCGTCAGATCCCGCGGCCCGCAGCCCTTGTGATTGATTGCGACGCAGGCGATGATGATGACGTGGCCGAGCTGCCATTATCAGCGAGGAACCACCACGCGTCGCCTGCTAGTCACACCCGCCAACGCCGCGATAGGCGCAGCCCCGGTGGACCCGGCGCCAACCACAGTGATTCCCCCCGCGGGACGACCGTGGGAAAGGCGCAAGGGGGAAGGGCGCACGGGGGAAGGCGCTCCGCCGTGGCGCAAACCTCTCCCCCCTCCTCAGCCTCCCCCCTGGACCCCGCATCCCCTTCCCCCACCTCCCCCCGCTTTCCCTGCGCCATCCCCTCGCCTCGACTCATCCCCCTGGCAGCTCCCACAGCCTATCAGCAATCGCCACGTCAGCAGGTGCTACCATCGGCCTCTCTGGGCGGCAGCTCCCCTGCAATCCACCGGCAATCAACAATCGCCACCGGGAGTCCGACTTCGCAGCCTGCTGCTACGAGGGGGGGGCAGAGGAGGGGCAGCAACGGCGGAGGCACCAGCAGCAGCAGGCAGCTGAGTCGCTTCCACACGTGGGACAGCGCGCTGCTCGATGGCGAGCCCACGCCGCAGATAACACCTCCCCCAGGTCCCCCCTCCTGCCGTGAGCACCGGCCCCCGAGGGATTTTTCCGGCCGCCAGCACACGGAGGGCCAGTCAGAGCAGCTGTGGGCTGAAGGCGCTGAGTGGGAGGAGGGGGAGTGGCGGGGCGCGGATGGCGGTAGTGCTGTTGGTGGTCCACAGGCAGCAGCTGCGACGGTGCATGGTGCAGCGCTCTGCGCTCGCCCCTTGACTCAGTGGCACTCGCACTCGCTCCAGCACGTGCAGCCTCCTGTAGCGGAGCATCCCATAGCGGAGCATGGCATCGCAGAGCATCTCGTTGCGTTGCAACCGATGGCGCAACATCCTATAGCGGAGCATGCCATGGTGGACGGTCTCACGGTGCTCCACCGTCGCTCTCGCACTCTCGACCGCCGCCCTGCTCCCTCCGAGTCGCTCCCTGACTGCCACCTTCCCCAGCGTGCGGCATGTGATGAGCGGGCTTCGCGGCACGCTCGTGTGGGCTCGCATGGCGGTGTGTGTGTGCATGTGCAGAGAGTTGGAGGGATGGCCGGAGCGGGAGAGAATGCGCAGTGGGTGGGGGGGGATGAGGATTGGCGCATGGTGCAGGAGACGCCATGGAAAGAGGAGGGTGAAGGGGAGGACGTGGAGGCAACGAGAGGGTGGCAATGGGAAGCGGAGGGGGATGGTTTGGAGCGAGGAAGGGTTGAGAGGCATGACCCCATACAGGCGCAAGTGCCGAACCCTGCCTTGGTTTCGGACCTCGGAGATGGGCCGCCGAGGAACCAAACCCGAAAAACAAACCCTTTCCAGCATTGCACTGCTGTCAGTGCGTCCTTGGATGGCAGCAAGCAACAGAGCAGGCTGCGGGGCAGACCTGATGGGCAGAGATCCGGTGAAAATGATGATGTAGGACAGGTGAGGGGGAGTGAGAACAAGGGGAGCTCCAAGAGCAGGGAGAAGCCCAAAAGCAAGCTGCAGAGGTCGCTGAGTGATGACGAGGAGGAGGAACAAGCCAAGGTTGTGAGACTGAGTCGTGATGGCAGCAGCAGGCTCAAGCAGCAGGGGAAAAGGGGTGCTGTACTAAAAGTGTAGAGGATGGTGTGGTTGATGAAAGGAGAATTCGTACATCGGGTCATGGCAGGAAATCTCTTTTCACGATTGACCATGCCCAGTTCCACCTCCTTGGATGAGTGGGCTACATGCATGCACACAACAATCCCCCTTTCGTATTTATGTACCGTATCATGTCAAAGTTGGCGAGGATATTTGTAGTTGGGATCAGTTCTTTCCTGCAGTCCATGGGTAGAATGGATGTGGAAATGAACGAAGTGAAACCTTATCCGACTTACGGTACTACTGTATAAAATGACACTCCAGGTTTGTTGTTAGTTCTTTGGCAGTGACAATTCGATATAGGCAAACAAGATTCGATGTAACGTCGGTAAGGTTGCGTAGCGTCGTATTCTGTATGTTACAAGCATTATGATGGAGTACATAATACTCTACTTATAGAAGCAATTCACCAAGTTGTTCCTATTGACTTAAAACCGAAATATAAAATTGTGAAGGCCGTCCCAGCTTGAAATCGCTGCGATGAGTTCGGCGGAAACAACACTGTTCGAAACAAGAGTAGGAAGAGGGAACTCATTTGATTGGCTCACGCCTCCGTGAAATTTTCTGGATCCCGCCAAAACGATTTTTGGGGCACACGGCACGCCGTCGCATTTCTACATGCTGCACCCACACGACCGTTGTCCAGCGATGGTTTCCATCGCTGGGCGAACTTCCACTTCAAGTTGGAACTGGGTTCACAACTAGCTGATTTTCAGTCACAAAGTAGCATAGAATAGCTGAGAACGCCTATTTTTTACTGGCCTAGGCACGTGCCGTAACTATCGGCTTAGCTCACATGCGTAATATATTAGCTTAGTATGAATCGTCACCCCCTACTCGCCTACGAATCAGCCTTCCCCTCCTTTCTCCCACGAGCCACCTCGTTTCCGTCGCGATTTCGGTAAGTCGCCTCGAATCGGCCTTCCGACCGTCCTTCCTCTCTCCCCCTCCACTTCGGAGCCGTCGCCTCTCCTCGAATCGGCCTCCCGTCGCCCTTCGAGTCTCCCTTTGCATCTCCACTTCGTCGCCCTCTCACTCGCCCTCTCGTTCCCTCGTTTTGCAACTATATCTCCTTTGTCCTCTCGTCGCCGTCTTGTTCTCCCTCTGCTATCGCGTTACCGCGACCCATTTTAGCCTTTTTCTTTTGTTTTTTTCGTGCAGTTAATCCATCCATCGCCCTCTCTCTCTCCCCTCCCTTCCCGTCGCCCTCGCTCTCTCCCCTCGCTTTCCGTCGCCCTCTCTCTCTCCCCTCCCTTCCTGTCGCCATCTCTCTCTCCCCTCCCTTCCCGTTGTCAGAATATTATAGCTCATGCATATTGTGTAGGTTATAGTGGGGTAGCCCATAAGGGGTACAACCCAATTAGGGTTAGTACTTGTACCCAATTCATTCATAGTTCATTCATTTCTCGTTTCTTTTCTAACATGGTATCGAGCAGGTTCCCTCGTGGGAACTGTTCCTAGGGCCCACCAATTCGACATTTTTTCTGCCCGGAGCGCGCCCAGTCCTAGCCCGAGTCGCGCTCCCCCCTTTTTTTTTCTCGCCCCGTCGCGCCGCCCTAGCGGCCCTATCGCCTGCCTTGCGGCCCTCGCGCCGCCCTTCCTGGCCCCGACTCGCTGCCCGGCGGCCTCGTCGCCTACCCCGCGGCCATCGCGCCGCCCTTACCCGGCCCCGATCCGCCGCCCTGCGGCCTCGTCGCCTACCCAGCGGCCCTCGCGCCGCCCTGCGGCCCTGACGCCGCCCTTTCCGGCCCCGGCGCCTACCTGCGGCCCCGACGCCTACCTGTGCGGCCCCGGCGCCTACCTGCTGGCCCCGCCACCTACCTGCGGCCCCGCCACCTACCAGCGGTCCCGCCACCTACCCGCGGCCCCGTCACCTACCTGTGCGGCCCCGCCACCTACCTGCGGCCCCGCCACCTACCAGCGGCCCCGCCACCTACCCGCAGCCCCGCCACCTACCTGTGCGGCCCCGCCACCTACCTGCGGCCCCGCCACCTACCAACGGCCCCGCCACCTACCTGTGCGGCCCCGCCACCTACCTGCTGGCCCCGCCACCTACCTGCTGGCCCCGCCACCTACCTCCGGCCCCGCCACCTACCAGCGGCCCCGCCACCTACCTACGGCCCCGCCACCTACCCGCGGCCCCGCCACCTACCTGTGCGGCCCCGGCGCCTACCTGCGGCCCCGCCACCTACCTGCGGCCCCGCCACCAACCTGCGGCCCCGCCACCTACTAGCGGCCCCGCCACCTACCTGCGGCCCCGCCACCTAACTTTGCGGCCCCGCCGCCTACCTTTGCGGCCCCGCCGCCTCCTCTCAGCGGCCCTGCCGCCTCCTCCCAGCGGCCCCGGACGCCGCACTCTCAGCTGCCCCGCCGAGCCGCCCATCAGCCGAGCCGCCCAGCAGCCGAGCCGCCCAGCCGCCGAGCCGCCCAGCAGCCGAGCCGCCCAGCACCCGAGCCGCCCAGCCGCCGAGCCGCCCAGCAGCCGAGCCGCCGAGCCGCCCAGCAGCCGAGCCGCCGAGCCGCCCAACAGCCGAGCCGCCGAGCCGCCCAGCAGCCGAGCCGCCGAGCCGCCCAGCAGCCGAGTCGCCGAGCCGCCCTGCAGCCAAGCCGCCCGAGCCGCCCTGTCCGGTAAGAGCAGCGCCTCTTTCACAGCACTGCCCTCACCCTACTGTTTGCGCTGCTAGTCTACTGCTGTCATGGCTACCCCTAGTGTCCTCGCTTTTGACGCTGAGGGTCGGGTCATTGACTTTGACGTCTGGATAGATGACATGCAGCTTTTCTTACAATGCGATAGGGCAGACGGCCTCACTTCTGGTGCCTCTCCTGCCCCCGCTGCTGATGCTGAAGCCACTGTTCGCTCACAGTGGGCCACGCTCAATGCTGCTGCACGTCTTGCTATGCCTTTCCACCTGCCTACCTCTGAGCGTGCGCACTTTAGCCAGTACAAGAGTGCTCAGACCTTGTACGACGCTGTAGTTGCACGCTACTCCTCCCCTGCCACTGCTGCACTGAGCCGCCTCATGCTACCGTACCTCTTTCCTGACCTTGCTACCTTTCCCACAGTCGCTGACCTCATTACGCACCTCCGCACTAGTGACACTCGCTACCGCGCTGCGCTTCCTGCGGAGTTCTGCGCCAAGAACCCCCCCCCCCCCATGTACATCACCCTCTACTACATAGTCACCCCCATCTTTGAGGGGTGTTTCCCCTCCCCTCTTTTGCCCTCTGTTGCCTCTGCTGCTGCGGCCGACCTCGTTGGTCTGGAGTCGGTCGGTGCGGCGTCTACCCCTACTAGGAAGCGTCGCTCTGGCAAGGGCAAGAGGGGCAGGGGCGCTGGAGGAGCTAGCGGGGGCGGTGGAGGCGGCGGTGGAGGCAGTGGAGGGGGTGGGGGTGGTGGTGGGAGTGGTGGCGGGGGTGGAGGTGTCGGCGGCGGCAGTGGAGGCGGAGGCGGCGGCGGCGGCGGCAGTGGGAGCGGAGGTGGTGGAGGTGGCGGAGGTGGAGGAGGCGGTGGCGGAGGAGGAGGAGGAGGAGGAGGTCGTGGCTCTTCGCAGAGGAGTGGCTCCAGTGGTGGTCAGCGCCAGCAGCAGCAGCGCAGTAGGGAGACCCTGTCCCCTCAGCAGCTCCGTGAGTGGTACGCTGCACGCCAGCGGGGTGGGGGTACTGGTCCGTGCACCTACGTCCTGCGCACCGGCGACCGTGGGGGTGAGCAGTGTGGGGGTGCGCACCCCACCCAGCGCTGCTTTGGCCGCCTGACGGACGCTTGGCGTCACTAGTTCCCTAAGGCCACTGAGATCCCTCGCTGGGGCGAGCTGTCTAGGGCAGGGGTAGCTATCTTTGACCTTGACTTTGATGCTATTCTTGCTGCTATGTATACTGTGTCTATTAGTGATGAGGGTGACTGTTACCGGTGTTTCCCGCCCGACCCGGGCATTGAGCCTGCTGCTCTAGGTGCTGGTGAGGCTGCTGCTCTTGGTGCTAGCGAGGCTGCTGCTCTAGGTGCTAGTGCGTCTGCTTCCTCCGGAACTGGTGAGTCTGCACTCTCAGGTACTGCGTCGGCTTCGGCCTTCCACACCTTCACACTTGACTCGGGGGCTTCTCGCTCCTTCTTTCGAGACCGCACCACACTCACGCCGCTTGGTCGGCCAGTTGCGGTCTCCCTGGCAGACCCCTCTGGGGGTCCTGTTCTTGCTCACTTCTCCACTGTCCTCCCTTGTCCGACGGCCCCCTCTGGCACCCTGTCTGGTCTTTACCTCCCCTCGTTCTCTACGAACTCGGTGAGTGGTGCTGACCTACAGGATGCGGGGGTTCACCAGTTCACTCGTGCGAGTCAGCGGGTGACCCACTGCACGGACGCTCGGACAGGCCGACACCTGGCCACGTTTACACGTCGGCCGGGGTCGAGCCTGTACACACTGACCACTGTGTCTCCTCCAGTCCCTGCGTCTGGTCAGGTAGCTGCGTCGGGTCAGGTGTTAGCTGCAGCGTCCAGGTCTGGTCCTGAGTCTGCCCCCTGCTCGTGTTGCCTCTTGTCTCATGAGACTCTCCTCTAGCACCACCGCCTTGGTCACCACTCCTTGCTTCGTCTCCGGAGCATGGCCTCCCGTGTCCTTGTCTCTGGTCTTCCCCGGTCCCTCCCTCCCCTTCCTCCGCGTCCTGGCCCTACCTGCGTCCCCTGTGTCGAGGGGCGGCAGCGGGCTACCCCTCACTCCTCCCTGTTTCCTCCGACAGTGGCCCCGCTGCAGACGCTTCACATGGACGTGTGGGGCCCAGCCCGCGTCCGTGGACAGGGTAACGAGCGCTACTTCCTACTGGTGGTTGATGACTAATCGCGTTACACCACAGTCTTCCCCTTGCGCAGCAAGGGTGATGTCACTGAGGTGTTGATCGACTAGATCTGCGCAGCTCGTCTCCAGCTCAGGCGGAGCTTCAGCTCGGACTTTCCTGTTCTGCGTCTGCACTCTGACAGAGGCGGAGAGTTCTCCTCTGGCCTTCTGCGAGCCTACTGTCGTGCACGAGGCATCCGCCAGACCTTCACACTTCCGGACTCTCCACAGCAAAATGGGATTGCTGAGCGCCGCATTGGCATGGTCATGGACGTCGCCCGTACGTCCATGATGCATGCGGCTGCCCCCCATTTTCTGTGGCCGTTTGCGGTTCGGTACGCGGCGCATCAGATCAACCTTTAGCCCAGGGTCTCCATGCCAGAGACCTCCCCAGCTTTGCTGTGGACGGGGAAGGTTGGCGATGCGTCTTCGTTCCGTGTGTGGGGATCTCGGGCGTTTGTCCGCGACTTGTCTGCGGACAAGCTGTCCCCTCGTGCTGCTCCTTGCGTCTTCCTGGGCTTCCCCCCTGACGCCCCAGGGTGGCAGTTCTACCACCCCACCTCTCGTCGTGTTCTGTCCTCCCAGGACGTCACGTTCGACGAGTCGGTCCCCTACTACCGCCTCTTCCCCTACCGCACTCCGTCCCTCCCCATGCCATCGCTCTTCCTTGTACCAGGTCCCCCCCCGGTAGACCCCCTCCCCCCTCAGGGTCCTGCCCCTTCAGGTGTGTCCCAGGTAGATGCTGTTGAGCTTGTCGAGGTCGCTGGTGACTCTGGTGCTGCTGAGGGTGCTGAGCCTGGGGGTGCTGACTCTGGGGGTGCTGAGCGTGTGGGTGCTACGCTTGGGGGTGCTGAGCCTGGGGGTACTACGACTGGGGGTGCTGAGCCTGGGGGTGCTGAGTCTGGGAGTGCTGAGCCTGGGGGTGCTACACGTGGGGGTGCTGAGCCTGGGGGTGCTGAGCCTGGGGGTGCTACGTCTGGAGGTGCTGAGCCTGGGGGTGCGGAGCCTGAGGGAGCTGGGCCTGCTGGTGCTGTGCCTGGCGGTTCTCCGGGTGCTTCTTCTCGACGGGAGCCACACTCTCCACAGGAGCTGCGTGAGTGGTTTTCCCGGCGATGGAGGCGAGCTGCTGGAGCTGGAGGTGCTGCGGGTACTAGAGGTTCTGTTGCTGCTAAGGGAGCTGGTGCCACGGGTCCCGGAGGTGCTTGTACTGGGAGTACTTGAGCTGCTGGACCTGCGGGTACTTCTGGAGCTAGAGCTGCTGCGGGTGTTGGCGCGGAGGCTACTGCTGTCGGTCCTGGAGGCGGTCCTGCTGGGGGTACTACTGGTGCTGCTGGGGGTACTGGAGCTGGAGCTGCTACTGGTGCTGGTGCTGCCACTGGGGGTGGTGGTGCTGTCCCTGCTGTGTCTCGAGACGCCACGCGGCCTCGGCCGTACTTCGTTCCGCTCCTCCAGCCGGTTCTTGGTCTCCCTGTCAAAATTATATTTATTATAACTGCATGTAGTTCTAGCAGTAGTGTAGTTATTTAAACTTTGTATTGGTGGTGCACCTTATGTGTTTCCTTTGCTATATGTACTTCAAAACTATAGTGAAGCTCCTCATTCTCCCAACTTTTTCTCAACTCACTCGAACTCCTACCTAGGCACAAAACCGCTCGACACCTAAAGCTCGGGCCTAGGCTACTAAGCCTAGGCCCCACCTTTCTACCTCTCAACTTACCCATTCTTATTACTCTCGACATGTTATCGGAGCTGAGTTCGTCCTGGCCTGTGGGCCCGCTTTACACTTCCGCTGCTAATATTTTCCGGTCGCGCGCCTAGGGCGCGTGACGATTTTATTTTTACCTTGTCCCGCCCACGGGCGTGTGACTCCTTCCCTGCCTGTCGCGCGCCCCGTGGCACGTGACGGTGCCCTTCAACTGCCCATCGTGCGCCCCGTGGCACACGATGGTGCCCTGCTCGTCGTGTGCCCCGAGGCACACGATCGGGCCCTTTTATTCTACCCGTCGTGCGCCCCGTGGCACTGGCCCGCGACGGGCCTTCTTTCCGCCCCTGCACTCCCTGAAGCCGCCCCTGACCCATCTGCACCGACACCTCTTCGCCGCTCTGCGGCTTTCTTCCTTCCCACCCCCCTTCTTCCTTTGCCTCCCTGCAGCCGTGGGGAGGAGGGTATGGGGGTGGAGGGTGTTGGAGTGTGGCGTCACCTCTCTCCCTTCCCCTCCTCCTTCTTTCAGTCCCACCGCTGCAGCTGCCGCTGGGGGAGGAGGGTGTGAGGATGTGGGGGAGCAGGGGGAGTGGTATCGGGGTGGCGGGTGTGAGGCAACAAGCAGCCGTCCCTCCACCTCTCCTCTCTTCCCCCTTTCTCTGCTGCTTCTGCAGCAGTGTGGGGGAGGGGAAGGGGGAGGGTGAGGAGATGGAGGGGGTGTACCTGCTGTTGCTTGTTTTATTGTTCGTTGGTGTACCTCTGCAGGTTGTGCTCTGCACTTAGCTATTCCTGCATGCAGTTACGGGGGGATGTCAAAATTATATTTATTATAACTGCATGTAGTTCTAGCAGTAGTGTAGTTATTTAAACTTTGTATTGGTGGTGCACCTTATGTGTTTCCTTTGCTATTTGTACTTCAAAAATATAGTGAAGCTCCTCATTCTCCCAACTTTTTCTCAACTCACTCGAACTCCTACCTAGGCACAAAACCGCTCGACACCTAAAGCTCGGGCCTAGGCTACTAAGCCTAGGCCCCACCTTTCTACCTCTCAACTTACCCATTCTTATTACTCTCGACACTCCCGTCTTCTACTTGTCCTCCTCCTCCCTTAGAGTGTCCACAGCCTGTCCCGTCGCAGTTACAGTTACAGCCGGCCTCCCCACTTCCTGCTCCGTCTCCCTACACTGGTCCTACTTGAGGTCTTGCTGAGCGTCGTGAGCCTGCGTCTCGCCCTGGGTCGCCTGTCCGTGCTGCTCGCACTAGTGGTCGCGGTTCGCGTCAGCGTCCTCCTCCTGTCCTTGGCACGCACCGGATGTCTCTGCGTCCGTCCACTGCTCCTCTGCGTGCCCCTTTGCCTTCTCCTCCTGAGTCTTCTCTTCTTGCTCTTGCCGACCCGGAGTCGGACTCTCTTCGTGCTGCCAGTCCTACTGTCACGCGTCTCCTTGCTACTGCTGTCACAGACCCTTCCTTTGAGTCCTTTGCCGCGTCTGCCCTAGTTGCTGAGCTCGTCGACTTTGCTGCTCGCTGTCGCCTAGACTACGCCACCAGTCTTGTTGCTGAGTCTGAGTCTGTCTGTCCTCCGTCCGTCGGGGGTGAGTGTGCCCTTGGCACGGACGTCCTTGAGGGCAGGCAAGAGGAGTTCCAGTGCTTGGCTGCTGCTTCACCTCATCTCGTATCCGTACTGCTTACCCCTGAGGGAGGCCCGGATGCACTTGACGTCCCGACTCCGCGCTCTTACGCGGAGGCGATAGAGGGTCCCTACTCCTCTCTAAGGCAGGCAGCTATGGATGCAGAGATGGCTTCCTGGAAGTCCACAGGCACCTACGTTGACGCTGTTCCCCCTCTTGGGGTGAACATCGTCAGTGGCATGTGGATTTTCAGGGTGAAGCGACCGCCGGGTTCTCCGCCTGTCTTCAAGGCGCGTTACGTGGCTCGTGGCTTCAGTCAGCGGCAGGGAGTTGACTACTTTCAGACCTTCTCTCCCACCCCGAAGATGACCACTCTTAGGGTACTGCTGCACATAGCTGCTCACCGTGACTACGAGCTACACTCTCTTGACTTCAGCACTGCTTTCTTGCAGGGCAGCCTGCACGAGGAGATCTGGCTGCGTCGCCCACCTGGTTTCACTGGGTCTTTTCCTCTTGGCACCCAGTGGAGCCTCTGGCGGCCATTCTACGGTCTCCGCCAGGCACCGCGTGAGTGGCACGACACACTGAGGACTACACTTGCGGCTCTTGGGTTTGCTCCCTCTACTGCCGACCTATCGCTGTTTCTACGCACCGACACTTCTTTGCCACCGTTCTACATCCTCGTGTACGTCGATGACTTGGTCTTTGCCACAGCTGACACTGCTGGACTCGCCCACGTGAAGTCCGAGCCGCAGAAGAGACATACATGCACATACCTGGGTGAACTGCGCAGCTACCTTGGCTTGCAGATCACCCGGGACAGAGCACGCCGCACCATTACCCTGACTCAGTCACACATGGTGCAGCAGGTCCTTCAGCGCTTCGGCTTCACGTACTCCTCGCCTCAGGCCGCTCCTCTGCCTACTCGCCACTCGCTCTTAGCTCTGCCTTCGGATGAGTCCGTAGAGTCGAGTGGCCCGTATCCAGAGCTTGTTGGCTGCCTCATGTACCTGATGACCTGCACACGACCTGATCTTGCATACCCTCTTAGCATTCTCGTACGCTATGTTGCTCCTGGGAGACACAGACGGGAGCACATGGCTGCAGCGAAGAGGGTGTTGCGCTACTTGTGCAGTACATCGAGCATGGGGCTTCTGCCTGGAGGGCAGAGTCCAGTGGTCCTTAGTGGGCACGCAGACGCTTCTTGGGCTGATGACCAGGCTATGCAGCGGTCGTCACAGGGTTACACCTTCAGCCTTGGTTCCGGCTCTGTTTCGTGGCGGGCTACTCGCTCGTCTTCTGTTCTCGGCTCCAGTTGTGAGGCTGAGATCTACGCAGGAGCCATGGCTGCACAAGAGCTTCGCTGGCTCACCTACATGCTGACTGACCTCGGAGAGCCGCCTCGTTCTCCTCCAGTGCTGTACGTAGACAACAAGGCCATGCTGGCCTTGTGTCGGGAGCAGCGACTGGAGCACAGAACGAAGCACATTGCTCTCCACTACTTTCTTGCTCGTGAGCTGCAGCAGCGTGGTCAGTTGCGTCTTGCGTACGTGGCCTCTGAGGCCAACGCTGCTGATATCTTCACCAAGGCGCTTGCGCTTTGTGACCATCAGCGCTTCTGTACTCGGCTGGGCCTTGTGCCTACCTTGCCTCACTTGCTCACCCCTTGACCTTGCTTGTACTGTTACATATATATATATTTGCTCTTGCTTGTCTAGCCTTTTTATATATATGTCCTCCTGCATGTGAACTGGCTTTGTGGCCTTGAATTTGTGCTCGGAATGTGTGGTGACTTTGTGATCCACCCTGAGCTTGCTTTGCTTTGCTTTGCTTGACTGGTCTTGTTGAGAAGAATTGAACGAGGGAATGAAATGACTATGAACGAAGTGAGTACAAATAGGAAACCCTAGTTGGGTTGTACCCCCTATGGGATACCCCACTATAGCCTACACAAATGAGTAAGCTATAATATTCTGACACACCCCCATAGGCAAAGTGGGGGAGAACAAGGGGTCACAAGACCAGTCAAGCAGAGCAAAGCAAAGCTCAGGGTGGATCACAAAGTCACCACACATTCCGAGCACAAGTTCAAAGGCCACAAGGCCAGTTCACATGCAAGATCATATATAGAGATATACAAGAGTCAAGCAAGCAAGAGCAAGAGTATATATAGGTCAAGGTACAAGCAAGGTCAAGAACTGAGCAAGTGAGGCAAGACAGGCACAAGACCCAGCTGCGTGCAGCAACGCTGATGATCACAAGGCGCAAGTGCCTTGGTGAAGACATTAGCAGTGTTGGCCTCAGAGGCCACGTACGCAAGTCGCAACTGTCCACGCTGCTGTAGCTCACGAGCAAGAAAGTAGCGGAGAGCAATGTGCTTTGTCCTGTGCTCCAGTCGCTGCTCTCGACACAAGGCCAGCATGGCCTTGTTGTCTACGTACAGGACTGGAGGAGAACGATGCGGCTCTCCAAGGTCGGTCAGCAGGTAGGTGAGCCAGCGAAGCTCCTGAGCAGCCATAGCCCCGGCGTAGATCTCAGCCTCACAACTAGAGCCAAGAACAGAAGACGAGCGGGTAGCCCGCCACGAAACAGAGCCGGAACCAAGGCTGAAGGTGTAACCCTGTGACGACCGCTGCGTAGCCTGGTCGTCAGCCCAAGAAGCGTCTGCGTGTCCAGTGAGGACCACTGGACTGCGCCCTCCAAGCACTAGCCCCATGCCCGACGTACTGCACAAGTAGCGCAACACCCTCTTCGCAGCAGCCATGTGCTCTGGTCGGTGTCTCCCAGGAGCAACATAGCGTGCGAGAATGCTAAGAGGGTATGCAAGGTCAGGTCGTGTGCAGGTCATCAGGTACATGAGGCAGCCAAAAAGCTCTGCATACGGACCACTCGACTCTACGGACTCATTCGAAGGCAGAGCTGAGAGCGAGTGGCGAGTAGGCAGAGGAGTGGCCTGAGGCGAGGAGTACGTGAAGCCGAAGCGCTGAAGGACCTGCTGCACCATGTGTGACTGAGTCAGGGTAATGGTGCGGCGTGCTCTGTCCCGGGTGATCTGCAAGCCAAGGTAGCTGCGCAGTTCACCCAGGTATGTGCATGTATGTCTCTTCTGCAGCTCGGACTTCACGTAGGCGAGTCCAGCAGTGTCAGCTGTGGCAAAGACCAAGTCGTCGACGTACACGAGGATGTAGAACGGCGGCAGAGAGGTGTCGGTGCGCAGAAACAGCGACGGGTGGGCAGTAGAAGGAGCAAACCCAAGTGCCGCCAGCGTAGTCGTCAGTGTGTCGTGCCACTCACGTGGCGCCTGGCGGAGTCCGTAGACCGGACGCCGGAGACTCCACTGGGTACCAGGAGGGAAAGACCCAGTGAAGCCAGGTGGGCGACGCAGCCAGATCTCCTCGTGCAGGCTGCCCTGCAAGAAAGCAGTGCTGAAGTCGAGAGAGTGCAGCTCGTAGTCACGGTGAGCAGCAACGTGCAGCAGTACCCGAAGAGTGGTCATCTTCGGGGTGGGGGAGAAGGTCTGAAAGTAGTCAGCTCCCTGCCGCTGACTGAAGCCACGAGCCACGTAACGCGCCTTGAAGACAGGCGGAGAACCCGGCGGCCGCTTCACTCTGAAAATCCACATGCCACTGACAATGTTCGCCCCAGGAGGGGGAACAGTGTAAACGTAGGTGCCTGTGGACTTCCAGGAAGCCATCTCTGCATCCATAGCTGCCTGCCACTGAGAGGAGTAGGGACCCTCTATCGCCTCCGCGTAAGAGCGGGGAGTCGGGATGTCTAGTGCATCCGGGTCTCCCTCAGGGGCTAGCAGTACAGACGCGAGATGAGGTGAAGCGGCGGCCAGACACTGGAACTCCTCCTGCCTGTCCTCAAGGACGTCCGTGCCAAGGGCACACTCACCCCCGACGGACGGAGGACAGGCAGACTCAGACTCAGCGACAAGACTAGCAGCGTAGTCTAGACGACAATGCGCAGCAAAGTCGACGAGCTCAGTGACAAGGGCAGACGCAGCAGAAGACTCGAAAGAAGGGTCTGTGACAACAGTAGCAAGGAGACGCGTGACAGTAGGACTGGCAGCACGAAGAGAGTCTGACTCCGGGTCGGCAAGAGCAGGAAGAGAGGAAGCAGGAGGAGAAGGCAAAGGGGCACGCAGAGGAGCAGTGGACGGACGCAGAGACATCCGGTGCGTGCCAGGGACAGGAGGAGGACGCTGACGCGAACCGCGGCCACTAGTGCGTGCAGGACGAACAGGCGACGCAGGACGAGACGCAGGCTCACGACGCTTAGTAAGACCTCCAGTCCGACCAGTGTAGGGAGAAGGAGCAGGCAAAGGGGAGGCAGGCTGTAGCTGTGACTGGGACTGGACCGGCTGTGGACCCTCTAAGGGAGGAGGAGGACCAGGAGAAGGTGTAAGACCAAGAACCTGCTGCAAGAGCGGAACGAAGTACGGTCGGGGCCGCGTGGCGACGCCAGAAACAGCAGGGACAGCACCAGTACCCCCAGCAGGAGTACCCACTCCAGCAGCACCTCCAGCAGCACCTCCAGTAGCTCCAGAACCTCCAGCAGCACCACTAGCACGGCAAGTCAGACCGCCAGCCGTAGTCTCAGCGCCAACACCCTCAGCAGCACCAGCTCCAGGAGAACCCTCAGGCCCAGCAGCTCCAGCACCCACAGCACGAGCACCTCCGGGACGCGCGGCAGCAGCACCCTCTGCAGCCGAAGAACCTCCAGCACCAGCAGTACGCCTCTAGCGCCGGGCAAACCACTCACGTAGCTCCTGTGGGGAGAGTGGCTCTCGGCAAGACGAAGCACCTCCAGGCGGAGGACCTCTAGGCGAAGAACCTCCAGGCTCAGCACCCTCAGGCAAAGCACCTCCAGGCGGAGCACCCCCAGTCTCAACACCCCCAGGCTCAGCACCCCCAGGCCCAGCACCCCCAGGCTCAGCACCCCCAGACTCAGTACCCCCAGGCTCAGCACCCCCAGGCTCAGTACCCCCAAGCGTAGCACCTCCAGTCCCAGCACCCCCAGGCTCAGCTCCCGCAGCAGCACCAGAGTCACCAGTGACCTCGACAGGCTCGACCGCGTCTACCTGGGACACACCTGAAGGGGCAGGACCCTGAGGGGGGAGGGGGTCTACCCGGGGGGGACCTGGTACCAAGAAGAGCGGGGGCGGGGGGAGGGACGGAGTGCGGTAGGGGAAGAGGCGGTAGTAGGGTACCGACTCGTCGAACGTGACGTCCTGGGAGGACAGAACACGTCGAGAGGTGGGGTGGTAGAACTGCCACCCAGGGGCGTCGGGGGGGAACCCCAGGAAGACGCAGGGAGCAGCGCGAGGGGATAGCTTGTCCGCAGACAAGTCGCGAACAAACGCCCGAGATCCCCAGACCCGGAACGCCGACGCATCGCCAACCTTTCCCGTCCACAGCAGGGCTGGGGAGGTCTCCGTCCTGGAGACCCTGGGGTGGAGGTTGATCTGATGCGCCGCGTACCTGACCGCAAACGGCCACAGAAAATGGGGGGCAGCCGCATGCATCATAGACGTACGAGCAACGTCCATGACCATGCCAATGCGGCGCTCTGCAATCCCTTTTTGCTGCAGTGAGTCCGGAAGCGTGAAGGTCTGGCGGATGCCTCGCGCACGACAGAAGGCACGCAGAAGGCCAGAGGAGAACTCTCCGCCTTTGTCCGAGTGCAGACGCAGAACAGGAAAGTCCGAGCCAAAGCTGTGCCGGAGTTGGAGACGAGCTGCGGATCCAGTCGATCAGCACCTCAGTGACATCACCCTTGCTGCGCAAGGGGAAGACTGCGGTGTAACGCAAGTAGTCGTCAACAACGAGCAGGAAGTAGCGCTCGTGACCCTGCCCACGGACGCGGGCTGGGCCCCACACGTCCATGTGAAGCGTCTGCAACGGGGCCTCTGTTGGAGGAAACTGGGAGGAGTGAGGGGCAGCACGCTGGCACCCCTCGACACAGGGGACACAGGCAGGGCCAGGGCCCTGAGGAAGGGGAGGGAGGGACCGGGGGAGACCAGACACAAGAAGACGGGAGGCCATGCCTCTGAGCCGAAGTTGAGAGGGGTGGCCAAGGCGGTGGTGCCAGAGGAGAGTCTCGTGAGACAGACGGCGACACAAACAGGGGGCAGACTCAGGACCAGACCTGGACGCTGCAGCAAACACCTGACCAGACGAAGGGACTCTACCAGACTCAGCACCGGGAGGAGAAGCAGTGGTCAGTGTGTACAGGCTCGACCCTGGTTGACGTGTAAACGTAGCCAGGTGGCGACCTGTGCTAGCCTCTGTGCAGTGTGTCACCCGCTGACGAGCAGGAGTGAACTGGTGGACACCCACTTCCTGTAGGTCAGCACCACTCACCAGGTTCGTAGAGAACGAGGGGAGGTAAAGACCAGTCAGGGTGCCAGAGGGAGCCGCCGGACACGGGAGGTCTGTGGAGAAACGAGACAGGACAGGACCCCCAGAGGGGTCAGCCAGGGACACCGCAACAGGCCGACTAAGCGGCGTGAGAGTGGTGCGGTCCCGAAAGAAGGAGCGAGACGCCCCAGAGTCAAGGGTGAAGGTGTGAGAGGCAGAAGCCGACACAGTACCTGAGAGGGCAGACTCACTAGTACCTGAGAGCACAGACGCACTGGCACCTAGAGCAGCAGCCTCACTGGCACCTGACGCAGCAGTACCAATGCCCGGGTCGGGCGGGAAACACCGGTAACAGTCACCATCATCACTAACAGTCACAGCATACATGGCAGCAAGGATAGCATCAAAGTCAAGATCAAAAACAGCTACACCAGCCCTAGACAGCTCTCCCCAGTGGGGGATCTCAGAGGCCTCCGGAAACTGCTGGCGCCAAGCGTCGGTCAAGCGGGCAAAGCAGCGGCGAGCGGTGTGGGTGCCCCCACACTGCTCACCCGCTCGGTCGCCGGTGCGAAGGTCGTAGGTGCAGGGACCGAACGCCCCACCACGCTGACGCTGCGAGTACCACTCACGGAGCTGCTGAGGAGCGGGGACGTCGCGAGAGCGCTGCTGCTGCTGCTGCTGCTGGCGCTGACCACCCCCAGTGCTGCTCCTCTGGGACGAGCCACTCCGACCACCTCCACCACCGCCACCCCCGCCTCCGCCGCCACCGCCGCCACCGCCACCCTCGCCCCCGCCGCTCCCACTGCCACCTCCGCCACCACCTCCGCCGCCACCTCCGCCTCCACTGCCGCCACCAGTACCTGTCAGAATGAGAAACGAGAATGGTTTGACTAACAAGAACAAGAGTACAAATATGAAACCCTAATCTGGTGTACCCCCTAAGGTGTAACCCACTACAGCCTAGAACCACATAAACATATAATGTTTGACACACCCCCATAGGCAAAGTGGGGCAGACCTAGGGGTCACAAGACCAGTCAAGGTAAAACAATGCAAACAAGCTCAGGGTGGATCTCGAGGATTCCACACAAATTCCGAGCACAAGCAAGCGGTCACAAGACGAGTTCACATGCAGATTTATAATAGAGCAAGAAGTACAATGATCACAACCTAGCAAGAGTAAACATGCAGGTATATATATTTTTAGTGATCACAGTACAGACAAAGTCAAGAAGTAAGCAAGTGAGGTCCAGTCGGCACAAGGCCTAGAAGAGTGCAAAAACGCTGATGGTCAACAGGCGGAAGCGCCTTGGTGAACACATCAGCAGTGTTGGCCTCAGTGGCCACGTAACGCAGACGAAGCTGACCACGCTGTTGTAGCTCTCAAGCTAGAAAGTAACGCAGAGCAATGTGCTTCTACCTGTGCTCCAGTCTGTGCTCGTCACACAAGGCAATGGTTGCCTTGTTGTCGACGTACAGCACTGGAGGAGAACGAGGCTGCTCTACAAGGTCCGTCAGCAGGTAGGTGAGCAAGCGAAGCTCCTGGGCAGCCATGGCCGTGGCGTAGATCTCAGCCTCACAGCTGGAGCTGAGAACAGAAGAAGAGCGAGTAGAACACCAAGAGACAGAGCCAGAGCCAAGGCTGAAGGTGTAACCCTGAGACGACCGCTGAGTAGCCTGGTCGTCTGCCCAAGAAGCGTCTGAGTGCCCAGTGAGAACAGGCCGGTCTCGCCCTCCAAGCACTAGCCCCATGCCCGACGTACTGCACAAGTAGCGCAACACCCTCTTAGCTGCATCCATGTGCTCCTTCCGGTGACGGCCGGGAGCGACATAGCGTGCTAAGATGCTGAGAGGGTATGCAAGGTCAGGTCGCGTGCAGGTCATCATGTACATGAGGCAGCCCACAAGCTCTGGATACGGACCACTCGGCTCTACGGACTCATCCGAAGGCAGAGCTGAGAGCGAGTGTCCCGTAGGCAGAGGAGTGGACTGAGGCGAGGAGTACGTGAAGCCGAAGTGCTGAAGGACCTGCTGCACCATGTGTGACTGAGTCAGGGTAATGGTGCGCCGTGCTCTGTCCCGGGTGATCCGCAAGCCAAGATAGCTTGTCAGTTCACCCAGGTCTGTGCACGTGTGTCTCTTTTGCAGCTCGGACTTCACGTGAGCGAGACCAGCTGTGTCAGAAGTGGCAAAGACCAAGTCGTCGACGTACACGAGGATGTAGAACGGCGGCAGTGAGGTGTCGGTGCGTAGAAACAGCGACGGGTCAGCAGTAGAAGGAGCAAACCCAAGAGCCGCAAGAGTAGTCTTCAGTGTGTCGTGCCACTCACGTGGCGCCTGAAGGAGACCGTAGACTGGCCGCCGGAGGCTCCACTGGGTACCAGGAGGAAACGACCCAGTGAAGCCAGGTGGGCGGCGCAGCCAGATCTCGTCGTGCAGGCTGCCCTGCAAGAAAGCTGTGCTGAAGTCAAGCGAGTGGAGCTCGTAGTCACGCTGAGCAGCGACGTGCAGCAGAACCCGAAGAGTGGTCATCTTTGGGGTCGGGGAGAAGGTCTGGAAGAAGTCAACTCCCTGCCGCTGACTGAAGCCTCGCGCAACGTAACGCGCCTTGAAGACAGGCGGAGAGCCCGGTGGCCGCTTCACCCTGAAAATCCACATGCCACTGACGATGTTCGCCCCAGGTGGGGGAACCTCGTCGACGTAGGTGCCTGTGGACTTCCAGGAAGCCATCTCTGCGTCCATGGCTGTCTGCCACTGAGAGGAGTAGGGACCGGCCATCGCCTCTGCGTAAGAGCGTGGGGTCGGGATGTCTGGTGCATCCGAGTCTCCCTCAGGGGCAACAAGCATGGACACGAGATGGGGCAAAGCAGCAGCAAGGCAACCAAACTCCTCCTGCCTGTCCTCAAGGACGTCAGTGCCAAGGGCACAGTCACCCCCGACGGACGGAGGACAGACAGACTCAGACTCAGCAACAAGACTGGCAGCGTAGTCTAAACGACACGCAGCTGCAAAGTCGACCAGCTCAGCAACTAAGGCAGACGCAGCAGCGGACTCAAAGGAAGGGTCAGTAAAAACCGTAGCTAGGAGACGTGTGACAGTAGGACTGGCAGCGCGAAGGGAGTCGGACGCCGGGTCAGCAAGAGCAGGAAGAGAGGACGTAGGAGGCGACGGGAGAGAGACACGCTGTGGAGCAGTGGACTGACGAAGTGCCATCTGGTGAGTGCCTGGGACAGCAGGAGGACGCTAACGCTGGACACTACGACCAGAGGTAGCAGCACGAACAGGCGACGCTCGACGAGACGCAGGCGACACAGGACGTGACGCAGGCTCACGACGCTCAGCAAGACCTCCAGTCGGACCAGTGTAAGGAGCAGGCACAGGGAGAGGGGAGGCAGGCGGTAACTGTGGCTGTGACTGGACAGACGGCGGACACTCTAAGGCGGGAGGAGGAGGCTGACCAAGAACCTGCTGAAGGAGTGGAACGAAGTACGGCCGAGGCCGTGCAGCAACTCCCGAACCAGCAGCGTCACCAGCGGCAGGGTCCTCAGCACCATCAGCAGCACCTCCAGCAGCACCTCCAGCAGCACCAGCAGTAGCGCCAGCAGCAGCAGCACCTCCAGGACCAGGGTCAGCAGCACCAGCCTCACCTCCAGCAGCACCAGCAGCACCGCCAGCAGTAACAGCACCTCCAGCAGTACCGCCAGCAGCAGCAGCACCTCCAGCTCCAGGGTCCGCAGTACCAGTAGTAGTGTCAACCCCGGGGACCCCAGCACCAGCAGTCCCACTACGAAGACTGATGTGCCGAGCGTACCACTCCCGGAGCTGTGGGGAAGAGGGCGGCTCCCGCCGCGGCGGGGAAACACGAGCACCAACTCCAGCAGCACCGCGAGCCGGAGACGCACCCCGCCGAAGGCTGCAGTACCGCGAGTACCACTCACGCAGCTGCTGCGAAGAGGGAGCTCTTCCAGGCGTCTCACAGTCAGCTGCAGTACCCCCAGACTCAGCAACTCCAGGCTCAGCACCCCCAGACTCAGTAACCCCAGGCTCAGCACCCCCAGACTCGGCAACCCCAGGCTCAGCACCCCCAGACTTAGCACCCCCACGCTCAGTACCCCCAGACTCAGCACCCCCAGGCTCCGCACGCTCAGGCTCCGCACGCTCAGGCTCAGAACCCCTAGCCGGACGCGAGTCGACAGCTACCTCGGCAGGCTCAACCGGGTCTACCTGGGAGACACCTGAAGGAGCGGCACCCTGAGGGGGAAGGGGGTCTACCACTGCAGCACCTGGCGCGAGGAAGAGAGGCGGGGGAGGGAGCGGGGCAGTGCGGTAGGGGAAGAGGCGGTAGAAGGGCACGGACTCGTCAAAAGTGACGTCCTGAGAGGGGAAGACGCGGTGCAAGGCGGGGTGGTAAAACTGCCAGCCAGACGCATCCGGGACAAAGCCAAGAAAGACACACGGAGCAGTGCGGGAGGAGAGCTTGTCCGTAGACGTGTCGCGAACAAAAGCTCGGGATCCCCAGACACGGAAGCGTGACGCATCGCCAACCTCCCCCGTCCACAGCAGTGTGGGCGAGGTCTCCGGAGCAGAGACACGGGGCCAGAGGTTGAGCTGATGCGCAGCGTACCGGACGGCAAACGGCCACAGAAAGTGGGGGGCAGCCGCGTGGACTAAGGAGGTACGAGCGACCTCCATGACCAAGCCAATGCGGCGCTCAGCAACCCCATTCTGCTGTGGAGAGGCCAGAAGCGTGAACGACTGGCGAATGCCGTGCTCGGCACAGTAGGCTGCCAAGAGGTCGGAGGAGAACTCACCACCTCTGTCAGAGTGCAAGCGCAGGACAGGAAACTCCGAGCGAAAACGCTCTCGCAGCTGAAGACGTGCTCTGCTGATCCAAGGGATCAGAACATCAGGGACTTCACCCTTGGTGCGCAAGGGGAAGACCGTGGTGTAGCGCGAGTAGTCGTCAACGACGATCAAGAAGTACCTCTCCTGGCCCTGACCACGGACGCGGGCTGGGCCCCACACGTCCATGTGGAGCGTCTGCAGAGCAGTCGTCGGGGGGAACGAGGAGGAGTGAGGGGCAGCGCGTTGTCGCCCCTCGACACAGGGAAGACAAGGAGGAGCAAGGGAGGGTGGGAGGGGAGGGAGTACCCGAGGAAGACCAGAGACAAGGTACCGGGCGTGCATGCCCCGAAGGCGCTGCATTGACGGGTGACCAAGTCGATGGTGCCAGAGGACTGTCTTGTGCGCCAGAGAGCGACACGAGCAGGGGGCTGACAGCTGACCTGACGCAGACGCAGACGCCGCTACCTGAGGGGACTCAGTGGTCAATGTGTACAGGTCCGACCCCGGCTGCCGAGTGAAGGTAGCCAGGTGACGGCCCGTCCGAGCACACGTGCAGTGTGTCACGCGCTCGTAGGCAGGGGTGAACTGGTGAACACCCCCATCTTGAAGCGCACAACCCGCCACCAAGTTTGTAGAGAACGAGGGGAGGTGGAGACCTGACAGTGTGCCCGACGGGACAGCAGGACAAGGAAGGACAGTGGAGGAGGTCGCAATGACCGGACCCCCAGAGGGGTCAGCGAGCGAGACACCGACTGGTCGAGCAAGGGGCTCAAGAGCAGTGCGGTCACGAAAGAAACAGCGCGAAGCGCCTGAGTCTAGAGTGAAGGTGTGCAGTGCCTCAGTGGACTCAGTAGTACCTGGGGTGGCGGACACACAAGCACCTAGAGCAGTAGCCTCACCAGCACCTGGGGCAGCAGACACGCAAGCACCTAGGGCGGCAGCCTCACTCGTGCGGATGCCTGGGTCAGGCGGAACACACAGGTACTGGTCCTCCTCTCCACTAATAGTCAATGCATACATGGCTTTGAGAATAACATCAAAATTAAGAGCATAGATATCGATATCCTTCTTGAGGAGATCAGCCCACTGAGGGAGCTCAGGAGCGTCAGGAAACTGAGCACGCCAAGCGTCATCTAGGTGAGAGAAGCAGCGCTGCGCAGTGTGCGCCCTCCTGCACGTCTGTCCTTTGCGGCGACTAGTGCGGATGACGTACATGCAGCTAAGGCTACCCCCCCCACCCCCGTGCTGTAATTACCACTCACGAAGCTCCTGGGAGGACTGAGAGTGCTGCGTGCTCTGGCCAGTGCCAGAGCTTCCACGACCACCACCGCCGCCGCCACCACGACCACCACCGCCCCTGCCGCCGCCACGTCCTCCGCCGCCACCACCACCGCCCCCACCCCGGCCACCGCCGCCGCCGCTGCCTCTACCACCCCCACCGCTGCCACTAGCCCCTCCAGCCCCGCCACCGCCCCCATTGCCGCCACCACCCCCACCACCGCCTCCCCCGCCATCACCCCCACCGCCCTTGCCTCCCCTGCCCCTGCCGCTGCGGCGCCCGCTGGGAGCGGACGCAGACCCGACCTGCTCAGCACCAAGGAGGTCGACAGCAGCAGCAGAGGCGACAGAGGGGAGCAGGGGGGAGGGGGAACACCCCTCGAAGAAAGGGGTGCGGGGGTCACCACGAGAGGCACCTACAGCTACAATACTCTTCTCAGCTGCAAGGAGTTCCTTCTCGAGGGTGGCAATGGTGAGCTCAGTGGGGCAGCGGGCTAGGAAGCTGTCCCTGACTGTACGCAGAGTGTCAGGGAGGCGGGTAACTAGGTGGTAGAGAGTGAGCCAGAGCGGGGGAGGGTGGGAGGCAAGAAACTCAGCAGGCATAGCGGCACGGAAGCGGGCCTCACTAGTGCGGAGGTGCGTGATGAGGTCAGCGACTGTCTGGAAGGCGGACAGGTCAGGGAACAGGTAGGGAAGCGAGAGACGGCCTAGCGCAGCAGAGGCTGGGGAGGAGTAGCGCGCAACTACAGCAGTGTACAGTGCCTGGGCAGTCCTGTGCTGGCCGAAGTGCTCGCGCTCATCTACAGGCAGGGAGTTGCGAATAGCGAAGCGAGCGTGGGCGTCACGAGTCTGCCACTGGGAGCGGGTAGTGGCGTCAGCATCAGTAGCAGGGGCAGCAGCTTTGCCTAGTGCATGATCGTACAGCGAGACATCCTCCCTGGCAGTGAGCTGGAGGAACAGGTGCAGATCATCGAGCCAGGTCTCAAACTTAATCCGGCGGCCCTCAGCATCGAACGAGAGAACTGTAGGGCTAGCCATAGCTGAAGTAGCAGCAGCAGTAGCAGTAGCAGTAGCAGTAGCAGTAGCAGTAGCAGTAGCAGTAGCAGTAGCAGTAGCAGTAGGAGCAGTTAAGTCCAGTACTGGCCCTGCTGCTCAGGTAAGGAGGGCGCAGCTCGGCTAGGACGGCGCGGCTCGGCTAGGGCGGCGCGGCTCGGCTAGGGCGGCGCGGCTCGGTCGGGTCGCGCGGTTCGGCTCGGGTCGCGCGGTTCAGCTGGGGTCGCGCTGCGTGGCTCGGTCGTAGAGGGGCGAGCGCGGGGGGGGGCCGTTCGAGGCGAGCGCGGGGGCCGTTCGGGGGCCGTTCGGGACTAGTGCGGGGCCATTCGGGGGCCGTGAGAGGCTAGCGCGGGGCCTTAAGGGGCCGTGAGAGGCTAGCGCGGGGGGGCGCAAGGGGCCGTTCGGGGCTAGCGCGGGGCCGTTCGGGGCCGTAGGAGGCTAGCGCGGGGCCGTAAGGGGCCGGGGGAGGCTAGCGCGGGGGCCGCACGGGGCCGTTCGGGGCTAGCGCGGGGTCGTAAGGGGGGGCCGTGAGAGGCCTTAAGGGGCGACGCGAGGGGCCGTGAGGGGCCTTAAAGGGCGACGCGAGGAACTAGGCGCACGAGGGCGCTAGGAAAAGGCGGCGCACTAGGGCGCGGCTAGCGGAAACGGTGGGCCCTAACGTTTCGGTCCTAGGTGAAACCTAGGCTCGTAATACCATGTCAGAATGAGAAACGAGAATGGTGTGACTAACACGAACAAGAGTACAAATATGAAACCCTAATCTGGTGTACCCCCTAAGGTGTAACCCACTACAGCCTAGAACCACATAAACATATAATGTTTGACAGTACCTCCACTCCCGCCTCCACCCCCACCGCCACCCCCACTCCCTCCGCCGCCCCCACCTCCTCCGCCACCGCCCCCGCTAGCTCCACCCGCTCCCTTGCCCCCCTTGCTCCTGCCAGAGCGGCGCCTACCGCTCGGGGCAGACGCCGCACCGACAGACTCTAAACCAACGAGGTCGGCCACAGCAGCAGAGGCGACAGAGGGTAATAGGGGGGAAGGAGAACACCCCTCAAAGATGGGGGTGCGCGGGTCACCACGAGAGGCCCCTACAGCGACTATGCTCTTCTCGGCCGCTAGCAGGGACTTCTCGAGGAGGTCGACAGTGAGGGTGGTGGGACAGACAGAGAGAAACTGGTCCCTAACAGCACGAAGGGACTCAGGGAGACGGGTGACTAGAAAGTAGAGGGTGATGTACATGGGAGGGGGGTTTTCGGCGAGGAAGGCAGCAGGAAGCGCAGCTCGGTAGCGAGTGTCACTAGCGCGAAGGTGGGTAAAGAGGTCAGTGACTGTGGGAAAGGCAGCAAGGTCAGGGAAGAGGTACGGTAGCATGAGGCGGCTCAGTGTAGCAGTGGAAGGGGAGGAGTAGCGCGCAACTACAGCGTCGTACAAGGCCTGAGCGGTCTTGCACTGACTAAAGTGGGCACGCTCGGAGGAAGGGAGGTGGCGACGCACAGCAAGACGTGCAGCAGCATCGCGTGTGGCCCACTTGGAGCGAACAGTGGGGTCAGCATCAGCAGGAGGGGCAGGGACAGCGCCAGAGGCAAAGTCAAAGAGAGAGATGTCATCTACTGAATTGCACTGCAAGTACAATTGCAGGTCCTCGACCCAGACCGCAAAGTCAATGGCGCGACCCTCAGCGTCAAAGGCCAGGACACTGGGGGTGGCCATGATAGCAGCCGACAGTCTCACCAGAGAAGAAGGGTCAAGCAGCTCAGTAGGACAGCAACACAGCAGCTCAGCAACTCCGCCGGCCCAGCAGTAGCAGCAGGCCCACAGGATCCGGCTCCCAGCACCGTAGACTGATCGGGCGGCTCGGGCGGCTCGGGCGGCTCGCGCGGCTCGCGCGGCTCGGGTGACGCGGGGGCTCACGGGCGGCGCGGGCGGCTGCACGGGCGGCTGCACGAGCGGTTGCACGGGCGGTTGCACGGGCGGCGCACGGGCGGCTGCACGAGTGGCGCGGCGGGCTGCAGCACGGGCGGCGGGGCCGCAGCGAGAGAGGCGACGGGGCCGCAATGGGGGCCGTAGCGGGGCTGCAGCGGGGCCTAAGCGGGGCCGTAGCGGGGCCGACGAGGGGCTATAGCGGGGCCGTAGCAGGGTCGGCGGGGCCTAGGCGGGGCCGACGGGGCCGACGGGGCCGTAGCGAGGCGCAGGCGGGGCCGACGAGGCCGACGCGGGGCCGTAGCGGGGCCTAAGCGGGGCCTAAGCGGGGCCGATGGGGCCTAAGCGGGGCCGACGCGGGGCCGTAGCGGGGCCTAAGCGGGGCCGACGGGGCCTAAGCAAGGCCGACGCGGGGCCGTAGTGGGGCCGAAGGGGCCTAAGCGGGGCCGACGCGGGGCCGTGGCGGGGCCTAGGCGGGGCCGACGGGGCCTAAGAGGGGCAGTAGCGGGGCCGTAGCGAGGCCTAAGAGGGGCCGTAGTGGGGCCGACGGGGCAAAGCGGGGCCGCGACTAAAGGGCGGCGGGATCGCGTAGGAAAGGGCGACACGGAGGGTCGCTAAAAAAAAAAAAAGAACGCGCGCCTCGGGGCGCGCTTCGGTGGGCCCTAGGAACAGTCCCTAGGAGGGGACCTGCTCTGATTCCATGAGAAGAATTGAACGAGGGAATGAAATGACTATGAACGAAGTGAGTACAAATAGGAAACCCTAGTTGGGCTGTACCCCCTATGGGATACCCCACTATAGCCTACACAAATAAGTAAGCTATAATATTCTGACACTTGTGACCCCTTGTTCTCCCCAACTTTGCCTATGGGGGTGTGTTAGATAATTATAGCTCATGCATATTGTGTAGGCTATAGTAGGGTAGCCCATAAGGGGTACAACCCAATTAGGGTTAGTACTTGTACCCAATTCATTCATAGTTCATTCATTTCTCGTTTCTATTCTAACGCCCGTCGCCCTCTCTCTCTCCCCTCCCTTCCTGGTGACCTCGCTCTCTCCCCTCCCTTCCCGACGCCATCGCTCTCTCTCCTCCCTTCCCGTCGCCCTCTCTCTCTCCCCTCCCTTCCCGTCGCCATCGCTCTCTCCTCTCCCTTCCTGTCGCCCTCTCTCTCTCTCTCCCCTCCCTTCCTGTTGCCCTCGCTCTCTCCCCTCCCTTCCCATCGCCATCGAGCTCTTCCCTCCGTTCACGTCGCCATCGCAAGATGCAGTCGTCGTGCTCTTCGCGCCCTTCTTCCCTGTGTCAGAATGTTATCTTATGCTCTAGCCTGTAGTGGGGTGCTCTATAGCGAGTACAACCCTTCTAGGGTTTGCTATTTCTATCCTCATTCTTGCTAGTGCAGTCCTCTTCTCTCTTCTATCTTTCACATGCTATCAGAGCAGGTCGATCTCCTTGGATCGATCCTGTGGGTGGGCTTACCACCTCCTAGCTTCCGCTGCAACTACTACCACTACTCTCTGAGCCGCACGCCCCGTGGCGTGCGGCACTTTTCCTTCCCGCCGTGCGCCCCGAGGCGCGCGGCGGTTTTCTGCTCGCCGTGCGCCCCGAGGCGCGCGGCGGTTCTCTACCCGCTGTGCGCCCCGAGGCGCGCGGCGGGCTTCTGCCCCGTCGTTCGCCGCGTCGCCCTCTGGAGGCGACGCGACGGGCGACGGGGACCCGCGCGTCGCCCCCCGTCGCCCGTCGTGGCCTGCGCGCGGCCCGTACAGGCAGCGCGCGGCCCGTACGGGCTGCGCCAGGCCCGCGCGCGGCCCGTACGGACTGCGCCAGGCCCGTGCGCGGCCCGTACGGGCTGCGCCAGGCCCGCGCGCGGCCCGTACGGACGGCGCCAGGACCGCGCGCGGCTCGGGCCGCCTGCGCGCGGCTCGGGCGTCTCTACCAGGCCCGTGGTGGGCCCGTTCCTCGCTGCCCCTGCCCTCCCCGCTGTCCCCCAGTGCTTCTACTGGCGCCCCACCCCTCCTACTCCCCATTCTCCCGAATTAGGGTTTGGGGGTGAGGGGTATGGGGGTGACTTCACTCTGTACCGTTCTCTGCTCCTCCTCCTCCTCCTCCGTCTCCTTGTGCTGCAGCTGCCGCTGAGGGGGGGTGGACGTGTTGAGGCCGGTGGAGTGGTACTAAGGGGGGGTGAAGGGGGAGTGGAGCTAGCGGTGTAGCAGTGGGTGTGTGCCAGGGGGAGTGGGATAGTTTGGGAAGCTGAATGGAGGTTGCCGTCGTGTCGCCAGCAGCACCTGTATTCCGGGGACTTCGTCCGGTAGCCCAGTCGTAGCCAGCTGTGCCAGCCGCCCGTGGGTCCGTTGCTTGTCTGCCGCTACTTTAGCCGCGGGGCCAGTTACTCCAGTATTCCGGAGCGTTGTTCCGGTAGCCGCTGTGCCAGTGTGCCTCCTGTTGCCCGTGTGTCTGCAGCTTCATCCGTCGCCTCCTATCTCCTCTCCTCTCACTCTCTCTCCTCCTCCTCACTTGCCCGTTGTGACTACCACTAGCTTTGCTCATAATTGTGAACTTTAAACTATTGCTTCTTGAACTTGTGCTCAGAATGTGTGGTGACATTGTGATCCACCCTGAGCTTGTACTACTTTGCGTGCTCTACTGATTACACCCCACTTTGGCTATGGGGGTGTGTCAGAATGTTATCTTATGCTCTAGCCTGTAGTGGGGTGCTCTATAGCGAGTACAACCCTTCTAGGGTTTGCTATTTGTATCCTCATTCTTGCTAGTGCAGTCCTCTTCTCTCTTCTATCTTTCACACCCTGCCCTCCCATCACCCTACCTCTTTCCGCGATTTTTGCACACTTATATCTCTCCTCACGCCCCGTTGCGATTTGTGCACACTTATATCTCTCCTCACGCCCCGTTTCCTTCGCCCTGTCGCGTTCTTCTCTGGTCACCCTGCTAACTCTATGGTTTTACCGTTCTTTTTGTTCCTCGATGCTGTTTTTGCCGCCATACATGTTTTTGGCTAAGGGCGTGTTACAATTTTTATTTTTTTTCGTCCGTATGGCCAATCATCCGGACGATTGTGTGGTTACAGAACTCGTCAATTCTCGGCAGTGAGCTCGTTAGGGTCTAAACAACGTCGTATTCTTCGTATTGCCTCCTTACAACTTCGCTTTGGTCGCAAAGCGACCGTACGACGTCGCAATCTTCGCACACGTTCGAACAGCCGTCCAGACTATCAGCGACTTCAAAAAATGTAACACGCCCTAAGGCGTTTTGTTGTGCGTGAATTCCACATCTGTGAAATTGGCACTGCATGTGAATGAGACTTGCGTGTCGCAAACTTGCGACACATTTGTAGTGCACATACTTGCGATGCCTTTTGTTGGATAAAATATATTACGAAGAAGAAGTGATTGCACTATGAAAGTTTGGAGTACAAGTAGGAAACCCTAGCTTTGTGTACCCCCTAAAGGCTAACCCACTATAGTCTACACAACAATAACACATATAGTGTTTGACACACCCCCATAGGCAAAGTGGGGGAGAGCAAGGGGTCACAAGACCAGTCAAGAAAGGCAAGCAAGCTCAGGGTGGATCACAATGTCACCACACACTCCAAGCACAAGCAAAGGGCCACATGGCCAAATCACATGCAAAAGTAGTACAGACAGCAAAGGTGATCTCAGCCTAGCAGAGCAAACAGGTAGGAGTATATATAGAGATCACAGTACAGGCAAAGCCTACAACAAGTGAGGCAAAGTGGGTACCAGCCCCAACAAAGTACAAAAGCGCTGATGATCACCAGACTGAAGTGCCTTGGTGAATATATCAGCAGTGTTGGTTTGAGAGGCCACGTAGCGTAGACGAAGCTGACCACGCTGCTGCAGCTCACGAGCAAGGAAGTAACGCAGAGCGATGTGCTTCGTTCTGTGCTCCAGTCAGTGCTCCTCACACAGTGCAATGGCAGCCTTGTTGTCGACGTACAGCACTGGAGGAGAACTAGGCCGCTCTCCAAGGTCGGTCAGCAGGTAGGTGAGCCAGCGTAACTCCTGTGCAGCCATGGCTGTGGCGTAGATCTCAGCCTCACAACTGGAGCTGAGAACTGAAGACTAACGCGTAGAGCGCCACGAAACTGAACCAGAGCCAAGGCTGAAGGTGTAACCCTGGGACGACCGCTGAGTAGCCTGGTCGTCAACCCAAGAAGCGTCTGAGTGCCCAGTGAGAACAACTGAGCTCCCTCCTCCAAGCATGAGCCCCATGCCTGATGTACTGCACAAGTAGCGCAATACCCTCTTTGCAGCATCCCAGTGCACCTTTCGGTGACGACCAGGAGCCACGTAGCGAGCCAGAAGGCCAAGAGGGTATGCTAGGTCAGGACGAGTGCAAGTCATCAGGTACATGAGGCAACCAACTAGCTCTGGGTAAGGACCACTCGACTCTACGGACGCATCCGAAGGCAGAGCTGAGAGCGAGTGACCTATAGCCAGAGGAGTGGCCTTTGCTGAGGACCAGGTGAAACCGAAGCGCTGAAGGACCTGCTGCACCATGTGTGACTGAGTCAGGGTAATGGTGCCGCGTGCTCTGTCCCGGGTGATCTGCAAACCAAGGTAGCTGCGCAGTTCACCCAGGTCTGTGCACGTGTGTCACTTCTGCAGCTCCGACTTCACGTGGGCGAGAGACTAAGTGTCAGGTGTGGCAAAGACCAAGTCGTAGACGTACACGAGGATGTAGAAGGGCGGCAGCGAAGTGTCGGTGCGTAGAAACAGCGGCGGGTCAGCAGTAGAAGGCGAGAACCCAAGTGCCGCAAGAGTAGTCCTCAGTGTGTCGTGCCATTCACGTGGCGCCTGGCGGAGACCGTGGACCGGCCGCCGGAGGCTCCACTGGGTACCAGGAGGAAACGACCCAGTGAAGCCAAGAGGGCGGCGCAGCCAGATCTTCTCGTGCAGACTGCCCTGCAAGAAAGCTGTGCTGAAGTCAAGAGAGTGAAGCTCGTAGTCGCGCTGAGCAGCAACGTGCAGTAGTACCCGAAGAGTGGTCATCTTCGGGGTGGGGGAGAAGGTCTGAAAGAAGTCTACTTCCTCTCGCTGACTGAAGCCTCGAGCAACGTAACGAGCCTTGAAGACAGGCGGAGAACCCGGCGGCCGCTTCACCCTCAAAATCCACATGCCACTGACGATGTTTGCCCCAGGTGGGGGAACCTCGTTGACGTAGGTGCCTGTGGACTTCCAGGAAGCCATCTCTGCGTCCATGGCTGACTGCCACTGTGAGGAGTAGGGACCCTCGATCGCCTCAGCGTATGATCGAGGAGTCGGGATGTCTGGTGCATCCGGGTCTCCCTCAGAGGCAACTAGCATGGACACGAGATGGGGCGCAGTGGCTGCAAGACACTCAAGATCCTCCTGTCGGTCCTCAAGCACATCCGTGCTAAGAGCACACTCACCCCCAACAGACGGAGGACAGACAGACTCAGACTCAGCGACAAGACTGGCAGCGTAGTCTAGACGTCAGCGAGCAGCAAAGTCGACAAGCTCAGCAACTAGGGCAGACGCAGCAGCAGACTCAAACGAAGGGTCAGTGACAGCAGTGGCCAGGAGGCGCGTGACAGTAGGACTGGCAGCACGAAGAGAGTCAGACTCAGGGTCGGCAAGAGCAGGAAGAGAGGACTCAGGAGGAGACGGTAGAGGGACACGCTGTGGAGCAGTGGAGGGACGCAGTGACATCCGGTGTGTGCCAGGGACTGGTCGTGGACGCTCACGCGGAGTACGGCGACTGGTGGAAGTAGTCCGAACAGGTGACTCAGGACGGGACACAGGCAACACAATGCGAGACTCAGGCTCACGACGCTCTGTAAGACCGCCTGTAGGACCAGTGTAAGGAGAAGGACGAGGAAGTGGCGAGGCAGGTGGTAGCTGTGACTGTGACTGGACCGGCGGTGGACACTCTACAGAGGGAGGGGGACCAGGCGGAGGTGACTGACCAAGAACCTGCTGAAGGAGTGGAATGAAGTACGGCCGTGCCCGCGAGGTGCCCCCTGCAGCAGTAAAGACAGCACCAGAACCTCCAGCAGCTCCAGCAACACCCCCAGCACAGCCCAGACCAGCAGCTCCAGCAGCTCCAACGCCCGGGTCCGCAGCACCAGCAGCAGCCCCAACTCCAGGGTCCGCAACACCAGCAGCAGCTCCAACTTCCAGGTCCGCAGCACCAGTAGCAACCCCAACTCCAGGTTCCGCAGCACCAGCAGCAGCTCCAACACCCTGGTCTGCAGCAGCAGCAGCAGCTTCAACCCCAGGGTCCGCAGCACCAGTAGCAGGGTCCGCGACACTAGGAGCGCCACTCCTGACACTGCAGCGTCGTGCGTACCACTCACGAAGTCGCTGGGGAGAGGGCAGCTCCCGCCTAGGAGAGGAAGCACGAGCACCAGCTCCAGCAGCACTCCTAGCTCCAAAAGCACCTCTCCTGAGGCTGCAGTACTGTAATTACCACTCATTCAGCTGCTGTGAGGAGAGAGCTCCTCCAGGCGTAGCACTCCCAGGCACAGCACCCCCAGACTCAGCACAAGCAGGCTCCGTACTCCCAGGCTCAGCACCCCCAGACTCCGCACCCCCAGTCTCCGCAACCCCAGGCTCCGCGCGCTCAGGCTCAGCACCCCGAGCAGGACGAGAGTCGACAGCTACCTCGACAGGCTCAACCGGGTCTACCTGGGACACACCTGAGGGAGCGGCACCCTGAGGGGGGAGGGGGTCTACCACAGCAGCACCTGGCGCAAGGAAGAGAGGCGGGGGAGGGAGCGGGGCAGTGCGGTAGGGGAAGAGGCGGTAGAAGGGTACTGACTCGTCAAAGGTGACGTCCTGAGAGGCGAGGACACGATGGGAGGTGGGGTGGTAAAACTGCCAACCAGACGCGTCCGGAACAAAGCCTAAGAAGACACACTGAACAGCGCGGGAGGAGAGCTTGTCCGCGGACGTATCGCGAACAAAAGCTCGGGATCCCCAGACCCAAAAACGCGACGCATCGCCAACCTCTCCCGTCCAACGCAGTGTCGGGGAGGTCTCCAGCAGGGAGACACGGGGCCAGAGGTTGAGCTGATGCGCAGTGTATCGGACCGCAATCGGTCACAGAAAGTGGGGGGCAGCCGCATGGATCAAGGAGGTACGAGCGACCTCCATGACCAAGCCAATGCGGCGCTCAGCAACCCCATTCTTCTATGGAGTGGCCGGAAGCGTGAATGACTGGCGGATGCCGTGCTCCGCACAGTAGGCTGCCAAGAGGTCGGAAAAGTACTCACCACCTCTGTCAGAGTGCAAGCGTAGGACAGGAAAGTCCGAGTGGAAACGCTCGCTGAGCTGAAGACGAGAAGCGCGGATCCAAGGGATCAATACATCAGGGACCTCACCCTTGGTGCGCAAGGGGAAGACCGTGGTGTAGCGCGAGTAGTCGTCAACAACTATCTGGAAGTACCTCTCCTGACCCTGACCACGGACGCGGGCGGGGCCCCACACGTCCATGTGGAGCGTCTGCAAGGGAGCAGTCGTCGTGGGAAACGAGGAGGAGTGAGGAGTTGCGCGCTGCCGCCCCTCGACACAGGGAAGACAGAGAGGAGCAGGCGAGGGTGGGAGGGGAGGGAGAACTCTGGGAAGACCAGAGACAAGGTACCGTTTATGCATTGCCCGAAGGCGCTGCACGGACGGGTGACCAAGTAAGTGGTGCCAGAGGACGGTCTCGTGCGCCAGAGAGCGGCACGAGTAAGGGGCCGACAGCTTACCTGACGCAGATGCAGACGCAGCTACGTGAGGGGACTCAGTAGTCAGTGTGTACAGGTCCGACCCCGGCTGCCGTGTGAAGGTCGCCAGGTGACGGCCCGTCCGATGCCTGGCGTGTCAAGTTTCCTGATGCTACTGAGTACCCCAACTGGGCAGACCTGCTTAGGTGTGATGTACCTATCTTTGATCTTGACTATGAGGCTATTCTTGCTGCCATGTATGCATTGATTGTTAGTGCTGAGGATAGCTGCTACTTGTGTGTGCCGCCTGACCTCAGTATAGCCCCAGGTATAGCACCTGTGGCACTAGGTGCTTGTGAGTCTGCTCCCCCTGGTACTGCATCCGCACAGGCCTTGCACACCTTCACACTTGACTCTGGTGCTTCCGGCTGTTTCTTTCGCGACAGCACCACAGTCACTCCCCTCCCTGCACCTATTCCTGTCTCACTGGCTGACACCTCTGGGGGCCCAGTGCTTACACGATCTTCCACTGTGCTTCCGTGTCCGGCGGTCCCGTCAGGTGAGTGTCAGAATGTGATGTTTGTCTAGCCTGCACTGGGGTACTCTATAGCAAGTAGAACCCGAATCAGGGTTTGCTATATGTATCTCAACTGCTGCTAGTGAAAACCTCTCTTTTCTGTTTCTCGTTTTCGCTTGTTGTTTTGACATGCTATCAGAGCAGTTTGACCCTCCTGGGTGGATCCTGTGGGTGGGCCCCACCTGATGCTTCCGCTGCTCTACTGCCTGTAGCGCGCCCCGGGCGCGCGCCGTTTTTCTTCCTGCCGTGCGCCCCGAGCGCGCGGCGGTTTTCTGCCCTGCCCGCCGCGCACCCCGGGAGCGCGCGGGGGTTTCCTGCCCTGGTGACCCGCGCGTCGCCCCCCGTCGCCCGACGCGGCCCGCGCGACCTGTGTCAGGCCCGCGTGCGGCCCGTACGGGCTGCGCCAGGCCCGCGTGCGGCCCAGACAGCCCGCGCGCGGTTCGTCCCTTGCTTCTGACCGCGCCCCACCCCCGCTGCTGCCCGCGCTTCTGTGTTAGGGTTTGGGGGTGGAGAGTATGGGGGTGCCGGGTGTGTGAGCCATCCCGTGCTCCTCCTCCTCCTCCGTCTCCCACTGCTGCAGCTGCCGCTGAGGGGGGTGGATGTGTTGGAGTCGTCGGAGTGGTACGAGGGGGGTGGCGTGTGAGCAGTGCTAGAGGTGCGGCAGGGAGTGTGTGAAACGGGTGTGGGACAGTTGGGGGAGGTTGAGCGGAGGTAGCCAACTTGTTGTCCGCAGCACCTGAAGTCCAGAGAGCCACGACCCCCTGTAGCCTGAGTAGTCCGGGGCTCTGCGCCCGGTAGCCACAGTGTGAGCACTCCTGGTAGTCCAGAGAGCCACGACCCTCTGTGGCCTGAGTAGTCCGGGGCTCTGTGCCTGGTAGCCACAGTGTGTGCACTCCTGGGAGCACAGTGAGCCAACTGCGTCTGTCGCCGTGTAGTCCGAGTTTTGCCTGGTAGCGACAGTGCTACGCACTCCTGCTGCTTGTGTGTCTGCAGCTTCAGCCGTCGCCTCCCATCTTCTCGCCCTCACAGTTTTTTCTCCTCCTCACTTGCCCCCTGTGACTGCCTCTAACTTTGCTTATACTTGTGAATTACTGCTCTGCGTGCTTGTTGTGCTGATTATACCCCACTTTGACTATGGGGGTGTGTCATAATGTGATGTTTCTCTAGCCTGCAGTGGGTTACTCTATAGCGAGTACAACCCAATTAGGGTTTCCTATATGTATCTCTACTGCTGCTAGTAAAAACACCTCTATTCTGTTTCTCGTTTTCGCCTGCTGTTTCGACAGTGAGCTGTCTGGTCTCCACCTCCCCTCGTTCTCTACAAACTTTGTGAGCAACGCCGTCCTTCAGGATCACTGGGTTGACACCTTTACTCCTAAAGGATAGCGTGTGGCGATCTGCCACACGCCCCCCCCCCCCCCGCCGCTCTTTCTCGCCCAAGGTGCTCCCCAGGTAGACCCCCTCCCTGCGCCAGGTCCTGCTCCTTCAGGTGTCTCTCAGGTAGACCCTCCCGTACTTGCGCCTGTTGAGGTCACTGGTGACTCAGGTCCGACTGGTGGTGGTGCTGTCCCTGGGGGTACGAAATTTGGGGGTGCAGAGCTTGGGGGTGCGGAGCATGGGGGTGCTGAGACTGGGGGTGCGGAGCCTGAGCGTGAGGACCTAGGAGGTGCTGAGACTGGGGGTGCGGAGTCTAGGGGCACTGAGCCTGAGCGTGAGGAGTCTGAGGGTGCGGAGCCTAGAGGTGCTGAGCCTGTGCGTGAGGAGCCTGGAGGTCCTGAGCCTGGAGGTGTTGCGTCTGGGGGTGCTAAGCCTGCGTCTGAGGAGCCTGGGGGTGCTGAGTCTGGGGGTGCAACGCCTGAGGGTTCAGAGACTGCTGTTACGCGGTCTCCTTGGAGTAGCCGCCTTCGTCCGCGTGTGCCTCTCACCTCACAGCAGTTGCACGACTGGTACGGTCGCCGTCAGGGTCGCGCTTCTGGAGCTCGGGGATCTGCTGCTGGACGTACTTCTGCTGACGTCACTGGAGCTGGGAGTGGTGCTGGTCCTTTGTCAACTGGAGGTGCTGGAGTCGCTGGTCCCGGAGGTGCTCGTACTAGAGGAACTGGAGCTGCTGGGGCTGGAGGTGCTGTGTCTGAGGGTGCTACTGCTGGAGACCCTGGGTCTGGGGGTGCTGCTGCTAGAGGCACTGAGGCTGGAGACCCTCGCACTGGAGGTGCCGGTTTTGGGGGTGTTGCAGCTGGTGGAGCTGGTCCTGGAGGAGTTGGCGCTGAGGGTTCTGGAGCTCCTGGAGGTGCTGGAGCTGCTGAGGGTACTGGAGCTGCTGGAGGTGCTGGAGCTGCTAGTGCTGGTGGCACTGCACAGCTGCGCCTGTTCTTCGCTCCGCTGTCTCCATCGTCTCAGCCACCGCCTGACTCTGCGCTTCGCTAGGTTCTCAGTCTCCCTTCGTCTACTGATCTTCCGTTACGGCCTGGCTCACCGCTGCCTGCTCCTTCTCCATACACTGAGCAGACATGGGGCCTTGCTGAGCGTCGTAAGCCTGCGTCGCGTCCTGTCTCACCCGTCCGTTCTGGTCGTTTCGGTCATCGTGTTCCTCGTTCGCATCAGCCGGCTGTCCCTGGCACCCACCTTGTAGTCCGGCGTCCTTCCTCTCCTCCGCCGCGTGTTCCTCTGCCGTCTCCCCCTGCGTCCTCTTTGCCTGACGTTGCGGACCCTGAGTGTGACCAGTTTTGTACTGAGCACCCTACTGTCACGCGTCTGTTAGCCTCTGTTGTCACTGACCTGTCGTTTGAGTCCACTGCTGCGTCTGCCCTAGTCGCTGAGCTTGTCGAATTTGCTGCTGCCTGTCGTCTAGACTACGATGCTAGTCTTGTTGCTGAGTCTGAGTCTGTCTGTCCTCCGTCCGTCGAGGGTGAGTGTGCTCTTAGCACGAACGTCCTTGAGGACAGGCACGAGGACCTTGAGTGTCTTGCGGCCGCTGCGCCTCATCTCGTGGCTATGCTGCTTGCCTCTGAGGGAGACCCGGATGCACCAGACATCTCGACCCCGCGCTCTTACGCTGAGGCGAACGCGGGTGAGTGCTCTTCTCAGTGGCAGACAGCCATGGACGTAGAGATGGCATCCTGGAAGTCCACAGGCACGTACGTCGATAAGGTTCCCCCTCCCGGGGCGAACATCGTCGACGGCATGTGAATTTTCAGGGTGAAGCGGCCGCCGGGTTCTCCGCCTGTCTTCAAGGCTCGTTACGTTGCTTGAGGCTTCAGTCAGCGAGAGGGAGTTGACTTCTTCCAGAACTTCCCCCCCACCCCGAAGATGACCACTCTTTGGGTGCTGCTGCATGTTGCCGCTCAGCGTGACTACGAGCTTCACTCTCTTGATTTCAGCACAGCTTTCTTACAGGGCAGCTTGCACGAGGAGATCTGGCTGCGCCGCCCGCCTGGCTTTGCTGGGTTGTTCCCTTCTGGTACCCAGTGGAGCCTCCGGCGATCGGTCTACGGTCTCCGCCAGGCGCCACGTGAGTGGCACGACACACTGAGGACGACACTTGCGGCTCTTGGGTTTACTCCGTCGACTGCTGACCCGTCGCTGTTTCTGCGCACCGACACTTCGCTGCCATCGTTCTACATCCTCGTGTACGTCGACGACTTGGTCTTTGCCACTGCTGACACTGAGGCTCTCGCCCTGGTGAAGTCGGAGCTGCAGAGGAGACACACCTGCACTGACCTGAAAGAGCTGCGCAGTAACCTTGGCTTGTAGATCACCCGGGACAAAGCACACCGCACCATCACCCTGACTCAGTCACACATGGTGCAGCAGGTCCTTCAGCGCTTCGGCTTCACCTGGTCCTCGGCAGAGGCCACTCCTTTGGGTACAGGTCACTCGCTTTTTGCTCCACCTTCGGACGAGTCCGTAGAGCCGAGTGGTCCTTACCCAGAGCTAGTGGGTTGCCTCATGTACCTGATGACGTGCACTCGTCCTGACCTTGCGTACCCTCTTGGTCTTTTGGCTTGCTACGTGGCTCCTGGTCGGCACCAAAAGGTGCACATGGATGCTGCTAAGAGGGTACTGCGCTTCTTGTGCAGTACATCGGGCATGGGGCTCGTGCTTGGAGGGCGGGGTCCAGTTGTCCTCACTGGGCACTCAGACGCTTCTTGGGTTGACGACCAGGCTACACAGCGGTCGTCACAGGGTTACACGTTCAGCCTTGGCTCTGGCTCTGTTTCTTGGCGGTCTACACGCTCGTCTTCTGTTCTCAGCTCTAGTTGTGAGGCTGATATCTACGCCACAGCCATGGCTGCACAAGAGTTACACTGGCTCACCTTACCTGCTGACCGATCTGGGAGAGCGGCCTCGTTCTCCTCCAGTTCTGTACGTAGACAACAATGCCGCCATTGCCTTGTGTCAGGAGCATAGACTGGAGCACAGAACGAAGCACATTGCTCTGCGTTACTTCCTAGCTCGAGAGTTGCAGCAGCGGGGTCAGCTTCGCCTTGCTCACGTGGCCACTCGGGCCAACACTGCTGATATATTCACCAAGGCACTTCCGTCTGATGACCATCAGCGCTTTTGTACTTTGTTGGGCCTTGTGCCTACGTTTCCACACTTGCTGTAGTCTCTGCTTGTACCCTGATCTATATATATATATATATATATATATACCTGCATGCTTTCTCTTGCTAGGTAGAGATCACTGTACTGTTCTTGTTGCATATTTAACTCTGCATGTGAACTGGCCTTTTGGCCGTTTGGTTGTGCTCAGTGTGTGTGGTGACGTTGTGATCCACCTTGAGCTTGTTTTGCTTTCCTTGACTAGTCTTGTGACCTCTTGCTCTCCCCCACATTGCCTATGGGGGTGTGTCAAACATATACATATGTTATAGTTTTGGGTAGGCTGTAGTGGGGTAGATACTGTGGGGTACAACCCCTTAGGTTTCCTTCTTGTACCAAAACCTCTCGATAGTCAAAGACATTCCTGCCTAGTTTCTAAGATGGTATCTAGAGCAATAGGTCTTTAGGACCTACGATTTGGGCCCATCTGTTACCGCATTACCTCACCTACGGCCTTGCCTGCCTGCCTGCCTTGCCTGCCGCACGCGCGCGCCCTGGCTTAGTGAGCACATGAGAGCGCGTGAGGGAGCGCGTGAGAGAGCGCATGAGAGAGCGCGTGTGAGTGCGCGTGAGAACGTGAGAGCGTGAGAGAGAAAATGCGTGTGGTAGTGCGCGAGAGAGCGCGTGAGAGAGACAATATGGTGAGAGTGCGCAAGAGAGAGCGTGAGAGAGAGTACGTGAGAGTGTGCCTGAGAGTGCGCCTTGAGAGAGCGCGTGAGAGAGTGCGTGAGAGAGCACGTGATAGAGCGCAAGAGGGCGCGTGAGAGCGCATGAGGGAGCGCATGAGAGAGCGCGTGAGAGCGCGTGAGAGAGCATATGAGAGAGTGCGTGGAAGTGCGCGTGAGGGTGCGCATGAGAGAGCGCGTGAGAGAGCGCGTGAGGGAGCGCGTGAGAGAGCGCATGAGAGAGCGAGTGAGAGGGCGCGTGCGAGTGCGCGTGAGAGCGCAAGAGAGAGAAGGCGTGTGATAGTCCGTGAGAGAGAGCGCGTGAGAGAGAGAATGTGGTGAGAGTGCGCGAGAGAGAGCGAAAGAGAGAGTGCGTGAGAGTGTGCTTGAGAGTGCACGAGGGAGCGCGTGAGAGAGCGTGAGAGAGCGCGTGAGAGTGCGCATGACAGAGCAGATGAGAGAGCGTGAGAGAGCGCGTGAGAAAGCGCGTGTGAGGGCGAGTGAGAGAGCGTGTGAGGGAGCATGTGAGGGTGTGCGGGAGAAAGCGTTTGAGAGAGGGAATGTGCGTGAGAGTGCGCGAGAGACAGGACGTGAGAGAGAAAATGCGCGTAAGCGTGCAGGAAAAAGAGCGCGAGACAGAGCGCCTGAGAGTGCCCCTGAGAGTGCGCCTTGATAGAGCGCGTGAGAGCACGTGTGATAGAGCTCATGAGAGAGCGCGAGAGAGCGAGTGAGGGAGCGTGCCAGAGAGTGCGCGAGAGTGCGCATGAGAGTTGTGAGAGTACGACGGCTTATGCCAGCTATGCTTGCTTGCCTTTACTTTATTATGCTATTTCTAGCATAGGATAATTATATGCATGCATGAATTGCTTGATTTCCTAGGCTAGGTGCTTTCCTATATTTTATTATAGTTATAGCACCGAGCTAGGTTACGTGCACCGAATTCTGGCTTTCGGTTGCCACCGAATTGCCTTCTACCGAATTCGGTAAGGATCTGTTCGGGACGCTACGCGGCCCGCGGAACCTTCGCGTAACACCTGGTTACGGGGCCTTGTGTCGAGCCTATATATAGCCTCGTGTTGTACCCAGGTGATTCATTCAATTCACATTCTCTTTTCTGAGCTCGATCCTAGATCCTAACAAGAGTGCGCGTGAGATTGCGAGTGAGAGTGCGACTGAGAGAGTGCGTGAGGGAGCGCATGAGAGAGCACATGAGAGAGCGCGTGAGAGAGCGCATGAGCACGCTATGACGTAAGCTCTAGCATCTATTCTGCCGGTGCTTGGACAATTGGGGCTACTTATGCAAATGAGTGACGCTTACTGCTTAAGGTAGACGGGTGCGTTGCCGCGCGCTGGCGTCTTTCTGGAGCTCATCGACGCCTTGCACCGCACTCGTGCACTGCAGTGCACTGGCGCCTTTCTGCTATATGTTGACGCCTTGTGTAATGCATGAGAGGGAGGGTGATTTGTATTTCTTGCTTGGCCTTCTGTAAGAGCACGTGTGTTGCGGTATCCTATATTTGCTTTCTTGTACACAGTGTATGAACATGCACTGATGTTTGTGCAAGGCATGTTTTGCTTTCTTTGTTCTTGCTTTCTTGTGCAGGGTGTGTGTGTTTTGTCTTCCCTGTTAACTTTGTGCAGGGCGTGTGTGTGTTGACTTCCTTGTTTTTGCCTAGGCGTATGTATGTTGACTTCTCTGATTTTGCTTTGTGTAGGGCGCGTGCGTGAGCTGAGAAGGGAGATGAGGGAGTGGGATGGAGATGAGGGAAGGAGGGAGGGAGGATTGTAGGGAGGATAAGGTGGGATAGGTTAGCAAGCATTTATGCGTTTTTTAAATTTATTATTGACGGTTGTGTGTTTATTACGGTATCTGTATCTCTCTGTCCTTCTTTGCATGTGTGTTCATGTCCTTTTTCGTTGTGTTTGTTTCGCTGTGGAGTTGCATTTCGATGCGTTCACAACCGTTACGTGGTGTTGAAGATTTTTGTCAAATGTTGTAGCCTGTAGTGAGGTTTGTCTTAGGGGGTACAAATGTTAGGGTTTGTTATATGTACCCCAACCCACATCAATGAACCAACACTTTCATTCTTGACATGGTATCACCTAGGTTAGGATCCTGTGGGATCCCGTTCCTCTCGTTCACGTCCGTAGCGCACGAGCCTGTCCCGTACCCTAGTGCCCGTTACGCTCGTACTGTCCCCTAGCACCTATCGCGCCTGCCGATATGTCGCTCTCGTGCCCTCGCGCCCGCTGCGCCTGCCGTTACGTCGCTCTCGTGCCGTCGCGCCCGGTGCGCCTGCCGTTACGTCACTCTCGTGCCCTAGCGCCCGCTGCGCCTGCCGTTACGTCGCTCTTGTGCCCTAGCGCCCGCTGCGCTGTCCGTCCGCGTCGCACCGTCCGTCCCGTCCCGTCCGTCTGCGTCACGCTGCCCGTCCGCGTCGCGCCTTCAGTCCCGTCTCGTCCGTCCGCGTTGCGCTGCCTGTCTGCGTCGCGCCATCCGTCCCGTCCCGTCCTGTCCGTCCTGTCCCGTCCGTCCGCGTTGCGCTGCCTGTCCGTCCCATCCCTTCGCGTCACGTCGTGCTGCCCGTCCGCGTCGCGTAGTCCGTCCCGTCCCGTCGCGTCGCGTCGTGTCGCGTTGCCCGTCCTGTCCCGCTGCGTCGCGTCGCGCTACCCCTGCCCGTGGCGCTGCGCCCTCCTAGTCCAGCAGTGTTGCGCCCTACTCTGTGTCCCGTAGCACCCTACCCTATGTCCCGTAGCGCCCTACTAAGTCGCTCTCAGTGATTAGGATTTCAGCAGCAGCACTTCCCACCTCTTTGCTTTTGCTATGGCGACCCCTAAGGTTCTTCGTTTTGACGCTGACGGTAGACTGCTCGAGTTTCAGCTCCTACGCGCACGTCGCTTTCTAGAGAGTCAGGTCCAGGCGGGCGAGTCCCTCTGGGCGCACGCTACTGGTGACCTTCCTGCGCCCGGCGACCCTACGCCTTTAGGCCCTGCCCCTGACGACGCCGCCAGAGACCGCTTTTCCCGCCAGCGTGCTGACCTGACGGCGTGGAAGTCGCGTGACGCTGCGGCCTGCATCGCTCTTAGCAGCCTCCTCCCTGAGTCTGAGGAGGCCCACTTCACTCAGGTTCGCATTGCTAGTAAGTTCCTGACTGCGGTCAAGGCCCGCTACGCTTCTCCCACCACTGTCTCCCTTGGCCGCCTCTTCCTACTGTTCTTGTTCCCTGACCTCGCCTCGTTTGAGCGCTCTGCTGACTTGATTGCCCACCTCCGCTCGCTCGATTCTAGCTACCGCGCTGCTTGCACTGACGCACAGCTTGCACTGCTTCCCCCTCCTATGGCGATTACTATCTACTTCATTGCCACTAGCCTCCCTGACCGCCTTGCCTCGCTTCGTGACACGCTTCTTCTGAAGCACCCTAGTGAGCTCACTATCGAGGTCCTTGAGTCTGCGCTCAAGGATGTCGAGAGCAACCTCCGCTCCGTAGCCTCCGCCTCTGGTACTATGCCCCCTCCACTGTTTCACGGGTCCACTGTCCCTCAGCTGCCCACTTTTACTGCCTCGCTAGCCACTGCCACTACTGACGTGACCGCAGCTGTTGTTACGACTACGTCGCAGTCTCGAGGTAGGGGTGGCAGGAGGGGTGGTCAGGGTGCAGGCAGCGGCGGTGATGGCGGCGTTGGCGGCGGAGGGGTGGGGGTGGCGTGCCGACCGGTGGCGGCGGGACCGCAGGGCCTGGAGAGGCGTCTCGTGCAGCATCCAGTGACTCCCCTACTGCAGCTGGTGGAGGCGACACCCGGACTCGTCAGCCTCCTCCTGGTCTGCCGGCCGCAGTGGGTGGAGCAGCGGCGTGGTAACCTGGCCCAGCCGCAGCAGCAGGTGCAGCAGCAGCAGCCCCTCCTTTTGCAGCAGCCCCCGCAGCAGCCCCCGCAGCAGCAGCCGCAACAGCAGGTTTCGAGGCTGGGACAGCGTCCGCCCTAGCGAGGTGTTGTTCACCCTTCGTGCACCTATCAGGTTCTGACAGGTGCTCGGCGAGGCCAGCCTTGTGGTCGCACCCACCCTCCTGGTCAGTGCTTTGCTCAGCTCACTGACACTGTTTGCTTGGCCTTCGGCGTTGGCAGCCCTGCCCCTCAATGGTTACCTCTTGTTCAGACGTACGGCTCCGCTCTTTGGGGCATGTCTGCTTCTCAGTTGCTTGATCTCTTAAGAACTCCTCATGCTATGTATGTTGTTGATTCTAGTGCTTCTAACTCTGTTTACTCGTGTGTTGTTAGCTTAGGTGCTAGTCTTGCTGAGTTGCATGTTGCTAGTGTAGGCACTTGTGTAGACACTAGTCCAGGCGCTACTTCGGAGGACGCTTCGCTGTCTTTCACTCTGGACTCTGGGGCTTCACACTGCTTCTTCCGCGACCACACGACACTTACTCCACTTCCTGCGCCACTCTCTGTGGCCCTGGCTGATCCCACCACGGGACCAGTCACTGCTCGCTACACTACTACTCTTCCTTGCTCTGCTGTTCCCTCTGGGTCTCTGACTGGCTTCCACGTCCCCTCGTTCTCGAGAAACTTGGTGGGTGTGAGGCCTCTTGTGAGTCAGCACGTGGGTGTGTGGATTGAGCCCTCTGGTGAGACGGCGGTTTGTGTTGACGGCGACACTTACTCGCCTCTTGCCACCTTTACTACCGAGCGGGGCTCTGGTCTCTACACACTTCACACTGGCCCTGGTGGGAAGCAGTAGTAGCAGCAGCGGCAGCAGCAGGAGCAGCGACTCCTGCCCCCGGCCCTGGTTACTTGCCCCGGTTACTTCCCCCAGTCTGGTCCCTGCATCTCACCAGGTTGCTGCGTCCCCCCAGGTAGCTGTGTCTGGTCAGGTTCCCGTGTCTGGTCCAGTTACTACGTCGTGCTCCTGCCGTTCGCTTGCACACCCCACCGTTCTGTGGCACCACCGAACGGGGCACCCGTCCCTCCCTCGTCTGCGCGCTATGTCTCGTCAGCGTCTTGTCTTAGGCCTCCCGCATGTCTTGCCGTCGCTGCCGCCTTCGCTTGCACCGCCGTGTGGTCCCTGCGTCGAGGGTCGGCTGCGCGCCACCCCTCACTCCTCCTCCCTTCGTCCGGCCACCGAGCCTTATGAGACACTCCACTTGGACGTCTAGGGCCCCGCCCCTCGCCTTGGCCCTGAGCGCGAGCGTTTCTTTCTGGTGGTCGTTGACATCTACTCCCGCTACACCACATTGTTCCCCCTAGCGAAGAAGTCTAAGGTGACTTCTACGCTGATCAGGTGGTTGCTTACCACGGAGGGCACTCGTGGTCGTCGTGTCAGCTGTCTTCACTCTGATCGTGGGGGTGATTTTTGCTCCGGCATTCTCGCTGGATTCTGTCGCGAGCAGGGCATTTGTCAGTCCTGGACGCTTCTAGAGTCCCCACAGCAGAATGGGGTTGCTGAGCGCCGCATAGGCTTGGTCATGAAGATCGCCCGCACCTCCTTGACTCACGCCCGTGCCCCCCATTTTCTGTGGCCCTATGCGGTTAGGTACGCCGCTCACCAGCTGAACTTCTGGCCACGCGTCTCTCGGCCAGAGGCTTCACCGACCAGTCTTTGGACCGGGTCCCCTGGTGTTGCGTCGAGGTTTCGTGCTTAGGGCTGCTTGGCTTTTGTCCGCGACACTTCCGCGGACAAGCTCTCGCTTTGCGCCGTTCCCTGTGTCTTCCTTGGTTTCCCTGAGGTTTCCTCTGACTTCACCTTTTACCACCCTCCCTCTCACCGGTTCTTTGACTCCCGTGACGTCCGTTTCGAGGAGTCCACCCCCTACAACGTCAGGTACCCCAGTCGAGGTCTCCCGGTTCCTCCTCCCCCTCTCTCCCTGACTTCCGCTCCCCCTCCTGCTCCCCCGGTACAGCCTCCCCCCCCTGGTCCCGGCTTGTCAGGTGTGTCCCAGGCTACCCCTCCCCCCTCGATAGCCCCTCGGGTGCAGCCTCCTTCCCCGCAGTCCTCCTCGCAGCCTGCTGCAGACCCTGCGGGAGCCGATGCTTGTGGAGAGGGCCCTACAGGTGCTAGCTCTAGGGGTGCTGGAGTTGGAGCTGAGCCTGTGGTTGCAGGAGACTCTTGTCTTCCGGGAGCTGGTGTTGGTCATGCTGTCTTTAGGGGTGCTACGTCTGGGGGTGCGGGTGCACCCTCTTTGGGTCCTGGTGAGCCTTGTCGTGTTGCTGTTGGTGGTGCTGATGTCAGAATCCCAACCACTAGACCATTGGGATAAAAGGGCTTGTTTCAGTAGCGGGTCAGTGCGCCCATAACCCCCAAAGCGAACGCGCCTGTAACCCTCTCCAGGATCAATCGGGCATCCACAGTGCAGATCTACTGACACCCCCCCACACTGGGAGGCCCAGGACTAAGCACAGCGGCAACGGCCTACATGTGCATACACCGGGAATCGAACCCGAGACCGCTCTGATACCATGTCAGAATCCCAACCACTAGACCATTGGGATAAAAGGGCTTGTTTCAGTAGCGGGTCAGTGCGCCCATAACCCCCAAAGCGAACGCGCCTGTAACCCTCTCCAGGATCAATCGGGCATCCACAGTGCAGATCTACTGACAGCTGACTCTGGGGGTGGTGCGCCAGATGCTTTGGAGGGCGGTCCCGGGGCTGCCGCAGCCCCCGACACTACTCCTCCCCCCCACCCCTACCCGACCCGGCACTAGGCTCGTGTTCGCCGTGCCCGTGAGGAGCAGCTGGAGTTGGAGAGAGAGGAGAGAGAGTTGCAGCGGCTGGAGGAGCAACATAAGAAGCAACAGGAGCAGCTGCAGCAGCTGCAGCTGAAGCCGCCGCAGCAGCAGGAGGCGCAGCAGCTGGAGCCGCTACAGCAGCAGGAGGAGCAGCAGCAGCAGCAGCAGCCGCCGCCTCCTCCTCCTGTCTCCGGTCTTTGGGCCCTCGGTCTCCCCTCCCGCTCTCCTTCCTCCTCCCCCTCTCCTCCCGTCTCGGGTCCTCCGCTTCCTCCTCCCGACCCCTCCTTGGTTGTTTTCCCTCGTTCTCAACCTCCGTTGTCCCCTCCTCCTCAGACTTGGGCCTCTCGTCGCTCCCCTCGTGCTCGTCCCTCGTCTCCTGTTCTCGTTACTGACCTTCGTACTGCCCTCTTTCGTTCTAGTCTGCCTCGTTCATCTCCGTCTCTCCTTCTGTCTCCTCCTGAGTCGTCCATCACTGCTTCTCTCTCTACTCCTGTCACTGACTACTAGCGCAAGTATCATCCTGTTCTCTCTCGTGTTTTCGCCTCTCTTGTTACCGACCCTCGTGCGTCCGTCTCCTCTGTCTCCGCCCTTACTGCCGCAGTCACTGAGTTTGCCTCCACTCGCCGCCTTGACTACGCCACAGGTCTTGTGGCTGCTCCTCCTACCAGTCCTCTGGCCGTCGAGGGTGAGTCTGCCCTTGGCTGTGACGTCCTAAAGGACAGGCAGTTTGAGCTAGAGTTCCTGGCAGCCGCTTCCCCACATCTCTGTGCCATGCTGCTCGCCCCTGAGGGAGACCCCGACGCCCTTGATATACCGACTCCTCGCACTTACGCTAGGGCAGTGTCAGGGCCTTGGGCCTCTCAGTGGAGAGCTGCCGTGGATGCAGAGATGGCCTCCTACAGATCCACAGGCACCTACGTCGACGAGGTTCCCCCCCCTGGGGCGAACGTAGTCGATGGCATGTGGATCTACAGGGTGAAGCGGCCACCGGGATCTCCTCCGGTCTTCAAGGCGCGCTACGTGGCTAGAGGTTTCAGTCAGCGCGAGGGAGTTGACTTCTTTCAGACCTTCGCGCCTACCCCGAAGATGACCACTCTTCGGGTGTTACTGCACGTAGCAGCACAGAGAGACTACGGGTTACACTCTCTCGACTTCTCAACCACTTTCCTTCAGGGTAGCTTACACGAGGAGGTCTAGCTGCGTCGTCCCTCTGCCTTCACTGGCACTTTCCATCCTGGGACCCAGTGGAGGCTGAGGCGACCTGTCTTCGGTCTTCGTCAGGCTCCTCGTGTGTGGCACGACACTCTTCGTTCTACCCTCTCTGACCTTGGGTTCCAGCCGTCTTCTGCCGACCCGTCGCTGTTCGTTCGTTGTGGCTCCACACCGTTCTTTGTTCTGGTCTACGTCGACGACCTGGTTTTCGCCACTGCTGACTGGGTTGCCTTGGCAGACGTGAAGTCCGAACTACAGAAGAGACACACGTGCACTGACCTTGGTGAGCTGCTCCACTACCTTGGCCTGCAGATCACCAGGGACAGAGCTGCTCGCACCATTACACTCTCACAGTCACACATGGTGCAGCAGGTCCTTCAGCGGTTCGAGCATCGGCAGTCCACAGTACAGCGCACACCTCTTGTTGTTGAGCACAGACTTACTGGACCCTTTCCTGACGAGCCGTTTGAGTCTAGTGGTCCCTACGCAAAGCTGGTGGGCTGCCTCATGTACCTGATGACTTGCACTCGCCCGGACCTCGCCTTCCCTCTCAGCATCCTTACTCGCTTTGTTGCGCCAGGGAGACACCGTCCTGTTCACTGGACGGCAGCTGTGAGGGTGGCAAAGTACCTAGCGACGACATCAGGCGTGGGGCTAGTTCTTGGACGGCAGCAGCCTGTCGTACTTACTGGTCACTGTGACTCTTCTTATGCTGACGACGCTGAGACTCATAGGTCTACTCAGCGGTATTGTTTCAGCTTGGGTTCTGGAGCTGTTTCGTGGCAGTCCAAACGCTCCTCTTCAGTCTCGACCTCTACAGCTGAGGCTGAGATCCACGCTGGTGCCATGGCGGCACAGAAGCTGCGTTGGTTGACCTTCTTGCTCGCCGACCTTGGTGAGCGGCCGAGCTCTGCACCGACCTTGTTCACTGACAACAAGGCGTCGATTCTCCTTTGTCGAGAGCCGCGACAGGAGAGCAGAGTGAAGCACATTAACGTTAGGTACTTTCTTCTGCGAGAGTTGCAGAGACGTGGACAGGCTCGCTTCGAGTTTGTGGAGTCCGAGGCCAACACTGCAGACATCTTCACCAAGGCGTTTCAGTCTTGTGACCACCAGAGATGTTGTGTGCAGTTAGGCCTTGTTGACACCGTTTCTAGTCATGTATAGGCTTGAGTCTACTGTTTGCTTTGCTTGTACTCTTGCTATACACACTTGTGAACTCTCGAACTGGCCTTGTAGCCCCTGTTGCTTGTGCTCAGAGTGTGTGGTGACGTTGCGATCCACCCTGAGCTTTGTTTCTTTGTGACTGGTCTTGTGATCGTACACTTTAGGTTCTGCTTGACACCCCTCACTTAGGCTATGGGGATGTGTTAAATGTTGTAGCCTGTAGTGAGGTTTGTCTTAGGGGGTACAGATGTTAGGGTTTGTTATATGTACCCCAACCCACATTAATTAACCAACACTTTCATTCTTTACATTTTTTTACGTACGTTTGCATTTGTGTTTGTGGGATGTGTGTTTCAAAGTGTGGTGTTACTGTGTGTCCTGTATGCAATTAGAGGTTATTAATCGTCTTTGGGGCAGCGAGTTTTCGCTGTTTCAACGACCCCATCAACCTCTGTTGCTGCATGATGCATTTTAACATTCACTTTGAAGCATCTACTCCACCTCATACCTTGTTGCTCATTTGTACAATTGTGTTGATGCCAGAATACTATGCTTGGCCGTACGATCCGCCGTATTTATCGATGAGGTTGGGACGGTCGATCAAGTTCATGGTTTCCACATGATACGTCGTTCCGGTATTTGGTTCTACATATGGAGATCTCATTCAAGAGTGTTTGTATCCACTATTTGAGGTATCCGTTTGAACACAGATTCAAAACATGCAAACGGGTGCTCCAAAAAGTGGTAAATTTCACTCTTAGAGTTATATCCCCAAAATGTCAAACCAAATATAAAGGGTTGCTACGCAACCCAAAAAACAGTGTACAGAATACCCTATCAAGAGTTTGCCGAGCATTTACGTTTCCTCGCGAAATCCTGATTTCCGAGATATGCTTGGTGGAAGGCAAGGCGCAATGTTGCTGCCAAAGCCACATCAACCATAAGGACAAAATCTGACACCAGCATTTTCGCGAGCGTGCTAACGACAAGACAATTGCTGCCCTGATTCCATGGCATAACTTGTCTTTCTTTCCCATCGACCCTCGTGTCGTGCATCCCATTCATCCTCCACTCGTCCGTAACCTCTAAGCACGTGGGACCATCTGCCTGAAAACAGGGAGCAGCGGCACCAGTTCCTCGGCGGAGTTTAAAATCTGCTCACCGCGGCTCGTCGCTCACACCAATGCCGTCCCGTCGCCGTAATTCCCCGGACCAGACTAGAACCACCACCGCCGCTCTCAAGCCACAGAATGCTGATTGGGACGGGAAATCACAGCAGAGCCAAACCAAGAAGCATGTTGTACAGAAAGGCTGTGCAGAAGCAGCAAATCCTCAATTGCAGCACTTTCGCTTCTCGCTTCATTGACAGCAGCAATCTTTAACCTTCCTATCGGGTTGCACAAAATTACCTGTCGCCATGGCTCCGACATTAGTCCTTACCGACCACGCCGCGAGAAAGCGACTCGCGGAGAAGGCGGCGAGGGTGATGCAGCTGCTCGATAACGACGCGGACGATTCGGATCTTAATCCTCGGGCCATTACTACCGGGCCGTCAAGACGGGTCCCGGTAGCCGCACAAGTGTCGTCACGTCAGCAACTCCTGAGCCACCGGCGCGGGGCGCCACGACTGTCCTTGCAACTCTCCGAGGGGTACGAATGCTGCAAAGTACCGACGCCGAATCATCATGTGCGACGTGTTTCCAGCTCATCGTTCGGTACGTCCTCCTCGGACTCGCCGCGTTCACCGGCTTCCTGCCGGTCAAGCGGTAGCGCTTCGACGGGTTCTCCTAATGGCTTCCAATCGCGCGGTCATGCGAGTCGCGTCGACACCTTGGGCCCCAATCATGGGCGACACGTCAGCACGCCGGTTCCTTTGGTGAGCGCCTCGGCGCTCGAATCGCCGCAGCCGTCGAGTGTTCGCCGGAGTAGCAGCAGCAGCAGCGGCGTGAGCGCCGGCCATTCGACGAAGGCGATTCGTCAAGTCGAGAACCACCATCATCAACGAGCCGCCGATTCAACGCCGCACAACGCGGGTGCTACTACCCCTTCCGCCGCCGCACGAGCACCACCGCGCTCGCGCCCCGGCCTAAAATCCAGCTCGTTGGGCAGCGCGGCCACGTCGAATGTCCCTCGATCCCGCCGACCGCAGCATTACGACACGTGGCATGGCGATTCGCTCGATCGCGTCCCGATTCCGACTCGAATGGCGCACACTGTCGAGTCGCCGGTCGGCGCTCGCGCATCGCACCATTTTTCGCCACGAGAATCGCCGCGAAAGCAGCTTCACTGCGCTGCGGCGGAAGGCCCTGGCGGACAGCGCGCCGAGCCTTACGGTCCTCACCCTTCGCCGCGCTCGTCCGGCGGAACCGCCGCGGTTCACGGCGCACCGAAGAGCCGATCCGACCCTGACTTCGCCGCTGTTGACACGCGCCCCGTGCTCCACGCGCCGCAGAGGCAGCTCTCAAGCGACCTGGGGGCGAGAGGGCCGGCGAGGACGCTGAGCGGTCAGATCCGGCGCGCGCCAGATGATGATGATGACGTGGGCAAGCCGTTCGTGACGCGCAATCACCACGCGTCGCCCGTTGATCACAGCCGTCAGCGTTGCGACGGGCGCGGCCCCGCTGTGTCGGGTGGGAGCTACGATGACTTCCCAGCGTGCTCAACCGTGGGAAGGGGAGAAAGGGCGGAAAGAGTGGAAAGGGGACGACGGAGAGCTGCGGCGCAAGCCTGCTCCCCGTTCGACCCCTCCTCGTCCCCCACATCCCCTTCCGCCGCCTCCCCCCGCTTCCCCTGCTCCATCCCCTCGCCTCGGCACAACCCGGTGACATCGCCTGCTGCCTATCAGCAATCACCACGTCAGCTACCAGCATCAAGCTCTGTGGGCTGCGATTCGCCTGGGCAGCGTGCTAGAGGGCAGAGGAGAAGCGGCGACGGCCGAGTCAGGCGCAGCCAGCAGCTCAGTCCCTTCGACTCGTGGGACGACAGCGAGCCGATCTACGACGATGGCGACCCAATGCTGCAAAGTTCACCTTCCCCTCGGTCACAGAGGGGTTTCTCCAGCCGCCAGCATGCAGCGTTCCAGTCAGACTCGGAGGAGGAAGAGGACTGCCGTGACGCTAACGGCGATGAAACTCGCCGTCCCCTGTCTCGGTGGCGCTCTCACTCTCTCGCGGAAGATCCAATTGAGGAGAATACAGCTGCGCGCCGCGTGCACACTCTAGACCGCCGCCCTGCGCCGTCGCAGTCGCTCCCTGACTGCCGCCTCCCCCGGCGCTCATGTGACGAGCGCAGCATGCGACACACATGCAGGGGTTCGCATGGCGGTGCGTGCGTGGACGTGCAGAGAGCAGGGGAGGTGGGAGAGAATGCAGGGTGGGTGGATAAGGACTCCTTGGAGGGTGAAGGGGAGGACGTGGAGGCAGTGAGAGAGAGGCAGAGGAATGTGGAGGAGGCTGGTATGGAGCGGAGAGGGAATGAGAGGCATGGCCCAACACTGAAGAAAATGCAGGGTGGGCTGGACCTGTACCAATCCCGAGAGGCAGTCTGTGATTTGTCGGAGGACAGCAAGCAACAGTCCAGGCCAGCGGGAAGAAATGAGGGCCACACACCGTGTGAAGATGCTGCTTCTGGGGGGGTTATGGGATGTGAAAGCAGGGAAGCTCCCAAGAGCAAGCCCAAAAGCAAACTGCAGAGATCACTGAGCGATGACGATGAGGAAGAAGAGCGAGCAGAAAAAGAGGTAAGAACAAGGGAAGAGGCACGAGCTAAGGTTCTGAAACAGAGGCGCGATGCCATTTGCATTGTCAAGCAATCGGGAAAAAAGGTTCTTCCACGGAAGGTGTCTAAGTGATGGTGCTGTTGAAGATGGCGTGGTTAACAAAAGCATAAAGGAGGATAGGAGTTGTGATGTGGCTGGTGAAGATGAAAAGGAGATATGGAGGGTTGATACAAAGGCAATTTGAGTGAACGATTGGAGAGCACACTAGGTTGTGAAGTACCGTACATGGATTGCTTATAATCTACCGAATATGAGTGTCTTTACATCATTGCAGCTTCACTCTGTTACGGGTCTTTCAAAAAACTGTACTGTTGTGGCAATGAAAGCCCCCACCGTAGGAACCACGGGTGCGTTGCGTCAGGAAGCGTGGCAGACAACGCAAGGCGGTCGCCGAACCCAGCACACCTGACTAGAACCTCTTGCCTGGAGATGGGGGCCGACCAGGCGAGGCAAGAAGGCAACATGTACTGTATCTCGGTCAGAATGAAACCGTAGGTCATTCATTATTTCAAAACTCATTATGCACTGTCCAAAAAAATGCCGCAGCCCGCGTCACAATTGAAACATCGATCCTGCAATGGATAGATTTTTGAGTCTACAGTAGCTTCACGACTATGCGAAGGGTAGAGTAACCTGGCTTCGTTAGCTTATGCGTGAACTTTTGTCACAAAAAGATTGTCCAATATTGAGCCTACACCGCACTGAAATCCCGTTTTAAGCATTTAACAATTTCCGAAACGTTTAGAACTCTTCCACAATTGGAACCGCCAGGGCGATCGTGACCACGCAGGTTGAAACCTGGTTGTGGCGATCGATGCTGACGATTCTGGTGTGCGGTCCCGAACCTCATCCGGTGTTGCAATTGTGACTACCCTCTGCAGAGTTTCAGACGGATCGTGAGAATTGAAGCTATTTTTTCCCCGGGAATAGCTTGTAGGTGTGGATGAACGATTTTCTCACCTACGAGCATGCACGAGCTGCCCCTAGCCCAGATCGAATCTCTCGTGTAATCCATGCGCATCCAGTGGCCGACGGATTTTTTTCGTGGGCTTTGAATTGAGTGCTGTGTTGCCCCCTTCATCCCACTTTCCCGACACAACGGGAGTTTTCGTAACAGCAGCAGCAGCATCAGTTTTGTTTCACTGTTCACTTCGAGGAAAACCATGACATAGCAGCAGCAGCAGGAGCAGGAGCAAGCCAGGATACGTACAGTACTTTTCTTTCCCGCCGTGGGATTGTCGAGCCATCAAGCCAAGCAGCACGAGCTTGATGGCATTTGCAAACCAAAGCGCAGGAATTTGAAGCACAATCGGACTTCCCATTCCGGAGGTAAAGGTTCACATATTAGCTGTTTTGCTGAGCCACCTACCATGTTAGAACAGGATGGACGAGAGCTCGTGGATAAAAAAACCGTGCGAGTTTCAGTGGTCGTGTTCAGTCGCAGCAACGCCAAATTGTCGTAGCAACGTCACCCATCCGTCGCGGGATTGTTCCACTTCATCCGCTCGAGATCCACCTCGTCACGGCTATTCCAGCAAACCTGGCGCAATTCCGCAGAAAATCCTCGCCGGTTCCGCAGCCGCGGCGTCTCGCGTTTCTCTCCCATACTTTGCAAGCCCCGTGTCCGACGGTCCGCCCCCTGCGCAGCTTAGACCGAAGCCGCCGTCCCCCGACTCCCCCCTCCGCCTGCGCCCCGGGTCAGGCTCGCTGGAATCCCCCGCTAGCGCGCCCTCACCCTCGGGCCCTTCCGCTGCGCCTCGGGAATTCCGCGACCCGAGCGACGCGTATCCAGCCGTTCATTCTCGGTCTACGAGCGATGGCCTCGACCAGTCGGAGTTACGTCGCGCATCGCGCCGCAACCCGCGTGTTTTTAACAGCGCCTCGACGCTGCCGGCCGAGCGTCATCAGCAGGCGTCTCGCCGGTTAACTGTGAGCCGGCATTCGTGGGACAACACGTCAGACGAAAGCATCGAGCCGCTCAGTGCCGCTAGCTTCAACAGGTTGTTGCATGCCTCGCCGCAAACGTTCTGCGTTCCTTCCAGTAGCGCTGCGACGGCTCCTTCGTATCCTCAGTTGATCGCTGAGATATCAGAAGCTCCTAACCTGCGACTGGGGATGCCGCCGTCGACCTTCCAGCCCGCGAATCCCGCTCAATTTTTGATATCCCCCAATTCCCGGAGACAGATGCCGCCGAGCTGGCCTGCTGCTATTGGTCGAGCAGCAGCGCCTGCACGCGGCGGGGGCAGCGCTGACGTGGCGTCCGCAGGCGCGTTGCGCCACGCGTTCGGGAGCGTGACTAAGCTGGACGCCCTCCCGGAAGCCGGGAATCGCCGAGAGGCATCAAGAGCGACTGACTCTGGCGCGGAAACGCGCACTTATGTGCGGAGAGCTCAGAGCGGAGGAGTGACGGAAAGGGCGGCGGAGGAAGCGCGGGTTTACGCGGAAGCTGTTGCGCCCATCGGCGCAGGATGCAGGGAAGCAGCCGCTAGGCAGGCCGTGGGGCGGGGGTTCCCCGCACGTAGGATAGGTCCCGGTGCAGCTGGGGAGGCTATTTGGACTGCGCCTGGTGCGCCTGGGATAGGCAGGGGAGAGGGTGCGCGGAATGGAGCTGCGAGTGGGGAACGCGCGGGGAACGGAAGCAGCGCTGGGGAAGGGGATTGGCGGAGAGGTTTGAGCGGAAGTGGGGGATACGTGAGCGGGACAGGGAGTTTCCAGGAGAGGCGGAACGGGCTAAGCGCGCCGAGGGTTATGGGACCCGTCGGTACACGTGTCAAGCAGGCACTGGTTCTGGGTGAAGCAAACTTGGCGCAGGATTGCGGAGATGGAAGGGAGGAGGCGCACAGGCGGAGCATGGGCGCGGAGGGGATGGGGAGGGGAAGGGGGAGCGGAAGTGAGGGAGGGAGGGGGAGAGGAAGGGGGGAAGGAAGGGGAAGTGGTACGGGGGTAGGGATGGGAAGGGGAAGCGGAAGGGGAAGGGGGGTTGTTGAGAGGGCAGTGGGGGGAGGTAGCTGGAAGGAGCGGCAGTTGGGGCCAGCGGGCATGGGATTGGGGGAGGTGGGGCTGGGGAGGGAGGTGGGCGGGGAAGGGGGGGCCATGGCGTGGCGCAGAGGGAGCATGGGGGATGCGGATTGGCTGAACAGGTGGGGAGGGGATGCTGCCGGTGTGCACCGCAGGGCGGCTACTGTAGCTGGCCTGGGTGGTATGGGCGGCACGAGTCGTGTGGTGCGAGACAATGGGGGTGAAATGGGAGAAACCGTGGGCATGGGGATCGTGGGGGGGGGCAGCAACGGTTATGGGGAGGGGGAGGGTATTTTTGTATAGGGGCATGGGGGGAGGTAGCTGGAAGGAGCAAGCAGTGCGGCGAAATGGAATGAGCGGTGGTCTGGGCGGCATAGGTGGTGTGGCTGGCGTGGGTCGCATGGGCGGCATGGCCAGCATGGGCGGCAGTCAGAGGGAAAGGCTAACTGATGGGCAGGTGGGGGAATGGTTGGAACAGGCACACGAGCCAGTAACGCAGCAGACTGTAACGAGGATGAGTCAATCGAATCCCTCCGGGCGGCAACAGGAGAGACCCCTCTTCGATCCCCACGGCAGGCCTCAGCTCGCCTCTCAGCAGCGCTGCTCACTTCAGAGATTGGACCCATTGCTGGTGCCAGCTCAGCGTGTCAGCCTTCCAGGTCAGCAGCGCTGTATGCCAGGTCAGCAGCGCAGTATGCCAGGTCAGCAGAGCAGTATGCCAGCTCAGCAGAGTGCAGCTGTGGCTCGTAACCTGCAGCACAGAGCCTCGTGCCCTCCTCACAGCCTTGAGGGTGCCGCTATCATCTTCCAACACAATCAGCAGCACAGCCAGCCAAGAGGTCCCGCCTCCCACCCTCTCAATGCTGCTGCCACTCCTGCTTCGATCTCTGTTGCTGCAGCACTGGGCCCACACACTAGCTGCGCCCACACCGCCCCGTTAGCATCAAGCCGTGAGCAGCGTTGGCAGGGGGAGGGAGCGGCAAGCACAGGCCGTGGCAGCAGTAAGTCCGCCTCGTTCCCCCTCAATGCTGCTGCTGGCAGCGCTGCGAGTACTGGAGGGGCGGCAAGCTCTGGTGGTGGCGGGAGCAGTAAGTCCGCCTTATTCCCCCTCAATGCTGCTGCTTCTGCCATGGCTACACCTACTGGAGGAGCGGCAAGCACAGGCCGTGGCAGCAGCAAGTCCGCCTCTTTCCCTCTGAACGCTGCTGCTGCTGCCACTCCATCGACTGGCGTGCCGGCAGGCGCTGGTACGTGCGGGGGCAGCAAGGCCGCCTCGTTGCCCCTCAATGCTGCTGCTGCCACCGCTGCACCTGCTGGCGGGGCGGCAGGCATCTGCATTGGTGGGCGCGGGGGCAGCAGCGAGTGCGCGTCTCTGCACCGCCGCGTGCACACCTTCCCCCTCCCCACCGCCTCTCCTCTCACCCGCATCTCTCCTCCTCGTCCCGCTCCTCCTCCTCCTCCTGCTGCTGCTCCTGCTGGTGTGGCTTCTGCTGCTGCTGGTCCCACTGTGGTGTCACTGCCTACTCGTACGGCTGGCGCTGCTGCTGCGGCCTGTGCTGCGGGCAGCAGGAGTAGCGCCAGCATGCACCGTTGCGAGCATGCATGCGAGCATGGGCGTGGTGGCGTTGGTGGTGCTGGCAGCATGAGGGAACGGGTGAGCACATGGGGAGCAGGGAGCACGTTAGGAGCACTGAGTCGGGCCCCAGCCAGATGGCACTCGTGGGGGGGTGCCACGGCTGGTGCTCTCGCCACTGCACCCAGCAGCACCAGCCGTGCGCCCAGCAGCAAGCCCAGGCCAGCACACCATCTCTCCCACCCAACCTCCTCTTCCTCCGCTGCCTCCCACATCCCATCCCACACCAAGCCTCAGACGCAGGCTCGGGCCGCACCAGCAGTCCAGCTCCGGTCCCTTGCCGAGCCACCACCACACCACCTGACCAACGCACAGCGGCTCTATGAGTCTCTGCCCTTACAGCAGCGACAGTTACGTGTTCAGTCTATCACTCCCCTCCGCCTCACACCGCTTTCCCTGCACGAAACCTCCTCCTCCTCCTCGCCCCGTCTCACCGCCTCTCAGCATTCCCCAGCCTCCTTGCCCGCAGCTCCTTCCCCCCGGTTCCCTCCCTCCCAACACTCACCCAACTCATCCTCATCCTTCTCCTCCCCCCGCTCGCTCCCCCCACACCCCTCCCCTCGTTTTCTCGCCCCGCAAACCTCCCCTCGCTCTCTGCCCCCACAGCCCTCCCCCCGCTCCCTCACCCGCGGACCCACCTTCCCCGCCCCCATGCCGGCCCCCACGGCTCGCTTCGTGCCCGCCCATGGATCCTCTCTGCACCGTGACTCGCTCCTCCACGCCGCTGCCGCTGCTGCCCTCTCCGTGCCTGCCCCTGCTGCCCCTGCTGCTGCTACTTGTGCTCGCGCTGCTGCTCGCAGCACTGTTCACATACAAGCTCACTCTCGTGCACAAACCAACACACAATCCCTTGCCTCCAATGCACAGCGCACTCCACAGCGCAATGCACAATCAGATACTCCCAACGCGCTATCTCAAGCACGTGCCCATGCACACATGCCTGTCAGCATGGCGCATGCTACACGCGCAAGGCCTGTGCCACCCAGAACGCATGTGCAAACAACAGACGCCGTACCACCGCCTGTCGGTCATGCAAGCCGCAATATGGCAATCCCCAGCTGTGCTCCTTGTAATATGAATGTTAATGGCCAACCAATGGTGCGCAGTGGTGACTCAGCAGTAGGTGCAAGGGCGAATGGAAAGCTTGCTGCAGGAAGGGGGAGAGGTGTGGGGGGGATTGCGGGGGGAGGTATGCAAGGAAGTGCAGGGGGAGGTTCGGTGGGGTTTGCAAGGGGAGGTGTGGGGGGAGGTGTGGGGAGAGGTATGAGGGGAGGTGTGGGGAGAGGTGTAGGGAGAGGTGTGGGGAGAGGTGTGGGGGATGGAGGAGCACGTTACAGAGCTCCAGAAGGAGGGGCGGGGAGCAGAGCAGGTTGTATGGGGAGGGATGTGATGCACAGTCAGGGCGGGGGGACCAGTGGGGGGAGTGTCACTGGGGATGGCACGATGCGGGGAGAGAGAGGGGCGCATGGGGGAGTGCAGGAGGTAGAGAGGGGAGAGGAGGAGGAGAGGGAGGAGGAGGAGGAAGGGGAGGGCGAGGAGGAAGAGGAGGTGGTTGTGAGAAGGCTAGTTCACCTGGACAGTGTGTCCCTTTGCAAGAGGAGGACGGGGGGGGAGACGCAGGGGAGGCAGGAGAAAGAGGAGGAGGAAGATGAGGAGGAAGAGGAGGAGGAGGAGGAGGAGGAGGAGGAGGAGGAAGAAGAGGATGACACGGGGAGTGTGGTGGTTCGGATTTTCCCCCATTCGGATAGCATTTCTGTGCAGAAGTGTCAGCGGATAAGGGATGATGAAGAATGGGAGGAGGAAGATGATGAGGAGGGGGAGGAGAGAGAGGAGGGAGAGGTGCGTGTGTTTCCACACGCCAATAGCGTTGCTGTCCACAAATTCAGGCAGATATGGGAGGGGGAAGGGGAAGAGGAGTCAGAGGAAGAGAAAGAGGAGGTGAAAGAGGAGAAACAGGAGGAGGAATCAGGGGAAGATAGGGCTGAGGAGACAGAGGAAGAAGGAGAGGTGCGCGTGTTTCCACATGCCAATAGTGTTGCTGTGCAGAAGTACAGGCAGATATGGGGGGAGGAAGGGGAGGAAGAGGGGGAAGTGGAGGAGAAAGAGGAGGAAGACTTGGGAGAGGAAGAAGCAGAGGTGCGTGTGTTTCCGCATGCCAATAGCGTTGCTGTGCACAAATTCAGGCAGATATGGGAGGAGGAGGAGGGGAAAGTGAAGGAGGAAGAGGATGAGACAGAGGAGAAAGAGGAGGAGGAGGAATCGGAAGAAGAAAGGGCCGAGGAGGCAGAAGAGGAAGCAGAGGTGCGTGTGTTCCCACATGCCAATAGTGTTGCTGTGCACAGATACAGACAGATCTGGGAGGAGGAGGACCAGGATGGGGAAGCGGAGGAGACAGAGGAGAAGTATGAGGAGAAGGAGGAAGAGGGGGAGGTGCGTGTGTTCCCACATGCCAATAGTGTTGCTGTGCACAGGTATAGGCAGATATGGGAGGAGGATGAGGAGGAGGAAGAGGTGGAGAATGAAGAAGAGGAAGAAGAGGGTGCAGAGGACACGCCAAAGGTTCGCGTGTTTCCCCATTCAAACAGCCTAGCTATTGCGAGGCAGCGGAATGGGCTGGGGGATAGAGGGAGAGAGGAGGTGGAGGAAGGGGATGAAGAGAAGGAAGAGGAGGAAGAAGAGGACGAGGAGGACGAGGAGGAGGACGTGGGGACACCGGAAGAAGCAAGGGTTCGTGTGTTCCCACATTCAAACAGTCTATCTGTTGCGAGGCAGACGAATACAGATAGAGATGGGGTAGATGAAGTGGAGGAAGCGGAGGACGAGGAAGACGACGAGGAGGAGGAAGAGGAAGATGAAGAGGATGCCAATGTGCGTGTCTTCCCCCATGCCAACAGTGTAGCTGTGCGCAAGTACAAGGAGATATGGGAGAGTTGAGGAGGAGGAGGTGGATGGTGATGGGGGGTAAGTGGTGAGCGGAGGGCAAGGCAGAGTGGCGTGTGGGAAGGGACGGAATCAGGGGAGGGTAGGTAACTGGATGGGCTGTTTAGAGTGGAGGCGGATGCATGACACCAAACAATATGCAATATAAATATGGAAGGGTATTTGCATTTGTGCGATGCACTAGTAGGCGTTTTTGGATCCCACATGTACATACCGTAGGATTGTTTTATTACGTGGAACTCTAGCTTCTTCAGCTGACAGCTCTTGTCCAGTTTCAGCAGGCCAGCCTAGGATATCCTTTACATTCACTACACCCACTTATTCGTTTGATGCACCCGCGATTGTGCCACATGGAAGGTTGGGAGCGATGCGTTTATGTCACAGAATCGATTCACACGTGTGATCAGTTCAGCATTGAATTGCTAAACGTTGAAGAAAATTGGTGGCAGAGCACTACAGTTACACACATTCGCGCTAAAGACAAGGCCAAATTTATTAGTTATGATTAGGTTAGGCCGGCCTACAGTTGCAAAAACGAATTTATAGCCACATTTAGGGAGCAAGGGACGGCAATACGCAGGGAAATGTGACTCGTGTTGGGCTGAACGCTCTAGGATCTTTGGTAGAGTTAATAGTCTGAGTAAATGATGTACGGTAGCAGCGGAAGCGTTTTGAATAAAGTCCTTGAACCACCTTGCGCTAGTATGTGAGGGCAAAGTAAGTTGATTATGTTGGGCTGAGAAGCCCTAAGGATCTTTGTAGAGTTAAAGTCTGGGTAGGATTGTAATAGCGGAAGCGTTTGAATAAAAGTCTTGAACCACCTTGCGCTAGTGTGTGAGGGCAAAGTAAGTTGATTAAAACAAGCAAATACAAGGTTTTATATAAGAGTACAAGGAATACGAACAGATATAATAACTGTCTTGCTGTTGCGATTCGATACAGTGCGACTCGGGCAACTGCTCAATGTTGAGTCAGTTGTGTGTCCTTGCTGTCGCGCTGTATTGGTCAAGTCAAAGGTCGCTGACCTTTGACCTTCGCGTAACCTCCAGGCGGTTACCCCAACCTCCGAGGGTTGACTCGCGATGCTTCGATTCGGACTGCTTCGCTTTTGTGTCCAGAGTTTCGACACGACAGAGGCGCTTAAGACTTATTGTTCCCAACACCCCCCTTCGCTTCTGGAGTGTCGCTGATGGTGACGTGGCCTTGTCCAGTCAGCAGCATGCAGTACTCGAACTTCTGTTTTCCGAGCTTCTTGGTCAAATAGTCGGCTGCCATCTCGGACGTGGGACAGTAGGATAACTCGAGTCTTCCTTTCTCGATCTCGTCTTTCACGAAGAAGTATCGCAGAGCGATATGCTTCGTTCTGTTCGCGAATCCGCTTTTGTTGGCGATGCGAATTGCAGATTGGTTGTCGCAGTGCAGGGTGAAGCTGGGTAACTCAGCTAACTTTGCTTCTTCCAGCAGTTCGCGAAGGTAGAGTCCTTCCTTGGTGGCTGAGCAGAGGGCGATATATTCTGCTTCAGCTGAAGAGAGAGCGATTATTTCCTGCTTGTTCGACTGCCAGGAGATAGGTCCGATAGGCTTGAGACGATAGACGTAGCCGGTGCGAGAGCGTCTGTTATCTGGATCGCCGGCATGGTCGGCATCGACATAGCCGATTAGCTTCGTTGACGCAGTTTCGTTCTTGTAGTAAGTCAGGCCGATCGTCGACGTGCTCACGAGATAGTGCAGTGCGCGATCGAGCTCTGTCAAGTGATCTACTTCAGGCCTCTTGAGATAAGTAGCAAGCTGGCTAGCGGAGTAGGACAGGTCTGGGCGACAGGTGACGGCTGCGAAGAGTAGACAGCCCAGTTTTCGCTGATAGTCGCGTATTCCGGCAGCTTTGAGTAGGGCGGAGTTTCCTTGGCCGTTTCCTGCCGTGTAGCGGTATGGCGTGGCGATAGCGGTAGGTGTGAGCGAGAAGCGTGTGGCGATCGTGTCGGCGTATTTCTCGGCGCTTAGATAGATTGCGTTTTCTTCTTCGCGGATGTTGAGCCCGAGGTACTGCGTAACGGTAGAAGAAACCGTGAGCGTGAGGTCTTTCTGCAGCTCCCCTTCGAACCAGGTGGTGACGTCGTCGGTGGAACCGATGTAGAGGAGATCGTCGACGTAGACGATGAGTAGGATGTAGTTGGCGCCTTTAGTGAGTCCGTACATGCCCTGGTCATGGGGCAGTTGGCGGAATCCGATGCGGATGAGGCGGGTGTGTAAGTGCTGTTGCCACAGCCGTGGGGCCTGTTTGATTCCGTAGAGGGATTTTAGCAGTTGGCAGACTTGATTGGGTTCCCCGTGGGTACCGTGAGGGAGCTCGACGAAGATGTCGGCGTCGACAGGTGCGTAGAGGAAGGCGTTGGCGACATCAATTTGCCGCAGCTTCTTCTTCTTCATGGCGGCGACGGCGAGAAGAATTCGGAGTGAGGTATGTCGACTAACTGGGGCGAATGTCTCGGTGAAGTCTCGCCCTTGCTCTTGGTCGAATCCTCGCACGACCCATCGTGCCTTGAACTTCTCGATTGTACCATCCGCTTTCGTTTTGATGCGGAAGACCCACTTCCCGGTGAGAATGGTCTTGTTCCTTGCCACGCTTGCGGGAACGACCTTCCAGGTGTTGCGTTCCTCCAGTGCTTTTAATTCTCCGTCCATGGCTTCACGCCATTTCTCTCTGTGTTCCCCCCCCAGAGCCTGTTGAACCGTCGCAGGCTCTTTAGGAAGAGGGGAGCCATGGACGGCGGTGACGAGGCCGAGGATTTGCAGTCCGGTCTGTGAGTAGCGGGGGAGAGTTGTGTCCTCGGGATAGGCTGCTTCGTCTCCCGCTTCTGGATCGGGTATGAAATTTGGCCCTATCCTTTCTGCTTCGTTGGTGTTGGCTGTTGCAGGTGTTACGTAACCATTGTCGGCGAAGTGGTAGAAGACTTCAGCGTTGTTACTTTCGCGAGGATTTTCTTCGTCCATGGGCACGTCGACGGAGCAGAACGGAAGAGGTCCGGCTTCCTCCGATGCGTTGTCAACGTTCTGTTCATCCCAGTCTGCTTCGTCCGCTGCTGAGGCAAAGGCTCGGTCACCACGAAAGCCACCTGTGGGGTCCTGATTCTCGTGCAAGTTGGCGAGGTACGTCTGAAGGGTGAGTCTTTCGTAGAAGATCACATCACGTGCTGCTACTGTTTCCTTTGAGTGGACGCCGAAGATTTTCCATGCGTTGTAATTTTTCTCGATGCCGAGGTGTAGTCCCCACTGTGCCCGTTGTGAAAATCTTCCCGCTCGTGCTTCTGGGGGTTGGTACTGTACCATGCACCCGAAAACTCGTAACATTTTTGTGCTGCCCTGCTTTCCTGTCCACAGCAGATGCGGTGATGCGTTGTTCGGGAGTGACGACGACGACAGCAAGTTGTGCAGCATGACAGCGTGGTCCATTGCTGCAGGCCACTGGTGGTTGGGTAGCCGCATGCCACGTAACAGTTTGCGCATGCTGTTATGCAGAGTCCTGTTCATTCGTTCTGCTACACCTTGCTGCTGATGTGCGTAGGGAAGGGAGAGGAGTTGCTTGATTCCCCTTTCCGCCAGGTACTGCTTGAAGCGCTGAGAGGTGTATTCGCCTCCTCCGTCTGACTGGAAGCTTTTCAGTTTTGCTCCCGATTCCCTCTCTGCTACCGGTAGCCAGGCGGCGAACGCTGCGAGAGCCATTTCGCGACTGGGTAGGTTAAGATGCCAGACATATCGAGCGGCGGCGTCGATGAAGGTGATGGTGTAGTTGTAGGTGACTTGTGCTGGTTCGCGATTGTAGAGGATGTCGCTGTAAACCTTCTCGAGTGGTGCGTAAGCTGGTGCGCTCGGATTGTGATGTGGAGCGAACGGTCGATGAGGTAAGTCAGCTTCGGGGCATGTAAGGCAAGTCCCTCGTGCCTTTTGGAGTTCTCTGCCGTCGGGTAGTAGTAGGGAGTCTTTGTCAAGAACTCCTGCTCTTATCGTGTTATTCAAAACTGTGTTGCTTGGATGTCCCAATCGTGTGTGCCAGGTTTCTTCGGAGGCGCGATGTCCGGGTGAACGTCGATACGTGTCGGAGTTGGAGTAGAAGCTGGCGACGAGGTTGGCGCTTCTGTGAACTTCTCGTTGAGTCGGGTTCAGCTGCTTTGCGGGTGTTGGTGGTGCTTCGTCGACGATGACTGGTGTAGTTGGTCCTGCTGCTACCGGTGATGTTTCTGCTACTGTCGATGTTGTTTCTGCTGCTGCCGATGTTGTCTCTGCTGCTGCCGATGTTGTCTCTGCTGCTGCCGATTGTCGAATTGTTGCTAACGCCTGGTTCGCTCTGCTTCAGGAATGGTGTGTGAGTACCAGAAACCTCCCGGGCTGAAGTCCGGATCGAGATCCGGGGGATGCGTCCAATCGGCGAAGTTGACGATGGCGTCGCTGTCGGCAGTGCCCAAGTCAGGGACAAAATCGAGGACGAAGACGTTGTTTTTCAACATCGCCTTTCCGATGTAGAGGCTGTCAGATTTATATGACATAGTTGTTGTAGGCTATAGTGGGGTAGCACATATGGGGTACAGGGTTTTTAGGGTTGTATTTGTACCCAATCTTTCCTTAGTCATTTTCATTCCTGGTCACTTATTTCACATGGTATAGAGCGGGTCCTTCCTAAGGACCGTTTTTTTAGGGCCCACCGAAGCGCGCCCCGAGGCGCGCATTTTTTTAGCGACCCCTCGGGTCGCCATTTCCCTCGCGGCCCCGCTGCCCCTCCTGATCGCGGCCCCGCCGCCTGCTTGACGCGGCCCCGCCGCCTCCACTGACGCGGCCCCGCCGCCGGCTCTGACGCGGCCCTGCCGCCCGCTACGTCGCGCCCCCCCCCCGCCTGCTTGACGCGGCCCCGCCGCCTCCACTGACGCGGCCCCGCCGCCGGCTCTGACGCGGCCCTGCCGGCCCGCCGCTGCACCTGACGGCTCCGCCGCTGCACCTGCCGGCCCGCAGCTGCACCCTACGGCCCGCCGCTGCACCCTACGGCCCGCCGCCTCACCTGACGGCCCCGCCGCTGCACCTGCCGGCCCGTCGCTGCACCCTACGGCCCGCCGCTGCACCCAGCGGCCCGCCGCTTCACCTGACGGCCCCGCCGCTGCACCTACCGGCCCGCCGCTGCACCCTACGGCCCCGCCGCTGCACCTGCCGGCCCGCCGCTGCACCTGCCGGCCCGCCGCTGCACCCTACGGCCCGCCGCTGCACCCAGCGGCCCGCCGCTTCACCTCACGGCCCCGCCGCTGCACCTACCGGCCCGCCGCTGCACCCTACGGCCCCGCCGCTGCACCTGCCGGCCCGCCGCTGCACCGGTCGACCCGCCGCTGCACCTGCCGGCCCGCCGCTGCACCTGACGGCCCCGCCCCTGCATCTCCCGGCCGAGCCGCCCCAGCAGCAGAGCCGCCCCAGCAGCCAAGCCGCCCCAGCCGCCGAGCCGCCCCAGCAGCCGAGCCGCCCCAGCAGCCGAGCCGCCCCAGCAGCCGAGCCACCCCAGCAGCCAAGCCGCCCCAGCCGCCGAGCCGCCCCAGCAGCCGAGCTGCCCCAGCTACAGTGCCGCCCGAGCCGCCCGAGCCGCCGAGTCGCCCGAGCCGCCCAGCAGTCGAGCCGCCCGAGCCGCCCGAGCCCTCCCTGCACTGCCCTGTCTGGTGAGCACTGAGCTTTACTCTGCGCACTGCCCTCTCTCTACTGCTGTCATGGCTACCCCCAGTGTCCTCGCCTTTGACGCTGAGGGCAGAGCCATTGACTTTGACGTGTGGGTAGACGACCTACTGCTTTTCCTACAGTGCGACAGAGCTGACGGACTCTCTCTCTTTGATCTCACTTCTGGTGCCTCTCCCGCCCCTACTGCTACTGAGGATGCCACTGTTTGCTCACAGTGGGCCACACGCGATGCTGCTGCACGTCTTGCTGTGCGTCGCCACCTCCCTCCCGCTGAGCGTGCGCACTTTGGGTCGTACAAGAGTGCTAAGACCTTGTACGACGCCGTTATCGCACGCTACTCCACCCCTGCCACTGCTGCACTGAGCCGCCTCATGCTACCGTACCTCTTTCCCGACCTTGCTGCTTTTGCCACAGTCGCTGACCTCATTACCCACCTGCGCACTAGTGACGCTCGCTTCCGCGCTGCACTTCCTGCTGAGTTCTGCGCCAAGAACCCCCCCCCCCCTAGTACTTCACTCTCTACTACATTGTCACCCGCCTCCCTGACTCCCTTCGCGGAGTCAGGGACGACCTACTCGCAGTCTGCCCCACCACTCTCACTGTCGAGATCCTCGAGAAGTCCCTCCTCGCAGCCGAGAAGAGCATTCTCGCTGTAGGGGCCTCTCGTGGTGACCCGCGCACCCCCATCTTTGAGGGGTGTTCCCCCTCCCCCCTCCTGCCCTCTGTCGCCTCTGCTGCTACGGCCGACCTTGTTGGTTTTGAGTCGGTCGGAGCGGCGTCTGCCCCTAGCGGGAGACGTCGCTCTGGCAAGAGCAAGGGGGGCAGGGGCGGTGGTGGAGGTGGCGGGGGCGGTGGAGGCGGAGGTAGAGGCAGAGGCGGAGGTGAGGGTGGTAGCGGGAGTAGTGGCGGGAGTGGAGGTGTCGGCGGGGGCAGTGGAGGCGGGGGCGGCAGCGGCGGTGGCAGTGGGGGTGGAGGCGGAGGCGGCGGTGGCGGCGGCGACGGTGGGAGTGGCGGTGGCGGTGCAGGTGGTGGCGGCGGCGGCGGAGGAGGCGGCGGAGGTCGTGGCGCGCCGAGGAGGAGTGGCTCCGGTGGTGGTCAGCGCCAGCAGCAGCAGCGTGGTCAGGAGACCCTCTCCCCGCAGCAGCTCCGTGAGTGGTACTCTGCGCGTCAGCGGGGTGGGGATCCTGGTCCGTGCACTTACGTCCTGCGCACTGGCGACCGTGCGGGTGAGCAGTGTGGTGGTCCACACTCCGCCCAGCGTTGCTTCGGCCGCCTGACTGACGCTTGGCGCCGCCAGTTTCCTGACGCCTCTGAGATCCCTCGCTGGGACCAGCTGTCTAGGGCTGGAGTAGCTATCTTTGATCTTGACTTTGATGCTATTCTTGCTGCTATGTATGCTGTGACTATTAGTGAGGAGGGTGACTGTTACCGGTGTTTCCCGCCCGACCCGGGCATTGGTACTGCGGCCCTCGGTGCTGTTGAGGCTGCTGCTCCAGGTGCTGGTGAGGCTGTTGCTCTAGGTGCCAGTGAGTCTGAGTCCTCAGGTGCTGGTGAGTCTGCTCTCTCAGGTGCTGTGTCGACTTCACCCTCTCTCACTTTCACTCTTGACTCCGGGGCGTCTCGCTCCTTCTTTCGAGACCGCACCACACTCACGCCGCTTAGTCGGCCAGTGGCGGTCTCCTTGGCAGACCCCTCTGGGGGTCCTGTTCTGGCTCGCTACTCCACTGTCCTGCCGTGCCGTGCGGTCCCGTCTGGCGCCCTGTCCGGTCTCTACCTCCCCTCGTTCTCTACGAACTTGGTGGCGGGTGCTGACCTACAGGATGCAGGGGTTGACCAGTTCACCCCTGCGCGCCGACGAGTCACCCACTGCACGGACGCGGACACGGGTCGACACCTGACCACATTCACACGTGGTCCAGGGTCGAGCCTGTACACACTCACTGTTCCGTCTCCTTCTCCTGCGTCTGGTCATGTAGCTGCGTTGGGTCAGGTGTTTGCTGCAGCGTCCAGGTCTGGTCCTGAGTCTGCCCCCTGCTCGTGTCGCCTCCTGTCCCACGAGACCCTCCTGTGGCACCACAGGATGGGTCACCCCTCCCTGCCTCGTCTCCGGGGCATGGCCTCTCGCCTTCTTGTCTCTGGCCTTCCCCGGTCCCTCCCTCCCCTTCCTCCGGGGCCTGGCCCTCCCTGTGTCCCCTGTGTCGAGGGTCGCCTGCGGGCTACCCCTCACTCCTCCCCGTTTCCTCCGACGGAGGCCCCGATGCAGACGCTTCACATGGACGTGTGGGGCCCAGCCCGCGTCCGTGGACAGGGTCACGAGCGCTACTTCCTGCTGGTGGTTGACGACTACTCGCGTTACACCACAGTCTTCCCCTTGCGCAGCAAGGGTGAGGTCACTGAGGTGTTGATCGACTGGATCCGCGCAGCTCGTCTCCAGCTCAGGCAGAGCTTCGGCTCGGACTTTCCTGTTCTGCGTCTGCATTCGGACAGAGGCGGAGAGTTTTCCTCCGGCCTTCTGCGAGCCTACTGTCGGGCACGAGGCATCCGCCAGACCTTCACGCTTCCGGACTCTCCACAGCAGAATGGGATTGCTGAGCGCCGCATCGGCATTGTCATGGACGTCGCCCGTACGTCCATGGTGCATGCAGCTGCCCCCCATTTTCTGTGGCCGTTTGCGGTTCGGTACGCCGCGCATCAGATCAACCTTCAGCCAAGAGTCTCCCGACCGGAGACCTCCCCAGCTTTGCTGTGGACGGGGAAGGTTGGCGATGCGTCGGCGTTCCGTGTCTGGGGATCTCGGGCGTTTGTCCGCGACTTGTCTGCGGACAAGCTGTCCCCTCGTGCTGCTCCCTGTGTCTTCCTTGGCTTCCCCACAGACGCTCCCGGGTGGCAGTTTTACCACCCCTCCTCTCGTAGTGTTCTGTCCTCCCAGGACGTCACGTTCGACGAGTCAGTCCCCTTCTACCGCCTCTTCCCCTACCGCACTCCTTCCCTCCCCCCTCCACCGGACTTCCTTGTGCCAGTTCCCCCCCCGGTAGACCCCCTCCCCCCTCAAGTTCCTGCCCCCTCAGGTGTGTCCCAGGTAGACGCAGTTGACCCGGTCGAGGTTACTGGTGACTCTGGTGCTGCTGTGGGTGCTGAGCCTGGGGGTGCTGACTCTGGCGGTGCTGTGCGCGGGGGTGCCGAGCCTGGAGGTGCTGCTACTGGGGGTGCTGAGCCTGGGGGTGCTGGGCCTGGGAGTGCTACTTCGGAGGGTGCTGAGCCTGGGGGTGCTGAGCCGGGGGGTACGGTGCCTGGAGCTGCTGAGCTAGGGGGTGCTGGGTGTGGGGGTGCTGGGTCGGGAGCTGCTGAGCCTGGGGGTACTACGTCCGGAGCTGCTGAGCCTGGGGTTTCTCCTGCCGCTGCGTCTCGCCGGGAGCCCTTCTCTCCACAGGAGCTGCGCGAGTGGTTTGCTCGCCGCTGGAGGCGTGCTGCTGGAGCTGGAGCTTCTTCGACCCCAGGGGGTGCTGGTGCTGCCGGTCCCGGAGCTGCTGGGCCTGCGGGTACTCCTGGAGCAGGAGCTCCTGAGGGTGTTGGTGCTGAGACTACTGCTGTCTGTCCCGGCGGTGGTTCTGCTGCTGGTGCTGCTGGAGGTCCTGCCGCTGGAGGTGTTGGTGGCGCTGGTGCTGTCGCTGAGGGTGCTGGTGCTGTCCCTGCTGAGTCTGGAGCTGCCGCGCGGCCTCGACCGTACTTCGTTCCGCTCCTGCAGCAGGTTCTTGGACTTTCTCCTCCGGTAGAGTGTTCACAGCCTGTCCAGTCACAGTCACTGTTGGAGCCTTCCTCTCCACTGCCTGCTCCCTCTCCTTACACTGGTCCTACTGGAGGTCTTGCTGAGCGTCGTGAGCCTGCATCTCGTCCTACGTCGCCTGTTCGGGCTGCTAGCACTAGTGGTCGCGGTTCGCGTCAGCGTCCTCCTCCTGTCCCTGGCACGCACCGGATGTCTCTGCGTCCGTCCACTGCTCCTCTGCGTGCCCCTTTGCCTTCTCCTCCTGAGTCCTCTCTTCCTGCGCTTGCCGACCCTGAGTCGGACTCTCTTCGTGCTGCCAGTCCTACTGTCACGCGTCTGCTTGCTACTGTTATCACTGACCCCTCTTTTGAGTCCACTGCTGCGTCTGCTCTTGTCGCTGAGCTCGTCGACTTTGCTGCTCGCTGTCGTCTAGACTACGCTGCTAGTCTTGTTGCTGAGTCTGCGTCTGTCTGTCCTCCGTCCGTCGGGGGTGAGTGTGCTCTTGGCACGGACGTCCTAGAGGACAGGCAGGAGGAGTTACAGTGTCTGGCTGCTGCTTCACCTCATCTTGCGTCTGTACTGCTTGCTCCTGAGGGAGACCCGGATGCACTAGACATCCCGACTCCGCGCTCCTACGCGGAGGCCGTAGAGGGTCCCTACTCGTCTCAGTGGCAGGCAGCTATGGATGCAGAGATGGCTTCCTGGAAGTCCACAGGCACCTACGTTGACGCAGTTCCCCCTCCTGGGGCGAACATCGTCAGTGGCATGTGGATCTTCAGGGTGAAGCGGCCGCCGGGCTCTCCACCTGTCTTCAAGGCGCGGTACGTTGCTCGTGGCTTCAGTCAGCGGCAGGGAGTTGACTACTTTCAGACCTTCTCTCCCACCGCGAAGATGACCACTCTTCGGGTGCTGCTGCACATAGCCGCTCAGCGCGACTACGAGCTTCACTCTCTCGACTTCAGCACTGCGTTCCTGCAAGGTAGCCTGCACGAGGAGATCTGGCTGCGCCGTCCACCTGGCTTCACTGGGACTTTCCCTCCTGGCACCCAGTGGAGCCTCTGACGGCCAGTCTACGGTCTCCGCCAGGCACCGCGTGAGTGGCACGACACACTGAGGACTACGCTTGCGGCTCTTGGGTTTGCTCCTTCTACTGCTGACCCGTCACTGTTTCTGCGCACCGACACTTCTCTGCCGCCGTTCTACATCCTCGTGTACGTCGACGACTTGGTCTTTGCCACAGCGGACACTGCTGGACTCGCCTACGTGAAGTCCGAGCTGCTGAAGAGACACACGTGCACAGACTTGGGTGAAGTGCGCAGCTACCTTGGCTTGCAGATCACTCGGGACAGAGCACGCCGCACCATTACCCTGAGTAAGTCACACATGGTGCAGCAGGTCCTTCAGCGCTTCGGCTTCACGTACTCCTCGCCTCAGGCCACTCCTCTGTCTACTCGCCACTCGCTCTCAGCTCTGCCTTCGGATGAGTCCGTAGAGTCGAGTGGCCCGTACCCAGAGCTTGTTGGCTGCCTCATGTACCTGATGACCTGCACACGACCTGACCTTGCATACCCTCTGAGCATTCTTGCACGCTATGTTGCTCCTGGTAGACACCGACCAGAGCACATGGCTGCAGCGAAGAGGGTGTTGCGCTACCTGTGCAGTACGTCGGGCATGGGGCTAGTGCTTGGAGGGCGGAGTCCAGTGGTCCTTACAGGGCACGCGGACGCTTCTTGGGCCGACGACCAGGCTACGCAGCGGTCGTCACAGGGTTACACCTTCAGTCTTGGTTCCGGCTCTGTCTCGTGGCGGGCTACTCGCTCGTCTTCGGTTCTCAGCTCCAGTTGTGAGGCTGAGATCTACGCTGGGGCCATGGCTGCACAGGAGCTTCGCTGGCTCACCTACCTGCTGAGTGACCTTGGAGAGCCGCCTCGTTCTCCTCCAGTGCTGTACGTAGACAACAAGGCCATGCTGGCCTTGTGTCGAGAGCAGCGTCTGGAGCACAGAACGAAGCACATTGCTCTTCGCTACTTCCTTGCTCGTGAGCTGCAGCAGCGTGGACAGTTGCGGCTTGCGTACGTGGCCTCTGAGGCCAACACTGCTGATGTGTTCACCAAGGCACTCGCGCCTTGTGACCATCAGCGCCTCTGCACCCAGCTGGGTCTTGTGCCTGTCTTGCCTCACTTGCTCTCCTCTTGACTTTACTTGTACTGTGACATATATATACCTGCTCTTGCTTGTCTAGTTTTATATATATATGTCTGTACTCCTGCATGTGAACTGGCCTCTGGCCCTGCTCTTGTGCTCGGACTGTGTGGTGACGTTGTGATCCACCCTGAGCTTTCTCTGCTTTGCTTTACTTGACTGGTCTTGTGACCCCTTGTTCTCCCCCACTTTGCCTATGGGGGTGTGTCAGATTTATATGACATAGTTGCTGTAGGCTATAGTGGGGTAGCACATATGGGGTACAGGGTTTTAGGGTTGTATTTGTACCCAATCTTTCCTTAGTCATTTTCATTCCTGGTCACTTATTTCACAGAGGGCGCCTTTCTCGTGGTACAGCTTAAACTCCTGGGTGGTGCTGTCGGCTTCCAAGTGTATTCCTTTCGCCATCAGCTGGCTAACACTCAGTAAGTTATAGCCGAGTCCCTCCGCGATAAGTACCTTTGACATGTTTAATATGACGTTTGTCTCTCGTGACTGAAGCTGAACCACTCCTTGTCTTCGTGTGCGCAGGTTTTGATTGTTGGCGACCGTGATGACTACTTCTCGCTGGACTCGATGCTCGCGTTGAACGAAACGCCCGGAGGAACACATGTGTTGTCCGCAGCAACTGTCCAAGAACCAGGTGTCTTGACCGGACGGTTCACTTTGAGCGATTGTGGCGTACGTTGGGTTCGGTTGAAGAGATTCGCGGCGAGGCGTGCTGTTGTCAAGTTGATCTTCGGGTGAGTAGTACGGTGGTGACTCTGTTGTGCAAGAGTCGTTTATCTTGACCATGCAGTTGACAATATTTCTTGCTCCTTGTGCAGGTTGTCCAGATGAAGTCGTTGAAGCTTGGTGTGCGGTCGTCGGAGTTGCTTGCGTTGAAGCAACTTGGGAGCTTGAAGGCCGGAGTTGTCGCTGTGGTGTTGTCGACTGCTGACGAGACGGGCAGTGTGTGCGGGGATGACCCGAGGTCTTGCAGATGTGACAAAATGGAGGTACCGTCTTCACTTGGTGCTGTTGTCGATTGTTGTATTGTCGCTGAGTGTGAAACGCAAACTCCGGTGCTAAAGTTTTCTTCTTGTGTCTTTCTTCTTGCAGGTCCATGTCCTGCTGCTCGGCGTGGATTTCGGCGCAAAGTGCTGCTTCGGAGATCCTCCCGTGTGCTCGTAGTATGGCGCGAGTGGAGCGCCAGTGGGGGCCGAGACCGCCAATGACCACCGTGACAAAGGCGTCTTCGGAGATTGACCCTCCGCATCGAAGAAGCCTGTCGCTCAGTTCGCGACAGCGGCTTATATAGGCCATTCCTTTCTCGCCTGGTTTCATTTCAATCGTTGTCAACTGCGCCATTAACCTGCTTTGATTTACGCTGTCTGTTGCTTGATACAGATTCTTCAGGTGATTGTACGCGAGCTCCGCGGAGTTGCCGTAGCCTCGGTAAGTCCTGATGTTCTGCTGCTGGGTCGGGGTAATGTTTCTTAGCAGTATCGTGTACGCCATCATTGATTGATAGGTGTACTGCTGCTTCTCATATTGTGTCCCGTTTGTTGGATATGGCAGGGACCCGTTGAAGAAGCCGAGAATCTGAGCTCCTTCCATCATCAGTTCGAACTCGAATGACCAGGTGAAGAAGTCTTTCCCGTCGAAAGGCTTTGTTGTTTGCAGCTTGAGAACGTGCGCGAATTGCGACTGGACTTGTAACGCGTCCAATGCCTTTTCTTGTCCCGATGCAGGTTGCGGTTGCGGCATAAAGCTGACGGAACCACGCTGGGGTTCGTACGGCGCAAAGGTAGGTTGCTGTTGTTGTTGTTGAATCCCGCGTGCGTAGGACGACCCGTCGAGACTCATAGGAGTTACGTTGTTGTTGTTGCTGTTGTTTGACTGCGCAGGTGCTCCTTGCTGGTGCTGCTCATAGAAGGACATGAAGGAGAAAAACTTCTCCATCATGCTTGGATCGAAGCCTGCTGGTGTTTCCGTGGACCCAGCTGCTGGTCTCGTGGTAGTCCCTTCCTCTGTTTGTAGGCCAGAGACAGGTGGTGGAGTAGGAGTAGTGCCGGGAGAGCCGTTGGAGGAGCTCCTCTCCTTTCTGGTTGACATGTCTTCTTTGATGTAAGGTTTGCTGAATAATAAATTTAACTCTAACTGCTCTCATACCATGTTGGGCTGAGAAGCCCTAAGGATCTTTGTAGAGTTAAAGTCTGGGTAGGATTGTAATAGCGGAAGCGTTTGAATAAAAGTCTTGAACCACCTTGCGCTAGTGTGTGAGGGCAAAGTAAGTTGATTAAAACAAGCAAATACAAGGTTTTATATAAGAGTACACGGAATACGAACAGATAAAATAACTGTCTTGCTGTTGCGATTCGATACAGTGCGACTCGGGCAACTGCTCAATGTTGAGTCAGTTGTGTGTCCTTGCTGTCGCGCTGTATTGGTCAAGTCAAAGGTCGCTGACCTTTGACCTTCGCGTAACCTCCAGGCGGTTACCCCAACCTCCGAGGGTTGACTCGCGATGCTTCGATTCGGACTGCTTCGCTTTTGTGTCCAGAGTTTCGACACGACAGAGGCGCTTAAGACTTATTGTTCCCAACAGATTAAAGCAAAGAGATACAAGAATATATATATGAGTACAGAGAATATGAAGAGACATAATTGTAACTACTTTACTGTTGCGGTTCAATACAGTGCGACTCGGGCAACTGCTCAATGTCGAGTCAGTTGTGTGTCCTTGCTGTCGCGCTGCGCTTGTTAGGTCAAAGGTCGCCGACCTTTGACTTTCGCGTAACCTCCAGCGGTTACATCAACCTCCGAGGGTTGACTCGCTGGTGCTTCGATTTGCGCTTCTTCGCTTGTGTCTTGAGGTTTCGACACGACAGAGGCGCTTAAGGCTATTTGTTCCCAACACTCCCCTTCGCTTCTAGAGTGTCGCTGATGGTGACGTGGCTTTGTCCAGTCAGCAGCATGCAGTACTCGAACTTCTGTTTTCCAAGCTTCTTCGTCAAGTAGTCAGCTGCCATCTCGGGCGTGGGACAGTAGGATAGTTTGAGTTTCCCTTTCTCGATCTCGTCTTTCACGAAGAAATATCGCAGGGCGATATGCTTCGTTCTGTTCGCGAATCCGCTCTTGTTGGCAATGCGAATAGCAGATTGGTTGTCGCAGAACAGAGTGAAGTTGGGTAACTCGGCTAACTTTGCTTCTTCCAGCAGCCCGCGAAGATAGAGTCCTTCCTTGGTGGCTCAGCAGAGTGCGATATATTCTGCTTCAGCTGAAGAGAGAGCGATTAGTTCCTACTTGCTTGATTGCCAGGAGATAGGTCCGATAGGTTCGAGGCGGTAGATGTAGCCAGTGCGGGAGCGTCTGTTGTCTGAATCGCCGGCGTGATCGGCGTCGACGTAGCCGATTAGTTTCGTCGGTGTAGTTTGTCAGAATACTATCTTATGTTCTAGCCTTTAGTGGGGTGCTCTATAGCGAGTACAACCCTTTTAGGGTTTGCTATTTGTATCCCCATTTCTGCTAGTTCAACCCTCTTTCTTTCTTCAAACTTTGTCATAGTTGTGTTCTTGTAGTATGTCAAGCCGATCGTTGAGGTGCTCACGAAGTAGTGGAGAGCGCGGTCGAGCTCCGCCAGGTGTTCTGTTTTGGGCCTTTTGAGGTAGGTAGCGAGTTGACTTACCGATACGGAGGTACTGGCTTCAATTGTTGTTGCTACCGATTGTTGTTGTTGTTGTAGCGTCGCTGGGTGTGAAACGCGAACTCTGGTACTGACGTTCTCTTCTTATGTCGTTCTTCTTGCAGGTCCATGTCCCGCTGCTCAGCATGGATTTCGGCGCAGAGTGCTGCTTCGGAGATTCTCCCGTGTGCTCGTATTATGGCGCGAGTGGAGCGCCAGTGAGGGCCAAGACCGCCGATGACAACCGTGACGAAGGCGTCTTCTGAAATCGATCCTCCACATCGAAGAAGCTTGTCCTGCAACTCGTGGCAGCGACTGATATACGCCATTCCCTTCTCGCATGGTTTCATTTCGATTGTTGTCAGCTGCGCCATTAACCGACTTTGGTTTACGCTGTCTGTTGCTTGATACAGGTTCTTCAAGTGGTTGTACGCGAGCTCCGCGGAGTTGCCGTAACCTCGGTAAGTCCTTATGTTTTGCTGTTGAGTCGGGGTGATGTTCCGCAGTAGTATTGTGTACGCCATCATCGATTGATAGGTGTATTGCTGCTTCTCATACTATGTGCCGTTTGTTGGGTATGGCAGTGACCCGTCGAAGAAACCAAGGATCTGCGCTCCTTCCATCATCAGCTCGAATTCGAACGACCAGGTAAAGAAGTCCTTCCCGTCGAAGGGTTTTGTCGTTTGTAGTTTTAGAACAAGCGCGAACTGCGACTGAACTTGTAGTGCGTCCAGCGCTCTTTCTTGTCCCGGTGCAGGTTGTGGTTGTGGCATGAAGCTGACGGAGCCGCGCTGGGGCTCGTACGGAGCGAAGGTAGGTTGTTGTTGTTGATTCCCGCGTGCGTAGGATGAGCCATCGAGACTCATGGGCGTCACGTTGTTGTTGTTGTTGCTGTTGTTTGATTGCGCAGGTACTCCTTGCTGGTGCTGCTCGTAGAAGGACATGAAGGAGAAGAATTTCTCCATCATGCTTGGATCGAAGCCCGCGCCTTGGTTTGCGGGTGTTTCAGTAGACCCAGCTGCTGGTCTCGTTGTTGTCCCTTCCTCTGTCTGTAGGCCAGAGGCAGGTGGTGGAGTAGGAGTAGTACCGGGAGAGCCGTTGGAGGAGCTCCTCTCCTTTCTAGCAGACACGTCTTCTTGGTGGAATAAGTATTTGAAGAAAAGTAACTTTTAACTCTAACCTGCTCTCATACCATGTTGGGCTGAACGCTCTAGGATCTTTGGTAGAGTTAATAGTCTGAGTAAATGATGTAGTAGCAGAAGCGTTTTGAATAAAGTCCTTGAACCACCTTGCGCTAGTATGTGAGGGCAAAGTAAGTTGATTAAAGCAAAGAGATACAGGAATATATTTATGAGTACAGAGAATATGAAGAGACATAATTGTAACTACTTTACTTTTGCGGTTCGATACAGTGCGACTCGGGCAACTGCTCAATGTCGAGTCAGTTGTGTGTCCTTGCTGTCGCGCTGCGTTTGTCAGGTCAAAGGTCGCTGACCTTTGACTTTCTCGTAACCTCCAACGGTTACATCAACCTCCGAGGGTTGACTCGCTGGTGCTTCGATTTGCGCTGCTTCGCTTGTGTCTTGAGGTTTAAACACGACAGAGGCGCTTAAGGCTATTTGTTCCCAACAACTCGCAGACGTTAAAAGCACAGGGCAAAAATGACAAGCACCTCTGACCGAAACGAGTTTGGTGAGATAAATGAATTATTGGGTGTATGTGAGTGGCCCTCTCATCTGTTAAGAATTTTACTAACAAGACTCGACGTGAATGTCGGAAGGGTTGCGTAGAAGATATATTTATGTCGTATGAAAACATGAGGTGAGGAATGCTTGATATTACATGTACGTTACTTAGAGCAAGGGACTGCCAAACTCATACTCTACAGTTTGTTTAGGCTGTAGTGGGGTAGTTACTATGGGGTACAGTAAGTTTAGGGTTTCCTACTTGTACCCATCACTTTCCTAGTGCAATGACACTTGTTGATTCTGACATGGTATTACGAGCCTAGGTTAGGAACCTATGACCGCTTAGTCCTAAGGGCCCACATTTCCGCTAGAAGCGCCCTCGTGCGCCCCACCTTCTTAGCGCCCTCGTGCGCCTCTCTGCTAGTGTGCCCTCGCGCGCCCTCCCTCTCACGCTGTCCGTTTGCAGCCCGCTAGACGCCCGAGCGCGCCCCCTCCCCCCCCCCCCCCCCCGGTTTTTAGCGCGAGCAGCCCGCTAGCCGCCCGTGCGCGGCTCGTTTTTTCTCGCGCGCGCCAGTAGGCCACCGCCCGTAGGCCGCCGCTCGCCTGTAGGTCGATGCTCGACCAGCCGCCGCCCGCCCGCAGGTTGCAGCCCGCACGCAGCGGCTGTTGCGCATCGGCTGCTGCAGGTCGCGCTTAGCTGCCGCACACACGCAGCCGCGGCCCGTGCGCAGCCGCACCCTAGACGCAACCGCGCACCCTACACAGGCCCACTGTCGAGCTGCCCTGCCTGCCCGAGCCGCGCCGCGCCGTCCTGCTTGAGTCGCGCTGCCCTTACCGAGCCGCGCTGCCCCACCTACAGCAACTGCTGCTTCTGTTCCTGCTGCTACTGCTGTTCTTACTGCGACTACTGCTACTGCTACTGCTGTTACTGCTGCTGCTGCTATTGCTACTACTGCTACTGCTACTGCTGCCACCATGGCTACTCCCACCATTCTCTCTTTCGATGCTGAGGGCCGCCCTGTTCAGTTTGATGCTTGGCTCGACAACCTACAACTGTTCCTATAGATCACTGCAAAGGACGATATCTCACTGTATGATCACGCGTCCGGAACCGCTCCCGCACCTGCTGAGACTGCCGACATTACTACTTGCTCCCAGTGGCAGACTCGTGACGCTCACGCTCGCCTAGCCATTCGCAGCCACCTACCGCTAGATGAGTGCGCGCATTTTGGCCAGCACAAGACTGCTAAGGCACTGTATGATGCTGTAGTCGCGCGCTACTCCTCGCCTGCCTCTGCTACGATCGATCGTCTCTCGCCGCCCTATCTTTTCCCTGATCTGGCCGCCTTTCCCACAGTCGCTGACCTCATTACTCACCTCCGCACTAGTGACACTCGCTACCAAGCCGCGCTTCCTGCTAAGTCTCTAGCCAAGAATCCTCCCCCGATGTACCTCGTTCTCTACCACCTAGTCACCCGTCTCCCTGACTCCCTTCGCGCAGTCAGGGTCAACTTTCTCGCCCTCTGCCCCACCGAGCTCACCGTTGATCTGCTCGAGAAGCACCTGCTTGCAGCTGAGGCTAGCATAGTCGCTGTAGGTGCCTCTTGTGGCGACCTCCGCACGCCCTTCTTTGACGGGTGTTCCCCTACCCCCCTTCTCCCCTCGGTCGCCTCTGCTGCCGCTGTCGAATACCTTGGTGCTGAGGAAGTCGTGGCTGCGTCTGCTCCTAGTGGCAGGCGCAAGGGCGGCAAGGGCAAGGGGGGCAAGGGTGGTGGCGGTGACAGCGGGGGAGGTGGAGGTGGAGGTGGAGGCAGTGGGGGCAGTGGGGGTGTTGGCGGTGGTGGGGGTGGTGGCGGGGTTGGGGGGGTCAGTGGCAGCGGCGGGAGTGGTGGCGGAAGTGGTGGTGGAGGGGGCCGAGGTGGAGGTGGTGGTGGTGGCGGCAGCGGGCGTGGTGGTGGCGGCTAGGGTGGTGGTCGGGGTGGACCAGCGCAGCGTGGAGGTTTGGGTGGTGTCCAGCGCCAGCAGCAGCGTCTCGGAGAGACCCCGCCGCCCCTGCAGCTTCGTGAGTGGTACTCTCAGCATGGGGGGTCTAGGGGTGGAGGTACCTGCCCGTATGTCATCCACACAGGTGACTGCGCTGGTCAGACGTGTGGGAGGCCCCACACGCAGCAGCACTGCTTCTCTCGTCTCGACGACGCCTGACGTGCACAGCTCCCTGACGCCTCTGAGCTGCCCCGCTGGGCTGATCTGCTTAAAAAGAACATTGATATCTTTGCTCTTGACTTAGATGTTATCCTTGGTGCTATGTATGCACTGTCTATTGGTGTTGAGGGTGACTGTTACCTTCATGTCCCGCCCGACCCGAGTATTGAGTCCAGTGAGGCTGCCGCTCTAGGTGCTAGTGCGTTTGCTGCCTAAGGTCCGAGTGAGGCTACTGCTCTAGGTGCTGGTGCGTCTGCTGCTTCAGGTGCTCGTGAGTCTGTGCCTTCAGGTACAGTGTCTACTGAGGCACTGCACACCTTCACACTGGACTCACGTGCTTCCCGTTGTTTCTTTCGAGACTGCACTGCCCTAGCGCAGCTCCCTAGGCTTGTTGCTGTCTCCCTGGCTGACCCCTCCGGGGGTCCGGTCATTGCGACCTCCACCACTGCCCTCCCTTGCCTTGCTGTCCCGTACGGCACACTGTCGGGTCTTCACCTCCCCTCGTTCTCTACGAACTTGGTGGCGGGTTCCGCGCTCCAGGACACGGGTGTTCACCAGTTCACCCCTGCCTACGAGCGTGTGACACACTGGACTTGTGCTCAGACAGGTCGTCACCTGGCTACTTTCACTTGGTAGCCGGGGTCGGACCTGTACACACTGACCACTAAGTCCCCTCAGGTAGCTGCATCAGCGTCAGCGTCAGGTCAGTTGTCCGCCCCCTGCTCGTGTCGCACCTTGTCCCACCGGACGGTTTTCTGGCATCACTGCCTTGGTCACCCTTTGATGCAGCGCCTTCATGGCATGCACTCCCGGTACCTTGTCTCTGGTCTCCCCAGGTCACTGCCTCCCCTGCCACAGTCCCCTGCCCCTCCTTGCCTTCCCTGTGTCGAGGGGCGGCAGCGCGGTGCCCCCCACTCCTCTAAGTTCCCCCTGACGGAGGCTCCTCTGCAGACCCTTCACAAGGACGTGTGGGGCCCAGCCCGCGTATGTGGACAGAGCGGAGAGCACTACTTTCTGCTGGTAGTTGACGACTACACGCGTTACACCATGGTCTTCCCCTTGTGCACCAAGGGTGAGGTCCCTGATGTCTTGATTCCTTGGATCCGCGCTACCCGTTTCCAGCTGGAGAGGCGCTTTCACATGGACCTTCTCGTCCTGCGACTGCACTTTGACAGTGGTGGTGAGTTTTCCTCCGGCCTCTTGAGGGCCTTCTTTCAAGGGGAGGGCATTGAGAAGACGTTCACTCTTGTGGCCTCTCCGCAGAAAAATGGGGTTGCTGAGTGCCACATTGGCTTGGTCATGGAGGTCGCTCGTACCTCCTTGATCCATGCGGCTGCCCCCCATTTTCTGTGGCCGTTTGCGGTCTGGTACGCTGCGCATCAGCTAAACCTCTGGCCCCGTGTCTCAGTTCCGAAGACCTCGCTGACACTGCGTTGGACGGGAGAGGTCGGCGATGCGTCCGTGTTCCGGGTCCGGGAATCTTGTGCCTTTGTCCGCGATTCGTCTGCGGACAAGCTCTCCTCCCGTGCCGTTCCCTGTGTCTTTCTTGGCTTTGTCCTTGATGCGCTTGGCTGGCAATTTTACCACCCCACCTCGCGCTGTGTCTTCCCCTCTTGGGACGTCACTTTTGATGAGTCGGTACCCTTTTACCGTCTGTTCCCCTACCGGACTGCGCCGCCCCCCCCCCCCCCCCCCCCCCCCCCCCCCCCCCGCCGCTCTTCCTCACGCCAGGTGTTGCTTCGATAGACCCCCTCCCTCCCCAGGGCCCTGCTCCCTCAGGTGTTTCCCATGTAGACTCGGTCGAGCCTGTCGAGATAGCTGTCAACTCTTGTCCTGCGCGAGGTACTGAGCCTGAGCGTGCTGAGACTGGGGGTGTTGGGCCTGGGGGTGCGGAGCCTGGGGGTGCTGAGCCTGGGGGTACTGAGCCTGGGGGTGCGGAGCCTGGGGGTGCTGAGCCTGGAGGTCCTGAGCCTGGGGGTACTGCGCCTGGGGGCGCTCTCTCGTCCCAGCAGCTGCGTGAGTGGTACTCTCAGCACTATCGCCGCAACCATGGTGCTGTGGGAGCTAGGGGTGCTACTGGAGCTGGAGCTGAGGGCGCAGGAGCTACTGGTACTGTTGTGACTGCCGACCCTGGGGTTTGCGCTGGAGGTGCTGGCGCCACTGGTCCTGGAGGTGCTCGTACTGGCAGTACTGGACCTGCTGGGACTGGAGATGCTGTTGGAGCTGCTGGAGGTGCTGGAGCTAGTGGTACTGCAGGGGCTGGAGCTGGAGGCGCTGACGCTCTTCCTACTGGAGGTGCTGGGCTGTTGGTGCTACTGGTGTGGGTGCTCCTACGGGTACTGGAGTTGGCGCTGCTGGAGCTGTTGGTAGTGCTGCAAAAGTTGGAGCCGCCGCTGGGGGTGCTGGTGCTCTCTCTGCTGATTCTGGGGGCGCTGCGCGACCGCAGCCATACTTCGTTCCGCTCCTTCAGCAGGTTCTTGGTCTCCCGCCTTCTACTGGTTCTGCCCCTTACTTAGAGTGTCCACCGCCTGTCCAGTCGCAGTCACTGTTGCAGCCTGCGTCCCCGCTGCCTGCTCCTTCTCCTTACACTGGTCCGACCGGAGGTCTTACTGACTGTCGTGAGCCTAAGTCTCGTCCTGCGTCGCTTGTTCGTGCTGCTCGCACTGGTCGTCGTCATCCGCCTCAGTGTCCTCTTGCTGTCCCAGGCACGCACCAGATGTCGCTTCGTCCTTCCACTGCTCACCAGCGTGTCCCTCTGCCGTCTCCTCCTGCGTCCTCTCTTCCTGCACTTGCTGACCCAAAGTCTGACTCCCTTCATGCTGCCAGTCCTACTGTCACGCATCTCTTGGCCACTATTGTCAGTGACCCTTCCTTTGAGTCTAGTGCTGAGTCTGCCTTAGTTGGCTTTAGTCAACGACAGGGAGTTGAATTCTTCCAAAACTTCTCCCCGACCCCGAAGATGACCACTCTTCGGGTTCTGCTGCACGTCGCTGCTCAGCGTGACTACGAGCTTAAATCTCTTGACTTCAGCAATGCTTTCCTACAGGGCAGCCTGCACGAGGAGATCTGGCTGCGCCGCCCACCTGGCTTCACTGGGTCGTTTCATCCTGGTACCCAGTGGAGCCTCCGGCCGCCAGTCTACGGTCTCTGCCAGGCGCCCCGTGAGTGGCACGACACAGTGAGGACTACGCTTGCGGCTCTTAGGTTTGCTCCTTCTACTGCTGACTCGTCACTGTTTCTGCGCTCGGACACTTCGTTGCCGCCGTTCTACATCCTCGTGTACGTCGACGACTTGGTCTTTGCCACTGCTGACACTGAGGGACTCACCCACGTAAAGTCGGAGCTGCAGAAGAGACACACGTGCACTGACCTGGGTGAACTTCGCAGCTACCTTGGCTTGCAGATCACCCGGGAGAGAGCATGGCGCACCATTACCTTGACTCAGTCACACATGGTGCAGCAGGTCCTTCAGCGCTTCAACTTCACGTACTCCTCGCCTCAGGCCACTCGTCTGTCTACAAACCACTCGCTCTCAGCTCTGCCTTCGGATGAGTCCGTAGAGCCGAGTGGCCCGTACCCAGAGCTTGTTGGCTGCCTAATGTATCTGATGACCTGCACTCGACCTGACTTGGCATACCCTCTTAGCATCTTGGCACGCTATGTTGCTCCTGGGAGACACCGACCAGAGCACATGGCTGCAGCAAAGAGGGTGTTGCGCTACCTGTGCAGTACGTCGGGCATGGGGCTAGTGCTTGGAGGATGGGCTCGAGTTGTCCTCACTGGTTACGCAGACACTTCTTGGGTTGATGACTTGGCTACGCAGCGGTCGTCACAGGGTTACACCTTCAGCCTTGGCTCTAGCTCTGTTTCGTGGCGGTCTACCCGCTCGTCTTCTGTTCTCAGCTCTAGTTGTGAGGCTGAGATCTACGCGGGGTCCATGGCTGCACAGGAGCTACGCTGGCTCATCTGCCTGCTGACCGGCTTGGGAGAGGTGCCTTATTCTCCTCCAGTTCTGTACGTCGACAACAAGGCCATGCTGGCCTTGTGCCAGGAGCACAAGCTGGAGCACAGAACGAAGCACATTGCCCTTCGCTACTTTCTTGCTCGAGAGCTGCAGCAGCGCGGTCAGCTTCGTCTTGCTTACGTGGCCTCTCGGGCCAACACTGTTGATATCTTCACCAAGGCACTTCCGCCTTGTGATCATCAGCATTTTTGTACTGCTCTAGGCCTTGTGCCTACCTTGCCTCACCTGCTCACTTCTTGACTTTGCTTATACTGTGATCTATATATCTATACTTGCATGCTTTCACTTACTAGGTTTTTATCACTGTCTTATTTGTTCTATGCCATATAACTGTGCATCTGAACTGGCCTTATGGCCGTCTGCTTGCGCTGAGAATGCATGGTGACATTTTGATCCACCTTGAGCTTGCTTTGCTTCTCTTGACTGGTCTTGTGACCCCCTCTTTGCTCTCCTCCACTTTGCCTATGGGGGTGTGTCTATCTCATACTCTACAGTTTGTTTAGGCTGTAGTGGGGTAGTTACTCGGCCAACTCCAGAAGTGCCAACTCCAGTACCCCCAGTAGCGCCAGCTTCAGCCGCACCGTCGGCTCCAGCACCTGCAGAACCAACCCCAGGGTTAGCAGCTACACCAACTCCAGTAGGCCCGTCGTCCTCAGCTCCACCGGCAGCTCCAGCAGCTCCAGCACCAGCAGAACCCTCAGTCCCAGCAGCTCCAGTACCGCCTGTACGAGCACCTCCAGGACCAGAGGCTCCAGTACCTCCAGCCGCACCAGGGCCTCCAGCGGGCGGCACCCCAGTGCTAGGAGCACCCGCTCTGGAGGCTGCAGCGCCGAGCGTATCACTCACGCAGTCGTTGTGGGGAGGGAGGCGATGGCTGCAACCCAACACCCGCAGCACCACCAGCTCCAACTCCGGCCGAACCCTTAGCTCCAGCAGCCCCACGCCGAAGGCTGTAACGCTGTGAAGAGGGAGCGTCACCAGGCGCAGTACGATCAGTCTCAGCTCCCCCAGGCTCAGCACCCCAAGGCTCAGCACCCCTAGGCTCAGCACCCCTAGGCTCAGCACCCACACCCTCAGCACCCCCAGTCTCAACACCCCCAGTCTCAGCACCCCCAGTCTCATCACCCTCAGTCTCAGCACCCCCAGGCTCAGCACCCTCAGTCTCAGCACCCCTAGGCTCAGCACCCCCAGGCTCAACACCCCCACACGCAGTACCCCTCACAGGACCAGAGTCGATAGCTACCTCGACAGGATCGACCGGGTCTACCTGGGAAACACCTGAGGGAGCAGGGCCCTGGGGAGGGAGGGGGTCTATCGAAGCAACACCTGGCGTGAGGAAGAGCGGCGGGCGGGGGGAGCGGCGCAGTCCAGTAGGGGAACAGACGGTAAAAGGGTACCGACTCGTCAAAAGTGACGTCCTGAGAGGGGAAGACACAGCGCGAGGTGGGGTGGTAAAATTTCCAGCCAGACGTATCAAGGACAAAGCCAAGAAAGACACAGGGAACAGCACGGGAGGAGAGCTTGTCCGCGGACGTATCGCGGACTAAGGCTCGACATCCCCAGACTCGGAACACCAACGCATTGCCAACCTCTCCCGTCCAACGCAGTGTGGGCGAGGTCTCCGGAGCAGAGACACGGGGCCAGAGGTTGATCTGATGCGCAGCGTACTGCACTGCAAACGGCCACAGGAAATGGGGGGGAGCCGCAGGGATCATGGAGGTACAAGCGACCTCCATGACTAAGCCAATGCGGTGCTCAGCAATCCCATTCTGCTGTGGAGAGGCCGGAAGTGTGAACGTCTTGCGGATGACGTGCTCCGCACAGTAGGCTGCCAAGAGGTCGGAGGAAAACTCACCACCCTTGTCAGAGTGCAGACGCAGGACTGGAAAGTCCGACGGGAACCACTCGCGAAGCTGGAGACGAACAGCGCGGATCCAAGGGATCAAAACATCAGGGACCTCACCCTTGGTGCGCAAGGGGAGGACCGTGGTGTAGCGCGTGTAGTCGTCGACGACCAGCAGGAAGTACCGCTCGTGGCCCTGTCCACGGACGCGGGCTGGGCCCCACACGTCTTGGTGGAGAGTTTGCAGATGAGCCTCTGTAGGAGGGAACGAGGAGGAGTGAGGAGTGGCGCGCTGCTGCCCCTCGACACAGGGAAGACAGGGAGGAGCAGGTGAGGGTGGGAGAGGAGGGAGATCCCTAGGAAGACCAGAGACAAGGTACCGGGAGTGCATGCCATGAAGGCGCTGCATTGAAGGGTGACCAAGGCGGTGGTGCCAGAGGACGGTCTGGTGCGACAGGGTGCGACACGAGCAGGGGGTTGATAGCTGACCTGACGCAGATGCAGCTACCTGAGGGGACTCAATGGTCAGTGTGTACAGGTCCGACCCCAACTGCCAAGTAAAGGTAGCCAGGTGGCAACCCGTCTGAGCACACGTACACTGGGTCACACGCTCATAGGCAGGGGTGAACTCGTGAACACCCCCATCCTGGAGAGCAGAGCCCGCCACCAAGTTCGTAGAGAACGAGGGGAGGTAAAGACCTGACAGGGTGCCAGCCGGAACCGCAGGACAAGGGAGGACAGTGGAGGAGGTCGCAATGACCGGGCCCCCAGAGGGGTCAGCGAGGGAGACAGCAACAGGCCGAGCTAGCTGCTCAAGGACAGTGCGGTCATGAAAGAAGCAGCGGGAAGCACCCGAGTCCAGTGTGAAGGTGTGCAGTGCCTCAATAGACGCAGTACCAGCAGGCGCAGACGCACGAGCACCTGGAGGTGCAGACTCACTAGCACCTAGAGCAGCAGCCTCACCAGGACCTAGGGCAGCAGACGCACTAGCACCTAGAGCGGCAGTCTCACTGGTCCCAATACCCGGGTCGGGCGGTACACTCAGGTAGCAGTCACCCTCAACACTAATAGTCAATGCATACATAGCACCAAGGAACGAAGGACAAGGAGGAGATGGGTGACCAAGAACCTGCTCAAGGAGGGGAACGAAGTACGGCTGTGGCCGTGAAGTGCCCCGGGAACCAGTAGAGACAGCACCAGAACCTCCAGTAGCAGCTCCAACTCGCTCAGCACCATCGGCAGCTCCTGTACCTCCAGCAGCACCAGCAGCACCTCCAGCAGGACCAGCACTAGCAGCACCTCCAGCAGCACCAGTACCTCTAGCAGCACAATCCTTAGTACTAGCAGCACCACTAGCAGCTCCAACAGCTCCAGTACCTCCAGCAGCACCAGCAACACCTCCAGCAGGACCAGCTTCAGCAGCTCCAGTAGCACCCCCAGTCCCAGCAACTCCAGTACCGCTAGTACGAGCACCTCTAGGACCAGTGGCTCTAACACCTCTAGCACCAACCCGAGGGTCAGCAGCAACACCAACTCCAGTAGGCTCAGCGCCCTCAGCTCCAGCTCCAGTAGCACCTCCAGCTCCCACAGCACCACGGCGGCGGCGACAGTACCGAGAGTACCACTCACGCAGCTGCTGGGAAGAGAGAACGCCTCCAGGCGCAGCACCCCCAGGCTCAGGACCTCCAGACTCAGCACCCCCAGGGACAAAACCCCCAGTCTCAGCACCCCCAGGCTCAGCACCCGCAGTCTCCGCACCCCCAGGCTCAGCACCCCCAGTCTCCGCACCCCCAGGCTCAGCACCCCCAGTCGCAGTACCCCCAGACCCAGCACCACCAGGCTCAGCACCCCCAATCTCAGCACGCTCAGGCTCAGCACGCTTAGTACCTTGCGCAGGACCACAGTCGACAGCTACCTCGACAGACTCGACCGGGTCTACCTGGGAAACACCTGAGGGAGCAGGACCCTGGGGAGGCAGGGGGTCTACCGAAGCAGCACCTGGTGTGAGGAAGAGCGGCGGAGGGGGGAGCGGGGCAGTGCGGTAGGGGAAGAGATGGTAAAAGGGGACTGATTCGTCAAACGTGACGTCCTGAGAGGGGAAGACACGGCGCGAGGTGGGGTGGTAAAATTTCCAGCCAGGCGCGTCAGGGACAAAGCCCAGGAAGACGCAAGGAACGGCACGGGAGGAGAGCTTGTCCGCGGACGTATCGCGGACAAAGGCACGAGATCCCCAGACACGAAACACAGACGCATCGCCAACCGCTCCCGTCCAACGCAGTGTTGGCGAGATCTCCGGAACGGAGACACGGGGCCAGAGGTTGAGCTGATGCGCGGCGTACCGGACCGCAAACGGCCACAGAAAATGGGGGGCAGCCGCATGGATCAAAGAGGTACGAGCGACCTCCATGACCAAGCCAATGCGGCGCTCAGCAACCCCATTCTGCTGAGGAGAGGCCGGAAACGTGAACGTCTGCTCAATGCCCTCCCCCTTGACAAAAGGCCTCCAAGAGGCTGGAGGAAAACTCACCACCTCTGTCAAAGTGTAGTCGGAGGACGGGAAGGTCCGTGCGAAAGCGCCTTTCTAGCTGGAGACGAGTAGCGCGGATCCAAGGGATCAAGACAGCTGGGACCTCTCCCTTGGTGGGCAAGGGGAAAACCGTGGTGTAACGCGTGTAGTCGTCAACTACCAGCAAGAAGTAGCGCTCTCCGCCCTGTCCACGGACGCGGGCTGGGCCCCACACGTCCATGTGAAGGGTCTGCAGAGGAGCCTCCGTCGGGGGGAACTCAGAGGAGTGAGGAGTGGCACACTGCCGCCCCTGGACACAGGGAAGGCAAGGAGGGGAAGGGGACGGTCGCAGGGGAGGCAGTGACCTGGAAAGACCAGAGACAAGGAAACGAGAGTGCATGCCACGAAGGCGCTGCATCGAAGGGTGCCCAAGGCGGTGGTGCCAGAGGACCGTCCGGTGCGACAGGGTGCAACACGAGCAGGGGGCGGACATCTGACCTGACGCAGACGCAGACGCCGCTACCTGAGGGGACTCAGTGGTCAGTGTGTACAAGTCCGACCTCGGCTGCCGAGTGAAGGTAGCCAGGTGACGACCCGTCTGGGCACACGTGCAGTGTGTCACACGCTCGTAGGAAGGGGTGAACTAGTGAACACCCGCGTCCTGGAGCGTAGAACCCGCCACCAAGTTCGTAGAGAACGAGGGAGGTAAAGGCCCGACAGTGTGCCGGACGCGGCAGCAGGACAAGGGTGGGCAGTGGTGGAGGTCGCAAGGACCGGACCCCTGGAGGGGTCAGCCAGGGAGACAGCAAGTGGCCTAGGGAGCTGCTCGAGGGCAGTGCGGTCGCGAAAGAAACAGCGGGAAGCACCTGAGTCCAGTGTGAAGGTGTGCAGTGCCTCAGTAGACGCAGTACCTGAAGGCGCAGACTCACAAGCACCTGAAGCAGCAGACACACCTGCACCTAGAGCAGCAGCCTCACCAGGACCTGGGGCAGCAGACGCACTAGCACCTAGAGCGGCAGCCTCACCGGCACCTGGAGCAGCAGACTGGATACCAAGGTCAGGCGGCACACACAGGTGACAGGCTCCCTCGGCACTAGTAGACAATGCATAAATTGCAGGAAGAATAGCATCATAGTCAAGAGCAAAGATATCTACCCTCTGCCTAAGCAGCTCCACCCAGTCGGGGAGCTCAGCGTCGTCGCCAAACTCTGTACGCGAAGCGACGCTCAAACGGGCGAAGCAGCGGGACTCTGTGTGACCACGCGTCCTGCAAGGCTGACCAGTCCGGACACCCGTGCTAATAACATACGGGCAGCGAGCACTACTCAGCGACCCTCTACTCTGAGCGTACCACTCACGAAGCTGCTGGGGCGAAAGAGTCTCTCGCGGACGACGCTGCTGCTGCACAGGGCCGTTGCAAGAAACCCTGCTAAACCCTAAACCCTAAACTACTCACTCGAGGACGACTCCCACTACTGCCATCCCGACCACCCCAACTGGCGTACCACTCACGAAGCTGCTGGGGCATGAGGGACACACGCGGACGGCCCTGGAGCTGCATCTGGCTACGCCAGGAGCAGTAGTAGAAGCAGGAGCTGCAGGAGCAGCAGTAGCAGTAGCAGCAGGGGCAGGGCAGTGCTCACCGGTGGTGGGAAGGGCAGGCGCACGACGGAGGCGACTGCGGGGCCGATACAGCGGCAGGGCGGGGCCGCGACCGCGGCAGGAAGCTCCGCGGCAGCTGGTGCAGGGCAGGGACAGGGCCGCGACGGTCGCTGCTGCAGGGGAGCCTGCTCCAGGGGCGGCTGCTCCAGGGGCCAGGGGCAGCTCCTGCAGTGGCGGCTGCTCCAGTGGCCAGGGGCGGCTGCTGCAGGGGCGGCCGCTCCAGGGACCAGGGGCGGCTGCAGGTGCGGCTGCTCCAGAGGCCAAGGGCGGCTGCTGCTGTGGCGGCTGCTCCAGGGGCCATGGGGCGGCTGCTCCAGGGGAGGCTGCTCGAGGGGCCAGGGGCGGCTCCTGCAGTGGCGGCTGCTCCAGTGGCCGCGGCTGCTGCAGGGGCGGCCGCTCCAGTGGCCAGGGGCGGCTGCTGCAGTGGCGGCCGCTACAGGGGTCAGGGGCGGCTGCTCCAGGGGCGGCTGCTCTAGGGGCCCGGCGTGGGGTAGGGCAGGGCGATGCGGCGGGCAGGGGCGACGCGGCGAGCAGAGCGACGCGGCGGGCAGGGGTGACGCCGCGGGCAGGGGCGACGCGACGAGCAGGGCGACGCGGCGGGCAGGGGCGACGCCGCGTCAGCAGCTGGGCGCGGCCGCGTCAGTAGCAGGGCGCGGCCAAGTCAGCAAGAGGGCGCGGCTGCGTCAGCTGCAGGGCTGGCGGGGCCGCGTCACGGCAGAGCGGGGCCGCGACTGCGGCTTGATGGGGCCGCGACTGCGGCCTGACGGGGCCGCGACTGCGGCCTGACGGGGCCGCGACTGCGACCTGACGGGGTCGCGTGCTGGTCTGACGGGCCTGCAGAGGGTGCGTGCGGGTGGCGAGGGCCTTCAGGGGCGGCGCGCGGTCAGGCAAAAGATGCGCGTGGGCGGCGTGGTCCTGCAGGGGCAACGCGCTGACCTGACGGGCTTGCAGGGGTGGCTCTCGGGCATGACGGGCCTGTAGAGGCGGCTCGGGGGCCTGAAGGACCTGCAGGGGCGGCTCGAGGGCCCTACTAGCTTGCAGGGGCGGCGCACTGGCCTAGGGCAGCAGGAGGCAGCGCAAGGGCTGCAGGACGGCGCGCAGGCAGAACGAAGGGCGGGGCGCACGACGGCGCACTAGCAGAAAAAAGGGGGCGCACGAGGGCGCACGAGCACAGAAAGGCGCACGAGGGCGCACGTAAGTTAGGGCGCACGAGGGCGCTTCTAGCGGAATAGTGGGCCCGTAGTAGTAAGCGGTCCTAGGTGGCAACCTAGGCTCGTGATACCATGTCGGAATCAACAAGAGTGATTGCACTAGGAAAGAGTTGGGTACAAGTAGGAAAACCTAAACTTACTGTACCCTATAGTAACTACCCCACTATAGCCTAAACAAACTGTAGTAGACATAACATTTGACAACGCGACGCATCGCCAACCTTCCCCGTCCACAACAGTGTGGGCGAGGTCTCCGGCAAGGAGACACGGGGCCAGAGGTTGAGCTGATGCGCGGCGTACCGGACCGCAAACGGCCACAGAAAATGGGGGGCAGCCGCATGGATCATGGAGGTACGAGCAATCTCCATGACTAAGCCAATGCGGCGCTCAGCAACCCCATTCTGCTGCGGAGAGGCCGGAAGCGTGAACCACTGTGTGATGCCGTGCTCCGCACAGTAGGCTGCCAAGAGGTTGGAGGAGAACTCACCACTTCTGTCAGAGTGCAGACGCAGGACAGGAAAGTCCGACTGGAACCACTCGCGGAGCTGGAGACAAACAGCGCGGATCCAAGGGATCAAAACAGCAGGGACATCCGCCTTGCGCTGCAAGGGGAAGAGCGTAGTGTAACGGGTGTAGTCGTCGACCACCAGCAGGAAGTACCGCTCGTGGCCCTGCCCCTAGACGCGGGCTGGGCCCCACACGTCCAGGTGGAGTGTTTGCAATGGATCCTCCGTGGGAGGAAACGAGGAGGAGTGAGGAGCGGCGCGCTGTCGCCCCTCGACGCAAGGAATGCAGGGCGGCGCAGGCGAGGGAGGGAGGGCAGGCAAAAACGTTGGAAGACCAGAGACCAGGAAGCGAGAGTGCATGCTACGAAGGCGAGGCAGGGAGGGGTGACCAAGGCGATGGTGCCACAGGAGAGTGTCGTGCGACAGCCGGCGACACTCACACTAGGTAGCTACCTGAGCAGACGCGTGCACCTGGGGAGATAAAGGGGTGGAGCGCGACACAGTGGTGAGGGTGTATAGACTGGACCCTGGCGCACGGGTGAACGTGGCCAGGTGGCGGCCGGTCCGGGAACACGTGCAGATCGCTACACGCTGCCGGCCAGGGGTGAAGGTGTCAACCCCCGCATCCTGGAGGACAGCGTTGCTCACCAAGTTCGTAGAGAATGAGGGGAGGTGGAGACCAGATAGCTCACCAGACGGGACCGCCGGATACGGAAGCACAGTGGAAGACCGTGCAAGCACTGGGCCCCCAGAGGGGTCAGCCTGTGAGACAGGAACAGGTGCAGGGAGGGGAGTGACTGTGGTACTGTCGCGGAAGAAACAGCGGGAAGCACCAGAGTCAAGCGTAAAGGTTTGCAAGGCCTGTGCAGGCGCAGTACCAGGGGGAGCAGACTCACAAGCACCTAGTGCTGCAGGGGCTATACTACGGGCTATACCAGGATCCGACGGCACACACAAGTAGCAGTCACCCTCAGCACTAACAGTCAATGCATACATGGCAGTGAGAATAGCATCATAGTCAAGAGCAAATATATCTACCCTCTGCCCAAGCAGCTCCACCCACTCGGGGAGCTCAGCCTCGTCGCCAAACTCGGTACTCCAGGCGTCACTCACACGGGCGAAACAGCGGGACTGTGTGTGACCAAGCGTCCCGCAAGCCTGACCAGTCCGATCACCTGTGCAAATGACGTACAGACAGCGAACGGTACTCAAAGACCCTCTACTCTGAGCGTACCACTCGTAAAGCTGCCGTGGCGTAAGTGTCTCGCGTGGATGCCGCTGCAGCTACGCTCCCAACGGACCAGCTCCAGGGCGACAGCTACGACGGCCACCGCCAGTAGTAGCAGTAGTAGTAGCAGCAGTAGCAGCGCGGCCACCTCCACAACCCCAACTAGCATACCACTCACTAAGTTGCTGGGGCGTGAGGGACTCACGCGGACGTCACTGGAGCTGCATCTGGCCACCGCCAGTAGCAGCAGTAGCAGTAGTAGCAGCAGTAGCAGCAGTAACAGTAGTAATAGCAGCAGCAGCGCGTGCAGGGCAGGCGCGGCAGGCAGGCAGGCAGGCAGATGGCGCGGTAGCGCGCAAACAAGGCAGGTGCTCACCAGTGGTGGGAAGAGAAGGCGCTTGCCGGGCGAGCAGGGGCCGGCGCTCGGCGGGCGGCAGCACGGGGTCCAGGGGCGGCGTCGCGGGTCCAGGGGCGGCTGCACGGAGTCCAGGGGTGGCTGCACCAGGGGCGGCTGCTGCAGGGGCCAGGGGCGGCTGCTCTGGGTCCAGGGGCGGCTGCTCTAGGGGCGGCTGCAGCAGGGGCCAGGGGCGGCTGCTCTGGGTCCAGGGGCGGCTGCTCGAGGGTCCAGGGGCAGCTGCTCTGGGTCCAGGGGCGGCTGCACGGAGTCCAGGGGCGGCTGCTTTAGGGGCCAAGGGCGGCTGCTCTGGGTCCAGGGGCGGCTGCACCAGGGGCCGCTGCTTCAGGGACCAGGGGCGGCTGCTCTGGGTCCAGGGGCGGAAGCACCAGGGGTGGCTACTTCAGGGGCCAGGGGCGGCTGCTCTGGGTCCAGGGGGGGCTGCTCCAGGGGCGGCGTAGCTGGTGCAGAGCAGCGCGCGGGTCCCACAGGCGCCGTGACTGGCGACGGGGGGCAGCGCGCCGTCACTGGAGAAGGCGACGCGCAGAGCCAGCGGCAGACAAAACGGGGCCGTAAAACGGACTACGCGGGCGGCGGACGCGGCGCGCAGGGCCTAAGCGGGCTGCGCACGGGCGGCTCACGCGACGCGCGGGCCGGCGGCAGACTGCGCGGGCGGCTGACATGGTGCGCGGGGCCAAAAACAGGCCTAAACGGGCCTAAACGAGCTGCGCGCGGGCTGCTTAAGAGGCGCGCGCGGGAAAAAAAAAATAAGACGCGCGCAAGCAGCTGAGGCGCGCGCGGTCAGCAGGTAGGGCAGGCAAGCAGGCAATGAGGCTGTGGGTGAGGTAACTCAATTAAAGGTGGGCCCTATTCTTAGGTCCTAGAGACCTTAGTGCTCTAGATGCCATCTTAAACCTTACGCAAGGAAGGATTGAGTATCGAGAGAGTTGGTACAAGAGGAAAATCCTAAGGGGTTATACCCCACACTATCTACCCCACTACAGCCTAGCAATAACTCTAACATATAAATATATGTTTGACACCCATCAATCTCTATTGCTACATTGATACATTATAATATTCACCTTGAAGCATATACACCGCACTTTATGTACCTTGTGCATTTGTAGAATTGACTTCGTTCATGTTGATGCCATGTTCGATTGTACCATCCCCGGTATTAATCAACGAGCTGGGACGGTCGAAAAAAATACATGGTTTCAATATGTCGTATTTGGTTTCACATTTTAGATGTCAACCTCATGAGTGGTTTTTATCCACTATTTGACGTATTCTTTTGAACAGGGTGCCAAAACACTGTTCAAACAGGTCCTCAAAAAGTGCTTGAAAATCAATTTGTAATCTCTGTAATGAATGCATCGTTGTAAGGAAAATTCCTTTTCCTTACTTTGCGTCCACGCTCAACGCGTACACCAATGTAGCACCACAATCAGCACCATTACCATTCGCCAACCCTCGCATCAACAATCCTCCCGCCACTTTCGCACGTCGCACCCCGACCTCACGGCTCGGCGGGTAACCCGCGCTACGGGCCTCCGCTTCAACATTTTCCCAAACCTCAGTCCCAGGCCCGTCACGCAACAACCACACTCCATTACTGTTACCACTGTAGTTTCGCTATATATTCTTCACTCATGCCTTCGCTCATTGTACTCTTGCTTCGATAGTGCAATTCTCGCTCGCTCAATCAATTGCACTCGTAACACGTAGTATTCAGAGACATCGATCTCTTCTCGGTGTTGGAATAACTGAACAGGGATGAATGAACTAACAGTGAAATGAGTACAAGTACCTAACCCTAGAATTGTGTACCCACTATAGGCTAACCCACTGTAGCCTAAACTAACACAACATATATATAATGTTTGACACACCCCCATAGGCAAAGTGGGGGAGAACTAGGGGTCACAAGACCAGTCAAGGCAAAGCAAGACAACACAAGCTCAAGGTGGATCTCAAGGATACCACACAAATTCCGAGCACAAGCAAGTGGTCACAAGACCAGTTCACATGCAGGTTTATAATAGAACAAAAGGTACAATGATCATAACCTAGCAAGAGTAAACATGCAGATATATATATAGAGATCACAGTACAAACAGACTCAAGAAGTAAGCAAGTGAGGTCTAGTAGGCACAAGGCCTAGAAGAGTGCAAAAGCGCTGATGGTCACAAGGCTGAAGCGCCTTGGTGAACACATCAGCAGTGTTGGCCTCAGTGGCCACGTAACGCAGGCGAAGCTGACCGCGCTGCTGCAGCTCTCGAGCAAGGAAATAACGCAGAGCAGTGTGCTTCGTTCTGTGCTCCAGTCTGTGCTCCTCACACAAGGCAATGGCTGCCTTGTTGTCGATGTACAGCACTGGAGGAGAACGAGGCTGCTCTCCAAGGTCGGTCAGCAAGTAGGTGAGCCAGCGTAGCTCCTGGGCCGCCATGGCTGTGGCGTAGATCTGAGGCTCACAACTGGAGCTGAGAACATAAGAAGAGCGAGTAGAACGCCAAGAAACTAAACCAGAGCCAAGACTGAAGGAGTAACCCTGAGACGACCGCTGAGTAGCCTGGTCGTCTGCCCAAGAAGCGTCTGAGTGCCCAGTGAGAACAACTGGGACTCGCCCTCCAAGCACTAGCCCCATGCTCGACGTACTGCACAAGTAGCGCAACACCCTCTTAGCTGCATCCATGTGCTCCTTCCGGTGACGGCCAGGAGCGACATAGCGTGCAAGAATGCTGAGAGGGTATGCAAGGTCTGGTCGAGTGCAGGTCATCAGGTACATGAGGCAACCCACAAGCTCTGGATACGGGCCATTTGGCTCTACGGACTCATCCAAAGGCAGAGCTGAGGAGTGGGCTGAGGCGAGGAGTACGTGAAGCGGAAGCGCTGAAGGACCTGCTGCACCATGTGTGACTGAGTCAAGGTGATGGTGCGGCGTGCTCTGTCCCGGGTGATCCGCAAGCCAAGATAGCTTGTCAGTTCACCCAGGTCTGTGCACGTGTGTCTCTTCTGTAGCTCCGACTTCACGTGGGCGAGTGCCACAGTGTAAGCAGTAGCAAAGACCAAGTCGTCGACGTACACAAGGACGTAGAACAGCGGCAGTGAGGTGTCGGTGCGTAGAAACAGCGACGGGTCAGCAGTAGAAGGCGTGAACCCAAGAGCCGCAAGCGTAGTCCTCAGTGTGTCGTGCCACTCACGAGGCGCCTGGCGAAGACCGTAGACTGGCCGTCGGAGGCTCCACTGGATACCAGGAGGGAACGACCCAGTGAAGCCAGGTGGACGGCGCAGCCAGATCTCCTCGTGCAGACTGCCCTGCAAGAAAGCAGTGCTGAATTCAAGCGAGTGGAGCTCGTAGTCACGCTGAGCGGCGACGTGCAGCAGTACCCGAAGAGTGGTCATCTTCGGGGTCGGGGAGAAGGTCTGGAAAAAGTCAACTCCCTCTCGCTGACTGAAGCCTCGTGCAACGTAACGCGCCTTGAAGACAGGCGGAGAGCCCGGCGGCCGCTTCACCCTGAAAATCCACATCCCAATGACGATGTTCGCCCCAGGCGGGGGAACCTCGTCGACGTAGGTGCCTGTGGACTTCCAAGAAGCCATCTCTGTATCCATGGCTGACTACCACTAAGAGGATTAGGGACCGGCCATCGCCTCTGCGTAAGAGCGTGGGGTCGGGATGTCTGGTGCATCCGGGTCTCCCTCAGGGGCAACAAGCATGGACACGAGATGGGGCAAAGCGGCAGCAAAGCACTCAAACTCCTCCTACCTATCCTCAAGGACGTCAGTGCCAAGAGCACACCCACCCCCGACGGACGGAGGACAGACAGACTCAGACTCAGCAACCAGGCTAGCAGCGTAGTCTAGACGACAGCGAGCAGCAAAGTCAACAAGCTCAGCAACTAAGGCAGACGCTGCAGCAGACTCAAAGGAAGGGTCAGTGACAACAATAGCCAGGAGACGCGTGACAGTAGGACTGGCAACACGAAGAGATTCTGACCCAGGGTCAGCAAGAGCAGGAAGAGAGGAAGCAGGAGGAGACGGCAGTGGGACACGCTATGGAGCAGTGGACGGACGAAGTGCCATCCGGTGAGTGCGTGGGACAGCAGCAAGACGCTGACGCTGAACACGACTACTAGAGAGAGCAGTGCGGACAGGCGACTCAGGACGAGACTCAAGCGACGCAGGACGAGACTCAGGCTCACGACGCTCAGTAAGACCTCCAGTCGGACCAGTGTAAGGAGCAGGACCAGGGAGAGAGGAGGTAGACGGTAACGGCGACTGCAGCTGGACAGACGGAGAAAACGCTAAGGAGGGAGAAGGACACGGAGGAGGGAGCTGACCAAGAACCTGCTGAAGGAGCGGAACAAAGTACGGTCGTGACCGTGCAGCGACACCACAGCCAGCAGGGACACCCGCACCAGCAGCAGCTCCAACGCCCGGGTCCTCAGCACCAGCGGCAGCTCCAACTCCCGGGTCCTCAGCACCAGCAGTAGCTCCAACGTCCGGGTCCGCAGCACCAGCAGCACTGGGTACCAGGAGGGAACGACCCAGTGAAGCCAGGTGGACGGCGCAACCTGATCTCCTCGTGCAGGCTGCCCTGCAAGAAAGCAGTGCTGAATTCAAGCGAGTGGAGCTCGTAGTCACGCTGAGCGGCGACGTGTAGCAGAACCCGAAGAGTGGTCATCTTTGGGGTCGGGGAGAAGGTCTGGAAGAAGTCAACTCCCTCTCGCTGACTGAAGCCTCGTACAACGTAACGCGCCTTGAAGACAGACGGAGAGCCCGGCGGCCGCTTCACCCTGAAAATCCACATCCCACTGACGATGTTCGCCCCAGGCGGAGGAACCTCGTCGACGTAGGTGCCTGTGGACTTCCAAGAAGCCATCTCTGTGTCCATGGCTGACTGCCACTGAGAGGAGTAGGGACCGGCCATCGCCTCTGCGTAGGAGCGTGGGGTCGGGATGTCTGGTGCATCCGGGTCTCCCTCAAGGGCAACAAGCATGGACACGAGATGGGGCAAAGCGGCAGCAAAGCATTCAAACTCCTCCTGCCTGTTCTCAAGGACGTCAGTGCCAAGAGCACACTCACCCCCGACGGACGGAGGACAGACAGACTCAGACTCAGCAACGAGGCTAGCAGCGTAGTCTAGACGACAGCGAGCAGCAAAGTCGACAAGCTCAGCAACTAAGGCAGACGCAGCAGCAGACTCAAAGGAAGGGTTAGTAACAACAGTAGCCAGGAGACGCGTGACAGTAGGACTGGCAGCATGAAGAGAGTCTGACCTAGGGTCAGCAAGAGCAGGAAGAGAGGAAGCAGGAGGAGACGCCAGTGGGACACGCTGTGGAGAAGTGGACGGACGAAGCGCCATCCGGTGAGTGCCTGGGACAGCAGGAAGACGCTGACGCTGGACTCGACTACTAGAGAGAGCAGTACGGACAGGCGAGTCAGGACGGGACTCAGGTGACACAAGGCGAGACTCAGGCTCACGTCGCTCAGTAAGACCTCCAGTCAGACCAGTGTAAGGAGCAGGACCAGGGAGAGAGGAGACAGACGGTAACTACGACTGCAGCTGGACAGACGGAGGACACGCGGAGGAGGGAGGAGGACAAGGAGGAGGGAGCTGACCAAGAACCTGCTGAAGGAGCGGAACGAAGTACGGCCGGGACCGTGCAGCGACACCAGAGGCAGTAGGGACACCCGCAACAGGGTCCGCAGCACCAGCAGCAGCTCCAACACCTGGGTCCGCAGCTCCAGTAGCAGCTCCAATGTCCGGGTCCTCAGCACCAGCAGCAGCTCCAACGCCCGGGTCCTCAGTACCAGCAGCAGCTCAAACGCCCGGGTCCGCAGCACCAGCGGCAGCTCCAACGCCCGGGTCCTCAGCACCAGCAGCAGCTCCAACGCCCGGGTCCTCGGCACCAGCGGCAGCTCCAACGCCCGGGTCCTCAGCACCAGCAGCAGCTCCAACGCCCGGGTCCGTAGCACCAGCGGTAGCTCCAACCCCCGGGTCCGCAGCACCAGCGGCAGCTCCAACAGCAGCGGGGTCCGCAACACAAGGCACGCCACTCCGAAGAGTGCAGCACCGCTTGTACCACTCACGGATCCGCTCGCTGGAGGGGAGCTCCCTAACGGGAGAAGAAGCACTAGCACCGGTCCCAGTAGTACGTCCGGCTTGAGCGGTACCTCTCCGGAGGCTGCAGTACTCTAAGTACCACGCACGCAGCTGCTCCGAGGAGAGGGCTCTTCCAGGTTCAGGACTCCCAGGCCCAGAACCTCTAGCCCCAGAACCCCCAGACTCCGGACTCTGCAGCGCAGTACCACGAGGCTCCACACCCCCAAGCTCAGCACCCCCAATCTCCACACCCCCAGGCTCGACACCCCCAGGCTCCACACCCCCAGGCTCCACACCCCCAGGCTCAGCACCACCACGCTCAGCACCCTAAGACTCAGCACCCCCAGCAGGACGAGAGTCGACAGCTACCTCAACAGGCTCAACCGGGTCTACCTGAGACACACCTGAGGGAGCGGCACCCTGAGGGGGGAGGGGGTCTGCAACAGCAGCACCTGGCGCGAGGAAGAGAGGCGGGGGGGGGGAGCGGGGCAGTGCGGTAGGGGAAGTGGCGGTAGTAGGGGACGGACTCGTCAAAAGTGACGTCCTGGGAGGGCAAGACTCGGCGCGAGGTGGCGTGGTAAAACTGCTAACCAGACGCGTCCGGGACAAAGCTAAGGAAGACGCAGGGAACAGCACGGGAGGAGAGCTTGTCCGCAGACGTATCGCGGACAACAGATCGAGAGCCCCAGACCCGGAAACGCCACGCATCGCCAACCTCCCCCATCCACAGCAGCGTGGGCGAGGTCTCCAGCATGGAGACACGGGGCCAGAGGTTGAGCTGATGCGCACCGTACCGGACTGCAAACGGCCTCAGAAAGTGGGGGGCAGCCGCATGGATCAAGGATGTACGAGCGACCTCCATTACCAGGCCAATGCGGCGCTCCGCAACCCCATTATGCTGTGGAGAGGCCGGAAGCGTGAACGACTGCTCAATGCCGTGCTCAGCACAGTAGGCTGTCAAGAGGTCGGAGGAGAACTCACCACCTCTCTCAGAGTGCAAGGGAAGGACAGGAAAGTCCGAGTGAAAACGCTCGCTGAGCTGGAGACGGGCTCTGCGGATCCAAGGGATCAAGACATCAGGGACCTCACCCTTGGTGCGCAAGGGGAAGACCAAGGTGTAGCGCGAGTAGTCGTCAACAACTATCAGGAAGTACCTCTCCTGACCCTGACCACGGACACGGGCTGGGCCCCACACGTCCATGTGGAGCGTCTGCAAGGGAGCAGTCGTCGGGGGGAACGAGGAGGAGTGAGGAGCGGCGCGCTGCCGTCCCTCGACACAGGGGAGACAGGTAGGAGCAGGCGAGGGTGGGAGGGCAGGAAGGACTCTGGGCAGGCCAGAGACAAGGTACCGAGAGTGCATGGCACGAAGCCGCTCCACAGATGGGTGGCCAAGGCGGTGGTGCCAGAGGACAGTCTCGTGTTCCAAAGAGCGACACGAGCAGGGGGCGGACAGCTGACCTGACGCGGACGCGGACGCAGACGCAACAACCTGAGGGGACTCAGTAGTCAGTGTGTACAGGTCCGACCCCGGCTGCCGAGTGAAGGTAGCTAAGTGACGGCCCGTACGAGCACACGTGCAGTGTGTCACGCGCTCGTAGGCAGGGGTGAACTGGTGAACACCCCCGTCTTGGAGCGCACATCCTGCCACCAAGTTCATAGAGAACGAGGGGAGGTGGAGACCTGACAGTGTGCCCGACGGGACCGCAGGGCAGGGAAGGACAGTGGAAGAGGTCGCAATGACCGGACCCCCGGAGGGGTCAGCAAGGGAGACAGCAACTGGCCGAGCAAGCGGCTCAAGGGCAGTGCGGTCACGAAAGAAGCAGCGAGAAGCACCTGAGTCCAGTGTGAAGGTGTGCAGTGCTGCATTCGACTCAGTACCAAGGGGGGCAGACACACAAGCACCTAGAGCAGCAGCCTCACCAGCACATGGGGTAGCCGACACGCGAGTACCTGGAGCGGCAGACGCACTGGCCCTAATGCCCGGGTCGGGCGGCACACACAAGTACTCAGCACCCTCTCCACTAGTAGACATCACATACATAGCAGATAGAATAGCATCAAAGCCTAGAGCATAGATATCAATCCCCTTCTTCAGGAGATCAAGCCAGCGGGGCAGCTCAGTGGCCTGAGGGAACTGAACACGCCAAGCGTCGTCAAGACGAGAGAAGCAGCGCTGAGTGGCGTGCTGTCGTCCACACTGCTGACCAGTGCGGTCACCAGTGCGAATGACGTACGTGCAGCTAAGACCACCACCACCCGCGTGCTGAGAGTACCACTCACGGACCTCCTGGGGCGAAGGAGTGTGCTGCTGGCCCTGGCCACCGCCAGCGCCTCCACGGCCACCACCACCGCTGCCACCTCCTCGACCACCCCAACCCCTGCCGCCGCCTCGTCCACCGCCACCCCAACCGCCGCCTCCACTCCTGCCACCGCCCCCGCCGCTGCCGCCACCACCCCCACCGCTACCACTCGCCCCTCTAGCCGAGCCACCACCCCCACTGCCTCCACCGCCCCCACCGCCGCCTCCCCCGCCGTCACCGCCACCACCCTTGCCCCCTTTGCCCTTGCCGCTGCGGCGCCCGCTCGAGGCAGACGCAGCGCCAACCTTCTCAGCACCGAGAAGGTCGGCAGCAGCAGCAGAGGCGACAGAGGGAAGAAGGGGGGAAGGAGAACACCCCTCAAAGAACGGGGTACGGGGGTCGCCACGAGAGGCACCTACAGCAACTATGCTAGTCTCATCTGCAAGTAGCTCCTTCTCAAGGAGGGCAATGGTGAGCTCAGTGGGGCAACGAGCTAGGAAGTGGTCCCTGACAGCACGCAGTGTGTCAGGAAGGCGGGTGACTAGGTGGTAGAGAGTGAGCCAGAGTGGAGGGGGGTGCGTGGCAAGGAACTCAGCAGGTATGGTGGCACGGAAGCGGGCCTCACTAGTACGGAGGTGCGTGATGAGGTCAGCGACTGTGTGAAAGGAGGACAAGTCGGGAAACAGGTAGGGGAGGGAGAGACGGCCTAGCGCGGCAGAGGCAGGTGAGGAGTAGCGAGCAACTACGGCTGTGTACAGTGCCTGTGTAGTCTTGTGCTGCCCAAAGTGCTCGCGTTCGTCTATTGGCAGGGAGTTGCAAATAGCAAAGCGAGCGTGGGCATCACGAGTCTGCCACTGTGAGCGAGCAGTGGTGTCAGCAGTAGCAGCAGGGGCAGTGACATGGCCTAGGGCGTGATCGTAGAGTGAGATGTCATCCTTGGCTGTGAGCTGTAGGTAGAGGTGCAGGTCATCGAGCCAGGTGTCAAACTTCACAGGGCGGCCCTCAGCATCGAACACGAGAACCTGTGGGCTAGCCATAGGAACAGTAGAAATAGCAGCAGTAGCAGTAGGAGAAGCAGGTAGAACGAACCAGGTAGGGCAGGGCAGCGCGGCTCGGTCCAGGTCGGGGCGCGGCTCGGCTAGGTGGCGCGGCTCGGCTCAGGGCGCGCGGCTCGGCTCGAGGCGCACGGCTCGGCTCGGGGCGCGCGCGGCTCGGGTCGCGGAGCTCGTGTCACGGCGGGAACGGGCCGCCCGGGGCCTCGAGGTGGTGGGTACGGGTCGGCGAGGTCGGCGTGGGGCCGGTTGGGGTCCTAGAGGGGCGAGCGCGGGGCCGATCGGGGCCTGAGCTGGGGCCGACGGGGCCTGGGCGGGGCTAGCGCGGGGCCAAACGGGGCCGTGACGGGGCTAGCAGCGGGGCTGACGGGGCCTGAAACGGGGCCGACGGGGCCTGAAACGGGGCTAGCGCGGGCCGACGGGGCCTGAGAGGGGCTAGCGCGGGGCCGACGGGGCCTGAACGGGGCTAGCGTGGGGCCGATCGGGGCCTGAAATGGTGCTAGCGCGGGCCGACGGGGCCTGAAACGGGGCTAGCGCGGGCCTACGGGGCCTGAAGCGGGGCCGACGGGGCCTGAAACGGGGCTAGCGCGGGCCGACGGGGCCTGAAACGGGGCCGGCGGGGCCTGTAAACGGGGCTAGCGCGGGCCGAAGGGGCCTGCAACGGGGCCGACGGGGCCTGAAACGGGGCTAGCGCGGGCCGACGGGGCCTGAGAGGGGCTAGCGCGGGGCCGACGGGGCTTGAAACGGGGCCGACGGGGCCTGAACGGGGCTAGCGCGGGGCCTGAACGGGGCCTTAAAGGGGCCGACGGGGCCTGAACGGGGCCGCTAGGGAGAGCGGGCGTGGGGCCGACGGGGCCTGAACGGGGCTAGCGCGGGGCCGTCAAAAGGGGCCTCTAGGGGCGTGACACGCCGAGGCGCCCTAGGGCACAGGTAGGTAGGTAAGTAGGTAGTTACGTAGTGGTGGGCCCTTAGAAAATTTCGGTCCTAGGAAGGACCTGCTCTATACCATGTTGGAATAACTGAACAGGAATGAATGAACTAACAGTGAAATGAGTAGAAGTACCTAACCCTAGAATTGTGTACCCCCTATAGGCTAACCCACTGTAGCCAAAACTAACACAACATATATATAATGTTTGACACTCGGACCGCACCCACACCTTCGCTTCCTCACTATCTCAATTTTTTTTGGGGGGTAGACGTCTCTTAGCGACACAGCACCGCGGCTCGTAGTGCTCTCTCGTAAGCACGCACGGCCACGACAGAGGCTCTCGCTGAGCTTGCCCGACACCCCCGCCATGGCCGAATTCACGCTCGCTACGTTGACGCAGGAGCAACTTGACCGTCTGGTGCGCCAAGTTGAAGAATCGGCGCTCGAAATTGCGACTCTCACGGCGGAACGTGACTCTGCGCATCAGCAATCCACGGTAAATACTCCAGCGCCACCACACGCACCGACAAATGCATCTGCATAATCAGACGAGCCGATCGTCATCTCGTCCGGCACACCGACACAAAACAACAGCGTGGGACAACGCTCACGCGCAGCCAGCGATGGCGCCGCCCAACCGATGCCTAGCATGGGGGGAAATAGGGCCGCACCAAGCCCGCGGGAGCCTCGTGAAGCCCGGCGGCACGTGGAGTTTGCGGCGACAAGTGGCAAACAGGCCATTATGGTACCAATGCCACTCAAGCCGCAACGCCCGCCTTGCTTCGACCCGAGCCAGTGTGGAGGTCCGACGGTTCAATCATGGGTCTTCACGATGAACATCTTCTTCGACGCGAATTACGTCGAGTCCGATGCAGCGAAGATCCGATATGCTGAGGGGCCCCGCCATGGACTGGTGGCGAGTCATCATGACGTCGCCACGCGCCTACGAGCCACCGTCGCAAGAGGAAGGGCCCACGGGTCCAGCTGTCACTAAGAGTTCATTCTGCGAAACCGCCCAATACAGCACGTGGGATGCGTGGTGCACGCATCGGGCGCGCTTCGAGCCGATCGCGGCTTCTATTTCGGCGCGTCAGAGACTGCGTACTTGGCGGCAGCTCGGGTCGGTTCAAGACTACACGGGTGGTTTTCTCGCATTATGCGAGCAAGCCAGCTACATGCACGAAGCGGAGCGGGTGGACCGTTACGTCAGAGGGTTGAAGCCGGACATCTCACACAAGATCATGCTACGCGGGCTCTCGAACTTCAACGAGATTATCGCGCTCGCCGAGAAAATCGACATTTTGCGCCGTCCGAGACCGATCTCCTACTATGGACATCGTCCTCGGGGACCGTTCGAGCACGCCACCGTACATGCCATTGCAACGAATGCAACTGCTGTCGAGTTATAATATTGTGTAGGCTATAGTGGGGTAGCCCATATGGGGTACATATTGCTAGGGTTGCATATTTGTATCACTTCCATTCATAGTTCATTCATCCTTGTTCTCATTTCCTCATGGTATCGAGCAGGTTCCCCTGTGGGAACTGTGCCTAGGGCCCACCACTTCGAATTTTTTTTCTGCCCGAAGCGCGCTCCGCCCGAGTCGCGCTCTCACCTCGTCAAGCCGCCCTAGCGGCCCCTACGCCCTAGCGGCCCTCCCTCCCTTAGCGGCCCTGCCGCCCGTTCGTGCGGCCCCGCCACCTGCTAGCGTGGACCCGCCGCCCTCATTTGCGGCCCCGCCGCCCTACTTCGCGGCCCCGCCGCCCTACTCTGCGGCCTCGCCGCCCTACTCCTGCGGCCCCGCCGCCCTACTTCGCGGCCCCGCCGCCCTACTCTGCGGCCTCGCCGCCCTACTCCTGCGGCCCCGCCGCCCTACTTCGCGGCCCCGCCGCCCTACTCAGCGGCCCCGCCGCCCTGCCCCTGCGGCCCCGCCGCCCTACTTCGCGGCCCCGCCGCCCTACTCAGCGGCCCCGCCGCCCCGCTCCTGTGGCCCCGCCGCCCTACTTTGCGGCCCGCCACCCTACTCCTGCGGCCCCGCCGCCCTAAGTCGCGGCCCCGCCGCCTTACTCGGCGGCCCCGCCGCCCTACTTGTGTGGCCCCGCCGCCCTACTTCGCGGCCCCGCCGCCCTACTCCAGCGACCCCGTCGCCCGTCTGCTGCGGCCCCGCCACCCCTCTCAGCGGCCCCGCCGCTCTCGACTCCTGCAGCGCCGCCCGAGCCGCCGACCGCCGCGCCGCCCTGCAGCAGCACGCCCAAGCTGCAGACCACCGAGCCGCCCAGCAGCAGAGGAACCGAGCCGCCCTGCCGCCGAGCCGCACTACAGCCGAGTCGCCCGGCCGCCCACCAGCCGAGCCGCCCAACAGCCGAGCCGCCGAGCCGCCGGGCCGCACAGCAGCCGAGCCGCCGAGCCGCCCTAGCAGCCGAGCCGTAGAGCCGCCGAGCCGCCCGAGAAGCCCTGTCCGGTGAGCACAGCCTCTCTGTCACTGCGTGCCCTTCCCCTACTGCTTGCACTGCTCGTCTACGGTTGTCATGGCTACCCCTAGTGTCCCACCACTCTCACTGTTGACCTCCTAGAGAAGGCCCTCCTAGCAGCGGAGAAGAGCATAGTCGCTGTAGGAGCCTCTCGTGGTGACCCTCGCACCCCCATCTTTGAGGGGTGTTCTCCTTCCCCCCTGTTGCCCTCTGTTGCCTCTGCTGCTGCGGCCGACCTACTTGGTCTTGAGTCGGTCGGTGCGGCGTCTGTCCCTAGCGGGAGACGCCGCTCTGGCAAGGGCAAGGGGGGCAAGGGCGCGGGTGGAGCTAGCGGGGGTGGTGGAGGTGGCGATGGAGGCGGCCAAGGGAGTGGGGGTGGCGGTGGGAGTGGTGGCGGGGGTGGTGGTGGTGGTGACACCAGCGGAGGCGGTGGCGGCGGCGGCGGTAGCGGTGGGAGCGGAGACGGCGGTGGTGGCGGAGGTGGAGGCGGCGGTGGCGGAGGAGGTGGAGCTGGTCGGGGTGGTGCCTCGCAGCGGAGCGGCTCTGGTGGTGGTCAGCGCCAGCAGCAGCAGCAGCAGCAGCAGAAGCAGCAGCAGCAGCAGCAGCGTTCTCGGGACATTCCCCCTCCTCAGCTACTCCGTGAGTGGTACACGCAGCGTCAGCGTGGTGGGGGCTTTGGTCCGTGCACCTACGTCCTTCGCTCCGGCGACCGCGCGGGTGAGCAGTGTAGGGGTGCCCACCCCACCCAGCGCTGCTTTGGCCGCCTGACGGACGCTTGGCGTCAGCAGTTCCCCGAGGCTAGTGAGATCCCCCGCTGGGGAGAGCTGTCTAGGGCAGGTGTAGCTATCTATGAACTTGACTTTGATGCTATCCTTGCTGCCATGTATGCTGTGACTATTGGTGATGAGGGTGACTGTTGCCGGTGTTTCCCGCCCGACCCAGGCATTGGTACTGCTGCGCTAGGTGCTCGTGAGGCTGCTGCTCTAGGTGCCAGCGCGTCTGCGCCCTTAGGTACTGGTGAGGCTGCGCTCTCAGGTACCACGTCCGCTTCGGCCTCCTTCACCTTCACACTTGACTCGGGGGCTTCTCGCTCCTTCTTTCGAGACCACACCACACTCACGCCGCTTGGTCGGCCGGTTGCGGTCTCCCTGGCTGACCCTTTTGGGGGTCCTGTCCTCTCTCACTTCTCCACTGTCCTCCCGTGTCCGGCTGCCCCCTCGGGCACCTTGTCTGGTCTTTACCTCCCCTCGTTCTCGACGAACTTGGTGAGTGGTGCTGACCTGCAGGATGCGGGGGTTCACCAGTTTACTCCTGCGAGTCAGCGGGTGACCCACTGCTCGGACGCCCGCACAGGGCTACACCTGGCCACGTTTTCGCGCCGGCTGGGGTCGAGCCTCTACACCCTGACCACTGCGTCTCCTCCAGTCCCTGCGTCTGGCCAGGTAGCTGCGTCGGGTCAGGTGTTTGCTGCAGCGTCCAGGTCTGGTCCTAAGTCTGCTCCCTGCTCGTGTCGCCTCCTATCTCACGAGACTCTCCTGTGGCACCACCGTCTTGGCCACCCCTCCCTGCCTCGTCTTCGGGGCATGGCTTCCCGTGTCCTTGTCTCTGGTCTTCCCCAGTCCCTCCCTCCCCTTCCTTCGGGGCCTGGTCCTTCCTGTGTCCCTTGTGTCGAGGGGCGGCTCCGGGCTGCCCCTCACTCCTCTCAATTTCCCCCGACAGAGGCTCCACTGCAGACGCTTCACATGGACGTGTGGGGCCCGGCCCGCGTCCGTGGACAGGGTCACGAGCGCTACTTCCTGCTGGTGGTTGACGACTACTCGCGTTCCACCACGGTCTTCCCCTTGCGCAGCAAGGGTGATAACACTGAGGTGTTGATCGACTGGATCCGTGCGGCTCGTCTCCAGCTCAGGAGGAGCTTCGGCTCGGACTTTCCTGTTCTGCGTCTGCACTCTGACCGAGGCGGAGAGTTCTCCTCAGGCCTTCTGCGAGCCTACTATTGTGCGCGAGGCATCCGCCAGACGTTTACGCTTCCGGACTCTCCACAGCAAAATGGGATTGCTGAGCGCCGCATTGGCATGGTCATGGACGTCGCTCGTACGTCCATGATGCATGCGGCTGCCCCGCATTTTCTGTGGCCGTTTGCGGTTCGGTACGCAGCGCATCAGATCAACCTTCACCCCGGGGTCTCCCTGCCGAAGACCTCCCCAGCTCTGCTGTGAACGGGGAAGGTCGGCGATGCGTCTCCATTCCGTGTCTGGGGATCTCGGGCGTTTGTCCGCGACTTGTCTGCGGACAAGCTGTCCCCTCGTGCTGCTCCCTGTGTCTTCCTTGGCTTCCCCCCTGACACACCAGGGTGGCAGTTCTACCACCCCTCCTCTCGTTGTGTTCTGTCCTCCCAGGACGTCACGTTCGACGAGTCACTCCCCTTCTACCGCCTCTTCCCCTACCGCACTCCTTCCCTCCCCCCGCCGCCGCACTTCCTTGTGCCAGGTCCCCCCCCGGTAGACCCCCTTCCCCCTCAGGGTCCTGCCCCTTCCGGTGTGTCCCAGGTAGACGCGGTCGACCAGGTCGAGGTTGCTGGTGACTCTGGTACTGCTGCGGGTGCTGAGCCTGGGGGTGCTGACTCTGGGGGTGCTACGCGCGTGGGTGCTGAGTCTCGGGGTGCTCAGCCTGGGGGTGCTGACTCTGGGGGTGCTGCGCGCGTGGGTGCTGAGCCTGGGGGTGCTGAGTCTGGGGGTGCTGCGACTGGGGTTGCTGAGCCTGGGGGTGCTGAGCCTGAGGGTACTACAACTGGGGGTGCTGAGCCTGGGGGTGCTGAGCCTGGAGGTGCTACGTTAGGAGCTACTGAGCCAGGGGGTGCTGCGTCTGGAGCTACTGAGCCTAGAGGTGCGGTGCCTGCGGCCGCTGGACCTCCCCTTGTGGCGTCTGGCGGTGCTGGGCCTGGAGGTTCTCCGAGTGCTTCGTCTCGGCGGGAGCCACTCCGAGTTCTGTGCCAAGAACCCTACCCCCATGTACATCACCCTTTACTACATAGTCGCCCGGCTCCCTGACTCCCTTCGCTTAGTCAGGGACCACTTCCTCTCAGTTTGCCCCACCACACTCACCGTTGACCTCCTCGAGGAGCGCCTCCTAGCAGCAGAGAAGAGCATAGTCGCTGTAGGAGCCTCTTGCGGTGACCCTCGCACCCCCGTCTTAGAGGGGAGTTCCCCCTCCCCCCTCTTGCCCTCTGTTGCTTCTGCTACTGTGGCCGACCTCGTTGGCTTCGAGTCGGTCAGCGCTGCGTCTGCCCCTAGCGGGAGACGCCGCACCGGCAAGGGCAAGGGGGGCAAGGGTGCTGGAGGGGCTAGCGGGGGCCGTGGAGGTGGTGGTGGAGGCAGTGGAGGGGGTGGGGGTGGTGGTGGGAGTGGTGGCGGGGGTGGAGGTGTCGGTGGCAGCAGTGGAGGCAGAGGAGACGACGGCGGTGGCGAAGGGAGCGGAGGCGGCGGAGGTGGCGGAGGCGGCGGCGGCGGCGGTGGAGCTGGTCGCGGCTCTGCGCAGAGGAGTGGTTCCGGTGGTGGTCTGCGCCAGCAGCAGCAACGCAGTCGTGAGACCCCGTCCCCCCAGCAGCTTCGTGAGTGGTACGCTGGGCGTCTGCAAGGTGGGGGTACTGGTCCATGCACCTACGTCCTCCGTATCGGCAACCGCGCTAATGAGCAGTGCGGGGGCCCGCACTCCACCCAGCGCTGCTTCGGCCGCCTGACGGACGCGTGGCTTCGCCACTTCCCTGACGCCACTGAGATCCCTCGCTGGGGAGAGCTGTCTAGGGTGGGGGTTGCTATCTTTGATCTTGATTATGATGTTATTCTTGCTGCCATGTATACTGTGTCTACTAGTGATGAGGGTGACTGTTATCTGTGTGTTCCGCCTGACCCGGGCATTGAGGCTGCTGCTCTAGGTGTTGGTGAGACTACTGCTCTAGGTGCTAGTGCGCCTGCTCCCCCAGGTGTTGGTGAGTCTGCGCTCTCTGGTACTACGTCGGCTAAGGCATTTCACACCTTCCCCCTTGACTCGGGTGCTTCCCGCTCCTTCTTTCGAGACCGCACCTTGCCTACGCCGCTTAGTCGGCCGGTTGCGGTCTCCCTGGCGGATCCCTCTAGGGGTCCTGTCCTTGCTCGCTTCTCCACTGTCTTACCGTGTCCGGCAGCCCCCTCTGGCACCCTGTCAGGTCTCTACCTCCCCTCTTTCTCTACGAACTTGGTGAGAGGAGCTGATCTACAGGATAGGGGGGTTGACCTGTTCACTCCTGCGAGTCAGCGGGTGACCCAATGTACGTTTGCTCGGACGGGCCAACACTTGGCCACGTTTACCCGTCGGTCGGGGTCGAGCCAGTACACACTGACTACTGAGTCTCCTCCGGTTGCTGAGTCTAGTGAGGTAGCTACATCGAGTCAGGTGTTTGCTGCAGCGTTCAGGTCTGGTCCTGAGTTTGCTCCCTGCTCGTGTCGTCTCCTGTCCCACCAGACTCTCCTTTGGCACCACCGCCTTGGTCACCCCTCCCTGCCTCGTCTCCGAGGCATGGCCTCTCGTGTCCTTGTCTTTGGTCTTCCCCGGTCCCTCCCTCCCCTACTTCCGGGGCCTGTCCCTAACCTGCGTTCCCTGCGTTGAGGGGCGGCAGCGCGCGTCCCTCACTCCTCCGAGTTTCCTCCTACAGAGGCTCCGCTACAGACTCTTCACATGGACGTGTAGGGCCGCGCCCGCGTCCGTGGCCAGGGTCACGAGCGTTACTTCCTGTTGGTGGTTGACGACTACTCCCGTTACACCACGGTGTTTCCCTTGCGCAGCAAGGGTGACGTCACTAAGGTGTTGATCGACTGGATTCGCGCAGCTCGTCTCCAGCTCAGAGAGAGTTTCGGCTCGGACTTTCCTGTTCTGCATCTGCATTCTGATAGAGGCGGGGAGTTTTCCTCTGCCCGTCTAGGAGCCTTCTGTCGTGCACAGGGCATCCGCCAGACCTTCACGCTTCTGGCATCTCCACAGCAAAATGGGATTGCTGAGCGCCGCATTGGCATGGTCATGGACGTCGCTCGTACGTCCATTATCCATGCGGCCGCCCCCCATTTTCTGTGGCCGTTTGTGGTTCAGTACGCAGCGCATCAGCTCAACCTTCAGCCCCGGGTCTCCGTGCCAGAGGCCTCCCCCACCTTGCGGTAGACGGGGAAGGCTGGCGATGCGTCTGCGTTTCGGGTCTGGGGATCTCGGGCGTTTGTCCGCGACTTGTCTGCGAACAAGCTGTCCCCCTGTGCTGTTCCCTGCGTCTTCCTTGGCTTCCCCCCTGACAAGCCTAGGTGGTATTTTTACCACCCCACCTCGTGCCGTGTTTTGTCCTCCCAGGATGTCACCTTTGACGAGTCGGTACCTTACTACCGTCTCTTCCCCTACCGTACTGCGCCCCTCCCCCCGCCGCCGCTTTTCCTTGCGCCAGGTCCTCCCCCGGTAGACCCCCTTCCCCCTCAGGGTCCTGCCCCGTCAAGTGTGTCCCAGGTAGATGCAGTTGAGCCTATCGAGGTAGCTGTTGACTCTGGTGCTGCTAGAAGTGTTGAGCCTGTGGGTGCCGGGTCTGGAGGTGCTGAGCCTGGGAGTGCGGAGCCTGGGGGTACTAAGTCTAGGGGTGCGGAGCCTAGGGGTACTGAGCCTGGGGGTGCTGAGCCTGGGGGTGCTGAGCTTGGGGGTGCTGAGCTCGGGGGTGCGGAGCCAGGGGGTGTTGGGTCTGCTCGTGTGGCCTCTCGCGGTGCTTCGTCGAGGTGGGAGCTACTCTCTCCGCAGGAGCTGCGCGAGTGGTTTGCCCGGCGCTGGAGCCGTGCTGCTGGAGCTGGAGGTGCTACTATTGCTGCTGGTCGTGGAGGTGCTCGTACTGACGGTACTGGAGCTGCTGGGACTGGGGGTGCTGCTGGGGTTGCTGGAGTTGGTCCTGCTGGACGTACTACTGGAGCTGACGGTCCTTGTGGAGCTGGAGCTACTAGAGCTACTGGAGCTGGAGCTGCTGGGGGTGTTGGCGCTGGTGGTGCTGCTGGCGCTGGTGCTTCTGAGGGTGCTGGGGTTGGCGCTGTAGGAGCTGGAGGTACTGCTGGCGGTGGGGGTACTGGTGCTGTCCCTGTTGGTCCTGGAGGTGCTGCGCGGCCGCGGCCGTATTTAGTTCCGCTCCTTGAGCAGGTTCTTGGTCTCCCGCCCTCTATTGGTCCTGCTCCTCCCTTAGAGTGTCCACAGCCTGTTCAGTCGCGGTCACAGTTACAGCCCGCCCCCCCCTGCCTACTTCTTCTCCCTACATTGGTCCTACTGGAGGTCTTGCTGAGCGTCGTGAGCCTGCGTCTCGTCCTGCGTCGCCTGTTCGTGCTGCTCGCACTAGTTGTCGTGCTCCACGGCCGTGTCCTCCTACGGTCCCACGCACACACTAGATGGCACTGCGTCCTTCCACTGCTCCTCTGCGTATCCCGTTGCCGTCTCCTCCAGAGTCCTCTCTTCCTGTCCTTGCTGACCCGGAGTCTGACTCTCTTCATGCTGCCAGTCCTGTCACGCGTCTCCTGGCTACTGTTATCACTGACCCTTCCTTTGAGTCCACTGCTGCGTCGGCCCTACTTGCTGAGCTTGTCAACTTTGCTACTCGCTGTCGTCTGGACTACGCTGCTAGTCTTGTTGCTGAGTCTGGGTCTATCTGTCCTCCGTCCGTCGGGGGTGAGTGTGCTCTAAGCACGGACGTCCTAGAAAACAGGAAGGAGGAGTTCTAGTGTTTTGCTGCTGCTTTGCCTCATCTCGTGTCCACGGTGATTGCCCCTGAGGGAGACCCGGATGCACCAGACATCCCGACTCTTTGATCGTACACTGAGGCGATCGAGGGTCCCTACTCCTCACAGTAGCACTCAGCCATGGACGCAGAGATGGCTTCCTGGAAGTCCACAGGCACCTACGTCGACGAGGTTCCCCCACCTGGGGCGAACATCGTCAGTGGCATGTGGATTTTCAGGGTGAAGCGACCGCCGGTTTCTCCGCCTGTCTTCAAGGCACGTTACGTGGCTCGAGGCTTCAGTCACCTGCAGGGAGTTGACTACTTTTAGAAGTTCTCTCCCACCCCGAAGATGACCACTCTTCGGGTGCTGCTGCACATAGCTGCTCAGCGCGACTACGAGCTTCACTCTCTTGACTTCAGCACAGCTTTCCTACAGGGCAGCCTTCACGAGGAGATCTGGCTGCGCCGCCCACCTGGCTTCACTGGGTCGTTTCCTCCTGGTACCTAATGGAGCCTCCCGCGGCCAGTCTACGGTCTCCGCCAGGCGCCCCGTGAGTGGCACGACACACTGAGGACTACACTTGCGGCTCTTGGGTTTGCTCCTTCTACAGCCGACTCGTCGCTGTTTCTACGCACCGACACCTCTTTGTCGCCGTTCTACATCTTCGTGTACGTCGACGACTTGGTCTTTGCCTTTGCTGACACTTCTGGACTCGCCCACGTGAAGTCCAAGCTGCAGAAGGGACACACATGCACAGACCTGGGTGAACTGCGCAGCTACCTTGGCTTGCAGATCACCCGGGACAGAGCACAGCACACCATTACCCTGACTCAGTCACACATAGTGCAGCAGGTCCTTCAGCGCTTCGACTTCACGTACTCCTCGCCTCAGGCCACTCCTCTGGCTATAGGTCACTCGCTCTCAGCTCTGCCTTCAGATGAGTCCGTAGAGCCGAGTGGCCCGTACCCAAAGCTTGTTGGCTGCCTCATGTTCCTGATGACCTGCACACGACCTGACCTTGCATACCCTCTTAGCATCTTGGCACGCTATGTTCTTCCTGAGAGACACCGACCAGTGTCAGAACATTTTAGCTGATACATTTGTGTAGGCTATAGTGGGGTAGCCCATAAGGGGTACAACCCAATTAGGGTTACTACTTGTACTCAACTGTTTCATAGTTCAACCATTCCTCACGTTCTAATCTTCACATGGTATAAAGCAGGTTCCCTAGTGGGAACGATTCCTTGGGCCCACCACTGGAAACTTTTTCTGATCGGAGCGCCAGTCGCTCCTGCTCGAGGCGCGCCTTGTGGGCCGCCCTTCTGTCGAGCTCTCGTAGAGGCCTCTCGCGCCGCCCCTAGCAGCCCCCTCGTTGCCCTTCCTGGCCCCTCGCAGCCCCTAGCGGCCCCGTTGCCGCCCCTATGTGGCCCCGTTGCCGCCCTTCCAGGTCCCTCGCGGCCCCTAGCGGCCGCGTTGCCGCCCCTACACGGCCCCGTTGCCGCCCCTCCAGGCCCCTCGCGGCCCCTAGTGGCCCCGTTGCCGCCCCTACGTGGCCCCGTTGCCGCCCTTCCAGGCCTCTCGCGGCCCGTAGCGGCCCCGTTGCCGCCCTTCCAGGCCCCTCGCGGCCCCTAGCAGCCCCGTTGCCGCCCCTACGCAACCTCGGCGCTGCCCCTGGCGGCCCTGTCGCCGCCCCTAGCGGCCCCGTAGCCGCCTCCCTCCATACGCGGCCCTGTTGCCGCCCCTACGCGGCCCCGTCACCGCCCCTAGCGGCCTCGTCGCTGCCCCTACGCGGCCCCGTCGCCGCCCCACGCGGCCCCGTCGCCGCTCCCTTTCCTACGCGGCCCCGTCGCCGCCCCTACGCGGCCCCGTCGCCACCCCTACGCAGCCCCGTCGCCGCCCCTAGCAGCCCCGTCGCTGCCCCTTCCTGGCCCCGTCGCCACCCCTGGCGGGCAGCCGAGCCGCCGAGCCGCCCAGCAGCAGCAGCCGCCCTTGGAGCAGCCGCCACTGCAGCAGCCGCCCTTCGAGTAGCCCCCACGGCAGCAGCCGCCCCTGGAGCAGCAGTCATTGCTGCAGCCGCCCCTGGAGCAGCCGCCACTGCAGCAGCTGCCCCTGGAGCAGCCGCCACTGCAGCAGCCGCCCCTGGAGCAGCCACTACAGCAGCAGCCGCCCCTGGAGCAGCAGTCACTACTGCAGCCGCCCCTGGAGCAGCCGCCCCTGGAGCAGCCGCCACTGCAGCAGCCGCCCCTGGAGCAGCCGCCACTGCAGCAACCACCCCAGGAGCAGCCACCACTGCAGCAGCCGCCCCTGGAGCAGCCTCCACTGCAGCAGCCGCCTCTGGAGCAGCCGCCACTGCAGCAGCCGCCCCTGGAGCAGCCGCCACTGCAGCAGCCGCCCCTGGAGCAGCCGCCACTGCAGCAGCCGCCCCTGGAGCAGCCGCCACTGCAGCAGCCGCCCTTGGAGCAGCCGCCACTGCAGCAGCCGCCCCTGGAGCAGCCGCCACTGCAGTAGCCGCGGAGCTCTCGCTCTACAGTGGTAGTGGCATCGCCGTTGCCGCCGTCGTCCGCCTGCCCTTCTCGCCACTAGTGAGCACTGCCCTGCCCGTACTGCTATTACTACTGCACTTACTACTGCTGCTCTTTCTACTGCTACTGCTGCTCCTGGCGTGGCCAGATGCAGCTCCAGCGTCGCCCGCGTAAGTCCCTCACCCCCCAACAACTTCGTGAGTGGTATGCTAGTTGGGGTTGTCGGGGTGGCCGTAGTGGGAGTCGTCCTGGAGTGGGTGGTTTGGCAGCTACTTCTAGCGACCAGGTGCAGCCTCAGCGTCGTCAGCGAGTGGTCCTCTCGCCCCAGCAGCTTCAAGAGTGGTACACGAAGCGTGACGGGTCACGGCGTACTGCTCGCTGTCCGTACGTCATTCGCACTGTTGCTCGGACTGGTCAGCCTTGCAGGACGCTCTGTAACGCACCCTCCCACTGCTTCGCCCGTCTGAGCAACGCCTGGCGTACGGAGTTTGGCGACGCGGCCGAGCTCCCCGACTTGGTGGAGCTGCTTCGGCTGCGGGTAGATATCTATTCTCTTGACTATGATGCTATCCTCACTGCCATGTATGCATTGCCTACTAGTGATGAGGGTGACTGTTACCTGTGTGTTCCGCCTAACCCAGGCATTGAGGCTGCTGCTCTAGATGCTGGTGAGGCTGCTGCTCTAGGTGCTAGTGCGTCTGCTGCCCCAGGTGCCAGTGCGTCTGCTGCCCTAGGTGCTGGTGAGTCTGCTCTCTCAGGTACTACGTCGGCTCAGGCCTTCCACACGTTCACCCTTGACTCGGGTGCGTCCCGCTCTTTCTTTCGAGACTGCACCACTGTTACGCTGCTCGGTCGGCCGGTTGCAGTCTCCCTGGCAGACCCCTCTGGGGGTCCTGTCCTTGCTAGCTTCTCCACTGTCTTACCGTGCCCGGCAGCCCCCTCTGGCACCCTGTCAGGTCTCTACCTCCCCTCGTTCTCTACGAACTTGGTGAGTGGAGTGGACCTACAGGATAGGGGGGTTGACCAGTTCACTCCTGCGAGTCAGCGAGTGACCCACTGCACGTGTGCTCGGACAGGCCAACACTTGGCCATGTTCACCCGTCGGCCAGGGTCGAGCCTATACACCCTTACCACCGAGTCTTCTCCGGCTGCTGAGTCTGCCTAGGTAGTTGCGTCGACTCAGGTGTTTGCTGCAGCGTCCAGGTCTGGTCCTGAGTCTCCTCCCTGCTCGTGTCGTCTGCTGTCCCACCAGACTCTCCTTTGGCACCACCGCCTTGGTCACCCCTCCCTTCCTCGTCTCCAAGGCATGACCTCCCGTGTCCTTGTCTCTGGTCTCCCTTGGTCTCTCCCTCCCCTACCTCCGGGGCCTGGCCCTACCTACGTCCCCTGCGTCGAGGGGCGACAGCGCGCCGCCCCTCACTCCTCCGAGTTTCCTCCTACAGAGGCTCCGCTGCAAACTCTCCACATAAACGTGTGGGGCCCAGCCCGCGTTAGTGGGCAGGGGCGCGAGCGGTACTTCCTGCTGGTGGTTCATGACTACTCGCGTTACACCATAGTCTTCCCCTTGCGCAGCAAGGGTGACGTCCCTGAGGTGTTGATCGACTGGATCCGCGTAGCTCGTCTCCAGCTCAGAGAGAGTTTCGACTCGGACTTTCCTGTTCTGCGTCTGCACTCGGACAGAGGCGGGGAGTTTTCCTCTGCCCGTCTGGGAGCCTTCTATCGTGCACTGGGCATCCGCCAGACCTTCACGCTTCCGGCCTCTCCACGGCAAAATGGGATTGCTGAGCGCCGCATTGGCATGGTCATGGACGTCGCTCGTACGTCCATGATGCATGCGGCTGCCCCCCATTTTCTGTGGCCATTTGCGGTTCAGTACGCCGCGCATCAGCTCAACCTTCAGCCCCGGGTCTTCTTGCCAGAGACCTCCCCCGCCTTGCGGTGGACCGGGAAGGTTGGCGATGCGTCTGCATTTCGGGTCTGGGGATCTCGGGCGTTTGTCCGCGACTTGTCTGCGGACAAGCTGTCCCCCCGTGCTGTTCCCTACGTCTTCCTTGGCTTCCCCCCTAACGCGCCTGGGTGGCAGTTTTACCACCCCACCTCGCGACGTATTTTGTCCTCCCAGGACGTCACCTTTGACAAGTCGGTACCTTACTACTGTCTCTTCCCCTACCGCACTGCGCCTCTCCCCCCGCCGCCGCTCTTCCTTTCACCAGGTCCTCCCCCGGTAGACTCCCTCCCCCCTCAGGGTCCTGCCCCGTGAGGTGTATCCCAGGTAGATGCAGTCGAGCGTGTCGAGGTAGCTATTGACTCTGGTGCTGCTACGGGTGCTGAGCCTGCGGGTGCCGGGTCTTGGGGTGCTGAGCCTGGGGGTGTTGAGTCTGGGGGTGCTGAGACTAGGGGTGCGGAGCCTGGGGGTGCGGAGCCTCGAGGTGCGGAGCCTGGGGGTGGTGGGTCTGCTCGTGTGGCCGACGACGGTGCTTCGTCGAGGCGGGAGCCGCTCTCTCCGCAGGAGCTGCGGGAGTGGTTTGCCCGCCGCTGGAGACGTGCCGCTGCGACTGGGGGTGCTGCTGGAGCTACTGGAGTTGGTACTGCTGGAGCTGCTGGCGGTGCTGGTGCTGTTGGAGATGGAGCTGCTCGGGGTGTTGGCGCTGGTGTTTCTACTGGTGCTAGTGCGTCTGGGGGTGCTGCTGAGGCTGCTGGTGCTCACGATCCTACTGGAGTTGGTACTGTTGGTGCTGGAGCTGCTGGGGGTGTTGGCCCTGGCGGTGCTGCTGGCGCTGGTGCTTCTGAGGGTGCTGGAGTTGGCGCTGTTGGAGCTGGAGGTGCTACTGGCGCTGGTGCTCCCGCTGGGGGTACTGGTGCCGTCCTTGCTGGTTCTGGAGGTGCTGAGCGACCGAGGCCGTAGTTCATTCCGCTCCTAGAGCAGGTTCTTGGTCTCCCGCCCTCTCCTGGTCTTGCTCCTCCCTTAGAGTGTCCACAGCCAGTCCAGTCGCAGTCACAGTTACTGCCTGCCTCCCCGCTACCTGCTCCGTCTCCCTACACTGGTCCTACTGGATGTCTTGGTGAGCGTCGTGAGCCTGCGTCTCGTCCTGCGTCGCCTGTTCGTGCTGCTCGCACTAGTCGTCATGGTGCGCGTCCGCGTCCTCCTGCGGTCCCCGGCACACACCAGATGGCACTGCGTCCTTCCACTGCTCCTCTGCGTGTCCTGTTGCCGTCTCCTCCAGAGTCCTCTCTTCCTTCTCTTGCTGACCCGGAGTCCGACTCCCTTCGTGCTGCTAGTCCTTCGGTCACGCGCCTTCTTGCTACTGTTGTCACTGACCCTTCCTTTGAGTCCACTGCTGCGTCTGCCCTAGTTGCTGAGCTTGTCGACTTCCCTGCTCGCTATCGTCTAGACTACGCTGCCAGTCTCGTTGCTGAGTCTGAGTCTGTCTGTCCTCCGTCCGTCGGGGGTGAGTGTGCTCTTAGCACGGACGTCCTTGAGGACAGGCAGGAGGAGTTCCAGTGCTTTGCTGCTGCTTTGCCCCATCTCGTGTCCACGCTGATTGCCCCTGAGGGAGACCCGGATGCACCAGACATCCCGACTCCTCGATCGTACGCTGAGGCGATCGAGGGTCCCTACTCCTCTCAGTGGCAGTCACCCATGGACGCAGAGATGGCTTCCTGGAAGTCCACAGGCACCTACGTCGACGAGGTTCCCCCACCTGGGGCGAACATCGTCACTGGCATGTGGATTTTCAGGGTGAAGCGGCCGCCGAGTTCTCCGCCTGTCTTCAAGGCGCGTTACGTGGCTCGAGGCTTCAGTCAGCGGCAAGGAGTTGGCTACTCTGAGACCTTCTCTCCCACCCCGAAGATGACCACTCTTCGGGTGCTGCTGCACATAGCTGCTCAGCGCGACTACGAGCTTCACTCTCTTGACTTCAGCACAGCTTTCCTACAGGGCAGCCTTCACGAGGAGATCTGGCTGCGCCGCCCACCTGGCTTCACTGGGTCGTTGCAAAGAGGGTGTTGCGCTACGTGTGCAGTACGTCGGGCATGGGGCTAGTGCTTGGAGGGCGACGTCGAGTGGTCCTCACAGGTCACGCTGACGCTTCTTGGGCTGACGACCAGGCTACGCAGCGGTCGTCACAGGGTTACACCTTCAGCCTTGGCTCCGGCTCTGTTTGGTGGCGGTCTACCCGCTCGTGTTCTGTTCTCAGCTCCAGCTGTGAGGCTGAGATCTACACAGTGACCATGGTTGCACAGGAGCTACGCTGTCTCACCTACCTGCTGGCTGACCTAGGAGAGCCGCCTCATTCTCCTCCAGTTCTGTACGTAGACAACAAGGCCATGCTGGCATTTCAAGAGACATATAGCATAGGAAACAAAGTTGGTGCACCACCTACAAAGCACAATAACTACACTACAACTACAAGCAGTTATAAAAGATGACAAATATATTTCGACACGTCCTTCTTCGGCGTGAACAGTATCGGGGCGGCATAGGGTGACGTGCTCAGCTGGATAAAACCCTTCGAAAGCAGATAATCCAGCTGTTTTCGCAATTCGTCGAGCTCCGGTTGGCTGAGCCGCCATTGTGGCCGAACAGTTGGTTTTGCGCCTGGTTCTAGCTTGATCCGTTGGTCTTCTGGTCGCTGAGGTGGCAGCCCGTCAGGCAGGTCATCTGCGAAAATTTCGGGATGCCTCCGAATTATGCTCGCCACGTCGTATGGTATAGCAGCGCGGAGCGTGTCAAAGTCGGCAATTTTCTCAGATGCGACCACCTTGTACAACTGTACGGGGTAGCCCTGCGCTCCCCGTTTGATCGCCCTCTTCATCGTGATTGCGTTGACATGTGTTGTCATTGGCTTCGGCTCCGTCCATTTCGAAAGTGTCACGCGCCCCTTCTTGCACAGTACCGTGATCGCCCCCGTCGTCCAGTCGATCGTCGGATTGAATCGTTGTAGCCAATCTCGTCCCAGCAGAACATCGCAACCGTCCAGTGTTGTCGCTAGCATTCGCATTGAAAACCCGAAATCGTCGCCACACTTCATCCGAATTTGTCGGACCTTGTCCTTGATCGCCAACGGTGTCCCATCCACAAGTCCCGCGTCAATTTCAGGCAGACACCTGTCCAGCTTGACTCCAATTTTTTTGGCTGTTGCCAAGTTGACGAGACCGTGGCTCACCCCACCGTCAACGAAAAGTTTTTTCTTATATCCGTTAACCCTCCCCACGACCAGCACAGGGTGATCCACGTATTCATCCACTTGATTCGTTCGGTTGCGGTCGATAGCCCGTATCGGTACCACTATTCGGTGTGGATGTTGATTGCCGAGCGACGGGGTCTCGTCAGTAGGTGGCCCGCCTGTTACTGACTCATCTCTTTTCGCGACCCCTCTCCGTCGTTCCTATTTCACCTTCGAGCAGTCCTTCCTCCAGTGGCCCGGTTGGTTGCAGTTGAAGCACGTGTTAGGTCCACGTCTCGGTGCATCCACCCGGTTGATTGTGGGCTGGCGCGGCGGTCCACGAAATTGAGTGCCCTCCCATGAACTCATTCTCGCCTATTGCATTAGTGCATCCGTCGATTCAGCCACCTGGACGGCATCGAGGAAGTCGCGTGGCCTCGCCCGTCGCACCTCATACTGTACTTCGTACTTGAGGCCTGCGACGTATCGGTCGAGTCGCTCCTCATCACTCATGTCATCCACCTGGTCAGCCAAATTGCAGAATGTTGCCGTGTACTCTTGGACCGACGCCACCTGCTTCCAGGTACGCAGCTTCATGCGGGCAGAATCCGAGGCGGATACATGGTCGAATCTGGCTCGCAGCGCGGCGCCCCACTCCGTCCATGTGCGTATCGTGGCCACTCCGAAGATTGAAGTTGCTCCTTGCATGACAGTTGTCCAGGTCCCGTCGTTCGCACGTGACAGCCCTGCCGGAGTCCCCCCTATCTAAAGAATCCGCCTCCACCACTCCAACGTCGGCCCTCGTAACAATGGCACTGCAAAATTAATGCGAGTAGCATCGTTAGCAATTTGCGCAGCATTGAAAAATACCTCCACACCGAACAACCATGCCGACACTGTGACGGTTTTGTCGCTCGGGTTGAACGGGGGCGGGTTCGCTGGTTTTATTTCAACAGTAGTTGAGACTGTTGCTGCTGCATGCATCGGGGGCGCCACCGAAGCCATCACTGGGGTTGTCGATGTTGCCTATCGTGGCGTAGACTACGACTGTTGCCTCGGCGCCGCTCGTGTCTGTTGCTGCGGCTCTTTCCTGTTGCATCCATGCCGTCCACTCATCTTCAGCGTCCAGCAAGTTCTGTAGCTTGCTAAGGACCTCGTTGTTAGGCGCGAAGCTGCTACTTGCTTCATCCACAGCGGGTGACTCACGACGCGCTTCACCTCGCGTCTAGCGTAGCTCGGCGTTTTCCTCCCTCGGGCGATCCATCTCTGCAGACATGGTCTGCAAGTTGGCTTGCATCGCCCGAAACTGTTGCATGAACTATTCCATATTTTGCAGGCTTCTCCTAACTGGCAGCGGGTTAACAGCGATTTTTATGGTTTTGATGAAGGCGCAAACGCTGTTAGTCGGAGCGAGATAATCGTATCTCTCTCTCAGCCGACCGCTTTGCAGCCCACCAAACCTATCACACCCCTGCACTAAAACTACCCCGCAAAAGTGGAGGGTAACCTAGGAAAGTAGCTCTGTTACCAGGTGTTATGAGTTGTACGAAAGAAGAGTGCGCATTATTCAATAACGCGGAAGTGATAACAACTACTCAGCAAACAACGAGGCCTAGGCATAATATAGCAAAGCTAGCTAGGCCGAGGTCGCGGAGTCGCGCGAAGGTTGAGTGCAGGTTTGGGGTTGGGAAACCCGAAGGCGACGCGGGGGACGTTCGGAAGGCGAGGTCGATGGACCGAGCCTGAATTCCGGAAGTTGGAATTGTACGCGTAAGAGATGCCTCAGTAAGGAATTAGTGAAATTCCTTACAGCAATTCTTGTTCGCTCACTCAATCGCACTCGTAACAATCGTCTACGTGTTACGAATGCAATGAATCGAAGAAGCGAGAATTGCACTAAGGTACCAAACGAGTACAAAATGTGAGCGAAGGCATGAGCGAACATTTATACGCAAAACATGCAAACGGTAACGCGGTGCGTGCGAGCTAGCTAGTGCTACGCTGGAAGCGAGGCTCGGGCTAGTCCCGAAGCGTAGGCCGACACGGCCAGGCCAGCAGTGCGAGGTTTGGTGAAACTGTGCGCGCGAAGTCGGCGAAGCCCCGTTTGCAGTAACGGGCGAACAACGGCTGTTGCTGTACGCGATGTAGTCGGGCTCTGTAAGGAATGCCGAGAAATTTCCTTACACTCCCCCCCCCTCAAGACGCCCCCTCCGCTACGCGAGTGCGTGTATATCGCGGAATCCCCGGCTCCTCAGGTACACTTGCAGGGCAGGGTGGTTTTCGATGTTGGCTTGGGGCACCCTACTATCCTCAGTTGGCGTGCGATGTCAGAATCCCAACCACTAGACCATTGGGATAAAAGGGCTTGTTTCAGTAGCGGGTCAGTGCGCCCATAACCCCCCAGGCAAACGCGCCTGTAAACCCCCCTAGGATCGATCGGTGATCTCACAGTGTAGCTCTACTGACACCCCCCCACACTGGGAGGCCCAGGACTAAGCACAGTGGCAACGGCCAACACGTGCATACACTGGGATTTGAACCCGAGACCGCTCTGATACCATGTCAGAATCCCAACCACTAGACCATTGGGATAAAAGGGTTTGTTTCAGTAGCGGGTCAGTGCGCCCATAACCCCTAAGGCAAACGCGCCTGTAACCCCCCCTAGGATCGATCGGGGATCTCACAGTGTAGCTCTACTGACATGCGATCCTTCCAGCAAACGAGTAATTCAATCCTCTTGATTCCCGTGGGGTGTCGAATCCGATGGCTCAGGATTTTTTTGGGCACGATGATCGGCTCCAATGCAGGGTGAGTCATGGATGGCGAGCGGTGGCAAGGCAGTTGGCTTGTGGTTGGGATGTAGGGGCGAAGCAAGCTGACGTGGAACGAAGGGCTGATGTACCAGTCGGTCGGTAACAGTAGGTGCGTGGTTACTGGCATGATCATGTGGCTGATTTGGAATGGGCCACAGTAGCGCGGTCGGAGTTTTGGTACGTCGAGCAGTCGTAGATTTTGCGTGTCGAGTAGTACGTAATCCTCTGACTGGTATGTGACAGGGCGGCGGTGGCGGTCAGCGTTGCGCTTAGCGATGACGTTTGCTTTTTTAATTGCTTTTGCGACTCTGGTGTGGGCAGCTTGCAGAATTTCGGCAAATTGCTGTGCATGTGGTGTTGGGTTGTCCGGACTCGGCGTCATAGGCACTGTAGGGTTTTGCCCGTAGTTCAGGTAGAAGGGGGACTGGTGTGTTGTCGCTGACGTGACATTATTGTACGTGAACTCGATCAGCGGCAGCTGCTGCTCCCAGGTCGTGGGCTTGTTGCACGTGGCAAGAATCAACTGCTCCATCGTCTGATTCGTCCGCTCCGTTTGACCATCGTTCTCGGGGTGGTACGACAAAATCAACTGTAGCCTGGTCTTGAACTGCTCCCAGAGGTTCTTCCAGAAGTTGCTGGTGAACTTCGTGTCCCCGTCGCTGATAATTGCTGCTGGTATCCGGTCCAGGCGAACAACGGCTGCGATGAATAGACGAGCGGTTTCCTCGGCTGAGATCGACTTTTTGCACGCAGCGAAGTGTGCCATCTTCGTCAACCTGTCAACGACGACCATCACCGTGTCGTTACCCCCAGGGTTCGAAGGTAACCCTGTGACGAAGTCCATGGTGACCTGCTGCCAGGCGCGCTCGGGCGGTGGTATCGGCTGCAATTGACCCGCCTTCCGCTTCCTCGAGCTCTTCATCACCTGACACATGGGGCACGAGCCCACGTGCTGCTGCATGTCGGTCAACAGCTCCGGGCAGTAGTAACACCGCTGCAGTTGCTGTCACGTTTTTTCTACCCCAAAATGTCCCGAGGTAATTCCGACGTGTGCCTTCTGCAGTAGCAGCTCCCTCAGTAGTGAGTACGCGGGTACCCAGATGCGGGTGGTGCCTGTTTCTACGTAATAAACCCCTTTAGCTTCTGCCAGTTGCTGTGAGTTTCCAGTCGTGAAAAATGGGTCGGTGCGGTATCCGTGGGTGAATAGGCCTGTTAAAAGCGGGTTGAACTGGGCGAGTAGGATGGCGTGGAGTTGGGCAGTAGGGCGGGTGAGTGCGTCGGCGATGTTGGATGCGCCTTTCTTGTACGTAACCGTATAGTGGAAGTTGGACTCGAGGTAGTCCAACCAGCGAATCTGTCGTGGATTGAGATTCGGTTGGGCGCATAAGTACTGTAGTGATCGGTGGTCTGTCCGTATTGTCACGTCGACGCCTGTCAGGTAACACCACCAAACCTTGAACGCGTGCACGATCGCCAACATTTCGCGGTTGTGTATCGGGTAGTTGCGTTCGGGCGGGTGCAGCTTGCGGGACTCGTACGCGATTGGCTGGAGGCCGTTCCCGAAATCCTGCAACAGTAGTGCTCCCACAGCGATGTCACTTGCGTCACTGACGAGCTTGAACGGACGGTGTGGATCGGCGATGTGAAGCACGGGCGGTGAGCACAAAATGTTTTTGAGGGCCGAGAAGGCAGCTTGCTCTTTCTCCCCCCACGTGTACTCAACCCCCTACCTCAGCAGGTCTGTCACCGGGGCAGTCAGCTTCGCCATGTCGGGGACGAACCGGCACACGTAGTTGACGAACCCCAAAAAACTCTGCAACTCGGTCAAGTTGGTCGGCGCGTGCCATGCTTGAATCGTCGCAATTTTCTTCGGGTCTATTTCCAATCCTGCAACATGTCCCAAAAACTCCACGCGGTCTTGTAAAAACTCACACTTAGACGCTTTTGTCAGTAGGCGGTTCTCACCCAGTATTATAAAAACTGCTTCGATCAGTTGGTCGATCAGTTCGTCACCTCACAGGATGGGGTAACAGGATTTGATGGTAACCCTGTTCAGTGCACTGTAATCTATGCACATGCGAAATCCCCCGTCTTTTTTCGGTGTGAACAGTATCGGTGCTGCGAAGGGCGACGAACTAGGGCGAATAAATTCCTTCTCGAGCAGGTAATCGAGTTGATTCCTCCGTTTGTCTAGTTCAGGCTGGGTCAGTCGGAACTGTCGCTGTACTGTTGGCTGTGCCCCCGGTTCTAACTCTATCCTGTCGTCGTGCGGTCACAGAGGTGGCAGTCCCGTCGGTAAGTCGTCCGCGAAAATGTTGCTGTACTGCTTCAAGAGTGCTGCGAGATCACTCGGTACGTCGGCTAGCAGTTTCTGTAAATCCCCTCCTTTGTCTGTGTTACAAACAAGAAGTGATTGCACTATGAAAGCTGGAGTACAAGAAGGAAACCCTAACTTTGTGTACCCCCTAAAGGCTAACCCACTATAGCCTACACAATAATAACACATATAGTGTTTGACACACCCCCATAGGCAAAGTGGGGGAGAACAAGGGGTCACAAGACCAGTCAAGAAAGGCAAGCAAGCTCAGGGTGGATCACAACGTTGTTACGAACAGGAAGTGACTGAACTATGAAAGTTGAAGTACAAGTAGGAAACCCTAACTTTGTGTACCCCCTAAAGGCTAACCCACTATAGTCTACACAATAATAACACATATAGTGTTTGACACACCCCCATAGGCAAAGTGGGGGAGAACAAGGGGTCATAAGACCAGTCAAGAAAGGCAAACAAATTCAGGGTGGATCACAACGTCACCACACACTCCGAGCACAAGCAAAGGGCGACAAGGCCAGTTCACATGCAGAAGTATATATAAGTAGTACAGACAGCAAGGGTGATCTCGACCTAGCAGAGCAAACAGGGAGGAGTATATATAGAGATCACAGTACAGGCAAAGCCTACAACAAGTGAGACAAAGTGGGCACTAGCCCCAACAAAGTACAGAAGCGATGATGATCACCAGGCTGAAGCGCCTTGGTGAAAACATCAGCAGTGTTGGCTTAAGAGGCCACGTAGCGCAGACGAAGCTGACCACGCTGCTGAAGCTCACGAGCAAGGAAGTAACGGAGAGCAATGTGCTTCATTCTGTGCTCCAGTCTGTGCTCCAGTTTGTGCTCCTGACACAAGGCAATGGCAGCCTTGTTGTCGACGTACAGCAATGGAGGAGAACTAGGCAGCTCTCCAAGGTCAGTCAGCAGGTAGGTGAGCCAGCGTAACTCCTGTGCAGCCATGGCTGTGGCGTAGATCTGAGCCTCACAACTGGAGCTGAGAACCGAAGACGAACGAGTAGAGCGCCACGAAACTGAACCAGAGCCAAGGCTGAAGGTGTAACCCTGTGATGACCGCTGAGTAGCCTGGTCGTCAGCCCAAGAAGCGTCTGAGTGCCCAGTGAGAACAACTAAGCTCCCTCCTCCAAGCACGAGCCCCATGCCTGATGTACTGCACAAGTAACGCAATACCCTCTTTGCAGCATCCCAGTGCACCTTTCGGTGACGACCAGGAGCCACGAAGCAAGCCAGAAGGCCAAGAGGGTATGCTAGGTCAGGACGAGTGCAAGTCATCAGGTACATGAGGCAACCAAGTAGCTCCAGGTAAGGACCACTCGACTCTACGGACTCATCCGAAGGCAGAGCTGAGAGCGAGTGACCTATAGCTAGAGGAGTGGCCTGTGCTAAGGACCAGGGGAAGCCGAAGCGCTGAAGGACATGCTGCACCATGTGTGACTGAGTCAGGGTAATGGTGCGGCGTGCTCTGTCCTGGGTGATCTTCAAGCCAAGGTAGTTGCGCAGTTCACCTAGGTCTGTGCACGTGTGTCTCTTCTGCAGCTCCGACTTCACGTGGGCGAGAGACTCAGTGTCAGCTGTGGCAAAGACCAAGTCGTCGACGTACACGAGGATGTAGAACGGCGGCAGCGAAGTGTCGGTGCGTAGAAACAGCGACGGGTCAGCAGTAGAAGGAGAGAACCCAAGTGCCACAAGAGTAGTCCTCAGTGTGTCGTGCCACTCACGTGGCGCCTGACGAAGGCTGTAGACCGGCCGGCGGAGGCTCCACTGGGTACCAGGAGATCTCCTCATGCAGACCACCCTGCAAGAAAGCTGTGCTGAAGTCAAGAGAGTGAAGCTCGTAGTCGCGCTGAGCAGCAACGTGCAGTAGTACCCGAAGAGTAGTCATCTTCGGGGTGGGTGAGAAGGTATGGAAGAAGTCTACTCCCTCTCGCTGAGTGAAGCCTCAAGCAACGTAAGGCGCCTTGAAGACAGGCGGAGAACCCGGCGGCCGCTTCACCCTGAAAATCCACATGCCACTGACGGTTCGCCCCAGGTGGGGGAACCTCGTCGACGTAGGTGCCTGTGGACTTCCAGGAAGCCATCTCTGCGTCCACTGTGAGGAGTAGGGACGCTCGATTGCCTCAGCATACAATCGAGGAGTCGGGATGTCTGGTGCATCCGGGTCTCCCTCAGAGGCAACTAGCATGGACACGAGATGGGGCGCAGCGGCTGCAAGACACTCAAGATCCTCCTGTCTGCCCTCAAGGACGTCTGTGCTAAGAGCACACTCACCCCCGACAGACGGAGGACACACAGACTCTGACTCAGCGACAAGACTGGCAGCATAGTCTAGACGACAGCGAGCAGCAAAGTCGACAAGCTCAGCAACTAGGGCAGACGCAGCAGTAGACTCAAACGAAGGTTCAGTGACAGCAGTGGCTAGGAGACATGTGACAGTAGGACTGGCAGCACGAAGAGAGTCAGACTCAGGCTCAGCAAGAGCAAGAAGAGAGGACTCAGGAGGAGACGGCAGAGGGACACACTGTGGAGCAGTGAAGGGACGCAGTGACATCCGGTGTGTGCTAAGGACTGGTGGTAGACGCTCACGCGGAGTACGGTGACTGGCGAAAGAAGTACAAACAGGCGACTCCGGATGGGACACAGGCGACACAGGGCAAGACGCAGGCTGACGACGCTCTCTGAGACCGCCTGTAGGACCAGTGTAGGGAGAAGGACGAGGAAGTGGCGAGGCAGGTGGTAGCTATGACTGCGACTAGAACGGCGGTGGACACTCTACAGAGGGAGGGGGATAAGGCGGGATGACTGACCAAGAACCTGCTGAAGGAGTGGAGCAAAGTACGGCCGCGGCCGTGAGGTGCCCCCTGCAGCAGCAGAGACAGCACCAGAACCTCCAGTAGCTCTAGCAGCACCTCCAACGCCCGGGTCCGCAGCACCAGCAGCAGCTCCAATGCCCGGGTCCGCAGCACCAGTAGCAGCTCCAACGCCCGGGTCTGCAGCACCAGCAGCAGCTCCAACGCCCGGGTCCGCAGCACCAGCAGCAGCTCCAACGCGCGGGTCTGCAGCACCAGCAGCAGCTCCAACGCCTAGGTCCGCAGCACCAACAGTAGCTCCAACTCCAGGGTCCGCAGCACCAGTAGCAGGGTCCGCGACACTAGGAGCGCCACTCCTGAGACTGCACCGCCGTGCGTACCACACACGAAGACGTTGGGGAGAGGGCAGCTCCCGCCTAGGCGAGGAAGAACGAGTACCAGCTCGAGCAGTACCCCTAGCTCCAAAGGCACCTCTCCTGAGGCTGCAGTACTGTAAGTACCACTCACGCAGCTGTTGTGAGGAGAGAGCTCCTCCAGGCGTAACACTCACAGGCTCAGCACCCCCAGTCTCAGCACCAGCAGGCTCCGTACTCCCAAGCTTAGCACCCCCAGACTCCGCAACCCCAGACTCAGGACCCCCAGACTCTGCACCCCCAGGCTCAGCACCCCCAGTCTCCGCAACCCCAGGCTCCGCACACTCAGGCTCAGCACCCGGAGGAGGACGAGAGCCGACAGCTACCTCGACAGCCTCAACCGGGTCTACCTGGGACACACCTGAGGGAGCGGCACCCTAAGGGTGGAGGGGGTCTACTACAGTAGCACCCGGCGAGAGGAAGAGAGGCGGGGGATGGAGCGGGGCAGTGCGGTAGGGGAAGAGGCGGTAGAAGGATACCGACTCGTCAAAGGTGACGTCCTAAGAGGCGAGGACACGGCGCGAGGCGGCGTGGTAAAACTGCCAGCCAGACGCGTCCGGGACAAAGCCGAGTAAGACACACGGAACAGCACGGGAGGAGAGCTTGTCCGCTGACGTATCGCGAAGAAAAGCCTGAGATCCCCAGACCCAAAAACGCGACGCAACGCCAACCTCTCCCATCCAACGCAGTGTCGGGGAAGTCTCCGGCAAGGAGACAAGGGGCCAGAGGTTGAGCTGATGCGCACCGTATCGGACTGCAAACGGCCACAGAAAGTGGGGGGCAGCCGCATGGATTAAGGAGGTACGAGCGACCTCCATGACCAAGCCAATGCGGCGCTCAGCAACCCCAATTTGCTGTGGAGAGGTCGGAAGTGTGAACGACTGGCGGATGCCGTGCTCCAAACAGTAGGCTGCCAAGAGGTCGGAGGAGAACTCACCACCTCTGTCAGAGTGCAAGCGCAGGACAGGAAAGTCCGAGTGGAAACGCTCGCTGAGGTGGAGACGAGAAGCGCGGATCCAAGGGATCAAAACATCAGGGACCTCACCCTTGGTGCGCAAGGGGAAGACCGTGGTGTAGCGCAAATAGTTGTCAACAACTATCAGGAAGTACATCTCCTGACCTTGACCACGGACGCGGGCTGGGCCCCACACGTCCATGTGGAGCGTCTGCAAGGGAGCAGTAGCGGGGGAAAGGAGGAGGAGTGAAGAGCGGCGCGCTGATGCCCCTCGACACAGGGAAGACAGGGAGTAGCAGGTGAGGGTGGGAGGGGAGGGAGAACCCTAGGAAGACCAGAGACAAGATACCGTTTGTGCATTGCCCGAAGGCGCTGCACGGACGGGTGACCAAGGCGGTGGTGCCAGAGAACTGTCTCGTGCGCCAAAGAGCGGCACGAGCAGGGGGGCGACAGCTGACCTGACGCAGACGCAGACGCAGCTACCTGAGGGGACTCAGTAGTCAGTGTGTACAGGTCCGACCCCGGCTGCCGTGTGAAGGTCGCCAGGTGACGGCCCGTCCGAGCACATGTGCAGTGTGTCACGCGCTCGTAGGCAGGGGTGAACTGGTGGACACCCCTATCCTGGAGCGCACTACCCGCCACCAAGTTCGTGGAGAACGAGGGGAGGTAGAGACCGGATAGTGTGCCCGACAGGACGGCCGGACAGGGGAGGACAGTGGAGGAGGTTGCAAGGACTGGACCCCGAGAGGGGTCAGCGAGAGAGACTGCAACGGGCCGAGCAAGCTGCTCAAGGGCCGTGCGGTCACGAAAGAAACAGCGGGAGGCACTTGAGTCTAGTGTAAAGGTGTGCAGTGCCTCAGATGACTCAGGAACAGGGGACGCATACGCACCAGCACCTAGAGCAGCAGCCTCACCAGCACCTGGGATAGCAGACACTCTAGCACCTAGAGCGGTAGCCTCACCGGGTCGAATGCCCGGGTCAGGCGGAACACTCAGGTACTGGGCACCCTCTCCACTAATAGACATCACATACATAGCAGAGAGAATAGCATCAAAGTCTAGAGCAAAGATATCAATGTGTTGCTTCATCAGATCTGCCCAGCGAGGAAGCTCAGTGGCATCAGGGAACTGAGTACGCCAAGCGTCGTCAAGGCGTGAGAAGCAGCGCTGCGTGGGGTGCACCCTCCCACACGTCTGACTAGTGCGGTCACTAGTGCGGATGACGTGCATGCAGCTAAGGCCACCACCCCCCCCCCCCCCCCCCCCGTGCCGAGTGTACCACTAACGGAGCTCCTGGGGCGACGGAGAGTGCTGTAGGCTCTGGCCACCTCCAGTGCCTCCACGACCACCACTGCTGCCACCACCTCCTCGACCACCTCCTCCCCTGCCGCCGCCGCGTCCACCGCCGCCCCCACCACTGCTCCCGCCCCTGCCACCGCCCCTGCCGTTGCCGCCACCACCCCTACCGCTGCCACTAGTCCCACCAGTCCCACCACCACTCCCACCGCCGCCACCACCCCCACCACCGCCTCCCCCGCCGTCACCTCCGCCTCCCTTGCCCCCTTTGTCCTTGCCGCTGTGACGCCCGCCCGAGGCAAACGCGGCCCCGACCTTCTCAAAACCAAGGAGGTCGACAGCAAAAGCAAAGGCGACAGAGGGAAGAAGGGGGGAAGGGGAACACCCCTCAAAGAAAGGGGTGCGGGGGTCGCCACGAGAGGCGCCTACAGCGACTATGCTAGCCTCAGCTACAAGCAGTTCCTTCTTGAGGAAGGCAATGGTGAGCTCAGTGGGGCAGCGAGCTAGGAAGTGGTCCCTGACAGCACGCAGAGTGTCAGGGAGGCGGGTGACTAGGTGGTAGAGAGTGAGCAAGAGGGGGGGGGGGTTCTTGGCAAGCAACTCATCGGGCATGGCGGCACGGAAGCGGGCCTCACTAGTACGGAGGTGCGTGATGAGGTCAGCTACTGTGTGGAACGAGGCCAGGTCGGGAAACAGGTAAGGGAGGGAGAGACGGCCTAGCGCGGCAGAGGCAGGTGAGGAGTAGCGGGCAACGACAGCGGAGTACAGTGCCTGTGCAGTCTTGTGCTGGCCAAAGTACTCGCGCTTGTCTATCGGCAGGGAGTTGCGAATAGCGAAGCGAGCGTGGGCATCACGAGTCTGCCACTGTGAGCGGGCAGTGCTGTCAGCACTAGCAGCAGGAGCAGTAGCATGGCTAAGGGCGTGATCGTGCAGTGAGATGTCCTCCTTGGCAGTGAGCTGTAGGAAGAGGTGTAGGTCATCTAGCCAGGATTCGAACTTCACTGGACGGCCCTCAGCATCGAAAGCTAGCACAGGAGGGCTAGCCATAGCAGTAGTAGGAGCAGCAATAGAGTAGCAGCAGTAGTAGTAGGTGCACCCTCAAGACAGTAGGCAGTACGACTCAGGTAGGGCGGCTCGGTCCAGTACAGGAGGTGCGGCTCGATTCAGGTAGGGCGGCTCGGCTCGGGTAGGGCGGCTCGGCCGAGTTCGGGTGGCGCGGCTAGGTTCGGGCTGGGCGGCTCGGGTCGGGCGGCTCGGTTCGGGCTAGGCGGCTCGGTTCGGGCTGCTCGGGTCGGGCGGCTCGTTCTGGCGGGGCCGTGGGTGTCGCGGTGGGGTGCTAAGGGGCGGGGTCGACGGGGCCAGCGGGGCCGCTAAGGGGCGGCGTGTGGGTCGACGGGGCTAGCGGGGCTGCTAAGGGGCGGCGTGTGGGTCAACGGGGCCAGCGAGTCGTTAAGGAGGGCGCGTGGGTCGAGAGGGGCCAACGAGGCCGCTAAGGGGTGGGTGCGCGCGGGGTATACGGGGTTGACGGGGCCTCTAACGGGGTCGCGCACGGGGTCGACGGGGCCAGCGGGGCCGCTAAGGGGCGGTGCGTGGGGTCGACGGGGCCGACGGGGCCGCTATGGGGTGAGCGCGCGGGGTCGACGGGGCCAGCAGGGCCGCTAAGGGGCGGCGCTTGGGGTCGACGGGGCCGACGGGGCCGCTAAGAGGTGGGCGCGCGGGGTCGACGGGGCCGACGGGGCCGCTAGGGGGGCGGTACGTGGGGTCGACGGGGCCGACGGGGCCGACGGGGCCGCTAGGGGGGCGGTACGTGGGGTCGACGGGGCCGACGGGGCCGACGGGGCCGCTAGGGGGGCGGTACGTGGGGTCGACGGGGCCGACGGGGCCACTAGAGAGTGGGCGCGCGGGACAACCGGGGACAACGGGGCCTCTAAGGGGCCTCTAAGGGGCGGCTCGTGGGGTCGACGGGGCCTCTAAGGGGCAGCGCGCGGGTCACTAAGGGCCTTAGGGGGCCGTGAAAACGAGGCGCACGAGGGCGTTAGGGGGGAGGCGCTCGAGGGCGCTCCGACAGTAGAGCGCACGAGGGCGCTAGTAAGTAGCAGTAGTGGTGGGCCCTAGGAATCGGTCCTAGCGGAGGACCTGCTCTGATTCCATGTTACAATCAAGAAGTGATTGCACTATGAAAGTTGGAGTACAAGTAGGAAACCCTAACTTTGTGTACCCCCTAAAGGCTAACCCACTATAGCCTACACAATAATAACACATATAGTGTTTGACAGTCTGCTGCCTCGGCTTCCCGAATGTCGACCGCGTACATGTTAGCTCCTGCCGCTACGGCGCGTTTCATCGTGATCGCGTTGACACGCACCGACGAAGACTCAGGTGAGCCCCAGCGAGGTAGGGCCATGTTGTTACCGTTCGCTCGCACGGTGCAGTCACTCGTTATCCAGTCGATTCGCGGATTGTGTCGTCGCAGCTAATCACGCCCGAGTAAAATGTCGGTTCCGTCGAGGGTCGTTGCAAGCATTCCCTGGCTAAACGTGAAGTTACCCCCACATCAAATCCGAACCCGGTCTACGCGTTCTCGTATTGCCAGCGGCGTGCCGTCTACCAGTCGTGCGTCGATCTCAGGTAAACATCTGTCCAGTGGCAGTCGCAGTTTTCGTGCTATAGCAGTGTTGATGAGGCTGTAACTAGCTCCCCCTGTCTACGAATATTTTTAACTAAGTATGTCCCGATTTTTCCACTAAGCAGTATGGGGCTGTCTACCGTAGTCCCCTCCTTATTCGGCCGAGTGTGGTCGATTGCGTGAACAGGCACAATCACTCGGTGAGGGTCGGTTGGGTCGGGCGAGCGGCGTGACCTGTCAGTAGAGGGCCCGTCTGCTACTGACTCCCAGCGTTTCCCTGCTGCTTGGTCTGTTTCTGCTGCTCGGCTTCCCCCTTTCTCTTAGCATTTTCCGGGCATTCACTCTTGACCTTGCTTGTACTGTCACATATATATACCTGCTCTTGCTTGTCTAGCTCTATATATACATATGTGTACCCCTGCATGTGAACTGGCCTTGTGGCCTTGTTGTTGTGCTCGGACTGTGTGGTGACTTTGTGATCCACCCTGAGCTTGCCTTGCTTTGCTTTGCTTGACTGGTCTTGTGACCCCTTGTTCTCCCCCACTTTGCCTATGGGGGTGTGTCAGACATATATGGCATAGCTGTTGTAGGCTATAGTGGGGTAGCACATATGGGGTACAGCTTTCTAGGGTTTGTATTTGTACCCAACTTTCACTTAGTCATTTCATTCTCGTTCAGTTCTTCTCAGAAGCGGCATTTGCGGCGACGGCACGTATCGTGGCGCCCTCGTTCGTCCCACGAGGCCGATGTCGCCAATGGCTGCTTCCGTAGGACCCCGGTCTCGGTCGGCGAAAGAAGTCAAGTTTCTCCGCCATAGCGAGAATTTCTTGAAATTCGGTGACGCCGCGAAGCTGGATTTCCTGAGCGATGTCCTGCTTCAGGCCGCCGATGTAGCAATCGATGCGCTCGCTCTCATGCATATATCCCACCTGCTCGCATAGCGCCAGAAATCCGCTCGTGTAATCTTGGACGGAACCGAGTTGGCGCCAAGTGCGGAGCTTTTGTCGCGCCGCGATCGAAGCCGCGATTGGCTCAAAACGAGCGCGCAGACCTGCGCACCACGCGTCCCACGTGCGATACTGGGGCACCTCCACAAAATACGACGGCGCCCAGGGTACGGTTTGTCCTTCCCGTGTCGGTAGAGTCGCGTAGTCCACCGGCTTCGTGACGATGACGCGCCACGAGTCCATGGCAGGTCCTCGCAGCAACGACACGGCGTAGCGAATCTTCGCCGTATCCCCCGAGACGTAGTTCGCGTCAAAGAAGACGTTCAACGTGAAGAGCCACGCCTGAACGGTAGGACCACCCCGCTGACTTGGGTCAAAGTATGGTGGACGCTGCGGCTTTAGCGGCATCGGCGACGGAAGAGTTGATTCGCTGGCCGGCACCGAGATCGTTGTCAAAATAGTAGGTAGAGTAAGGAGCCATAGCTAGGGTTTACCTAGCTAGGCAAGAGAGAGTTAGGCAAAAGAGAGGGTTTCACTAGCAGCAGTTGGGATACATATAGCAAACCCTAATTGGGTTGTGCTCGCTATAGAGCACCCCACTGCAGGCTAGATAATATAACATTCTGACACACCCCCATAGCCAAAGTGGGGTGTAATTAGCAGAGCAAGCAAAGCAGAACAAGCTCAGGGTGGATCACAATGTCACCACACATTCTGAGCACAAGTACAAGAAGCAATAGTTTAAAGTTCACAATCATGAGCAAAGCTAGAGGCTATCGCATAGGGCAAGTGAGGAGGAGGAGGCGAGACTGTAAGAGGAGAGGAGATAGGAGGCGACGACTGAAGCTGCAGACACACGGGCAACAGGAGCACGCACACAGTGGCTACCGGGACAGCGCCCCGGACTACTGGAGTAACTGGCTCACGGGCTACAAGGAGCTACAGGAGCAACGAGCCCACGGGCGACAGGCGCAGCAGGCTCTCTGGGCTACCAGGACAGCGCCCCGGACTACAAGTGCTGCGGACGACAAGACGGCAGCCTCCTCTCAGTCTCCCCAAACAGTCCCACCCCCCTTGACACACACCCCCTGCTTCACCCCTAGCTCCACTCCCACATCACCCCCCTAGCACCACTCCTTCGTCTCCCACACACCCACCCCCCTCAGCGGCAGCTGCAGCAGCGGGAGACGGAGGAGGAGCAGGAGCAGGGGACTGCGCACACCCACCACTCCCATACCCGTCACCCCCATACCCTGAGTGTGCGGTAAGAGAGCTCAGGTGTGCGCGAAGCATGCACAAGCGTGCGGGAAGAGAACTCGGGTGTGTGGTAAGCAAACGCAGGTGTGCGGGGAAGGGGGGGCCGCAGGTAGGCGACGGGGCCGTAGGGCCGCAGGTAGGCGACGGCGCCGTAGGTAGGCAGGTAGGCGACGGGGCCGTAGAGCCGTATGTAGGCGACGGGGCCGGGGCCGCAGGTAGGCGACGGGGCCGTAGGGCCGCAGGTAGGCGACGCGGCCGTAGGTAGGCAGGTAGGCGACGGGGCCGGGGCCGCAGGAAGGCGACGGGGCCGTAGGGCCGCAGGTAGGCAGGTAGGCGACGGGGCCGTAGGGCCGCAGGTAGGCGACGGCGCCGTAGGTAGGCAGGTAGGCGACGGGGCCGTAGAGCCGCAGGTAGGCGACGGGGCCGTAGGTAGGCAGGTAGGCGACGGGGCCGGGGCCGCAGGAAGGCGACGGGGCCGTAGGGCCGCAGGTAGGCACGTAGGCGACGGGGGCGGGGCCGCAGGAAGGCGACGGGGCCGTAGGGCCGCAGGTAGGCAGGTAGGCGACGGGGTCGTAGGGCCGCAGGTAGGTGACGGCGCCGTAGGTAGGCAGGTAGGCGATGGGGCCGAAGAGCCGCAGGTAGGCGACGGGGCCGTAGGTAGGCAGGTAGGCGACGGGGCCGTAGGGCCGCAGGTAGGCGACGGCGCCGTAGGTAGGCAGGTAGGCGACGGGGCCGCGAAACCGCCGCGTGCGCCTAGGGTGCGCGGTGGGCAGAAAACCGCCACGCATCCCGAGCGCATGGCGTGCAGAATACCGCCGCGCGAAGCAGGAAACCGCCGCGCGCCTCGGGGCGCACGGCGGGCAGAAAACCGCCGCACACCCCGAGCGCACGGCGAGATGAAAAAAAAACGCCGCGCTCCGAGTGCGCGGCATGAAGAAAGGGTCGCGCGTCCGGGGCGCGCGACAGCAGTAGAGTAGCGGAAGCTTTAGGTGGTGGGCCCACCCACAGGATCGACCCAAGGGGATCGACCTGCTCTGATAGCATGTCAAAATAGTAGGTAGAGTAAGGAGCCATAGTTAGGGTTTACCTAGCTAGGCAAGAGAGAGTTAGGCAAAAGAGAGGGTTTCACTAGCAGCAGTTGGGATACATATAGCAAACCCTAACTGGGTTGTGCTCGCTATAGAGCACCCCACTGCAGGCTAGATAATATAACATTCTGACAATCGTGGCTCGAGGCTGAGTCCTGGCCGCATTCATCGCGTCGGGGTGTGTCGTGCCGTGGTCGTCGTCTCCGTCATGGCGGATGACGCCATCACTTGCGGCGCTCGCGGGCTGCCCCACACTTCCGTGCTGTGATGTCTGTGGTGCGGGCTGAATCGGAGTGCCAGGTGTTTGGGATTGTGCCCGTGTGAGGTCGTTTTGGAGGGACGAGCGTTCTGCCGTCAGCGTCGCAATTTCCTCGGCACTCTCGCGGATTTGTCGCAGCAGATTGTTCAAGTGCTCCTACGTGAGAGTCGTGACGTCGATATGTTCAGCCATTTCGAAGGGCGTCGACTCGTCTTAGTCTAGGCGCAGTCGTGGCTGCACGCGTTTACGAGAGAACGCGAGGACAACGGCTCCTAGGTGCTAAGGTACGTGAGTCCATTCGAGTGAAAAATCAAAAGTTGATTTCCTAGGGTGCGGAGATGCGCGGTCCGAAAGAAAGAGGCTCTGAATACCAAGTGTTACGGGTGCAATGAATCGAAGTAGCGAGAATTGCACTAAGGTGCCAAACGAGTACAAAATGTGAGCGAAGGCATGAGCGAACATTTATACGCGAAACATGTAAACGGTAACGTGGTGCGTGCGAGCTAGCTAGTGCTACGCTGGAAGCGAGGCTCGGGCTAGTCCCGAAGCGTAGGCCGACACGGCCAGGCCAGCAGTGTGAGGTTTGGTGAAACAGTGCGCGCGAAGTCCGCGAAGCCCCGTTAGCAGTAACGGGCGAACAACGGCTGTTGCTGTACGCGATGTAGTCGGGCTCCGTAAGGAATGCCGAGAAAATTCCTTACACTGATCAGCCAAATTGCAGCAACACTTCCCTCGAGCTCTGCGTCCCCGAATTCTCCGCGGTTGACTCCCCCCTAGATTTTGCCGGGCCAATTCCCCCCACCTTTCCGCAACCCCCGCGCGCCTGCCAGCAAACCCAGCCAGTCAAACGAGCGCGCAGAAGGAAGCCCAGCGCGTCAGGTGAGCTGGTGTCAGCGCGTGGACTCAATTTTCACCCATAAATGCCTTTCACCTGTCGAGTCCAGTGGCCAGTCCCATTCCACGCCTTGTCATTCACATCAGTCTTGCTAGTGATATGGTGGCTCGCAGTGCTCTATCCGTCGCTTACGGGTGTGATTCAGATCATACGTATCAATCTTATCGATTGCCGATATTTGCCTGTTACTCGTGGCATATATATCGCTAGGCATGCGATGGTTCACCAGTCACGCGATGGGAATTGCGAGCCAGCGTTTTTTATGGTCTCGCGATACTGAGTCGATTCATCACCTGATCCAACCCGCCATATTGTTTTGTACCGCACGAATCCAGCCTTAAATGCTGTTACATGCGACGACACCACCGTGTGTCATCCTGATGATACCAACCTAGACATCACCATACGTCACTTACCCTTGGCTTTCAGACACGACGCTTTTCCACCAGCCTGTTCAGAATAGGGTAAACTCCTTGTATTTGTTATTCCGTATTGATCAGCCAAACAAGTCATAACAGATATTTCCACACTTTCTCCCAAGAGCTTTAATCAGCTTAGACTGTTCACCCCTCGCTATACAAGGATCGTTCATCTTTTCCGCCATACAAATTGGGGACCCCGCAATGGCGGCAGCGACGGCGGGTTGCGCGTGCGTGTGCCACGGGGAGTGGTCGGCGGCGGTGGTGGCGCTGCGGCAGCTGGAGGAGTGGCAGAGTCGCGCCGCGCAGTACATAACCCTGCTGGAGAACGAAAAGGCGGCGGCCGACGCGCAGTTGGTGCAGCTTCAGGAGACGCGCGCCACGGAGGTGCGGGAGGGGATGAGAGGAAGGGGGAAGGGAAGTTGGGGGGGGGTAAAGGGGGCGGTGAGGGAGGAGGGGAAGGAGGAGAGGGGGTGAGTGGGAGGTAATTCTGGTAAAAAAAAAGGTTGAGAAGTGAGTCTCCATTTAGCGTTTCAATTTCAGCCTTTCCCCTCGTCCCCTCTCCCCGTTCCCCCTTCCCTTTTTCCCTCTTCCCCCTCTCCCCCGCTCAGGCCCAGGCGTGGGAGGAGCGAGTGAGGACGGCGGAGGGCGCAGTCCAGCGCGCGGAGGAGGAGAGGCGGAGGGAGGGGGAGAGAATGGAGGAGGAGAGAAGAAAGGTGGCGGAGAGAGTGGAGGAGGAGAAGAAGCGGGAGGGGGAGAGAGTGAGGGAGCAGGCGGAGAGGCAGGGGCGACTGAGGGAGGTGCATCTGCAGACGCGGCTCAGTCAGCAGCAGCAGGAGATAATTCGCCGGGATAGAGCAGCCATGTACGGAACGAACCGCACTGACATCACCCTCCTTTGAGGCTCTTTTTTTCATGTATATATTTTCTTTGTGGCTCACTTCAAGCCTTTCTCGTGCTATGAGCCCCTGCTTGTTCTTCTCCCATGCTTCAAACCCCCACCCCTTCCCCCACCGGATCTTCACCCGTTGTGTGGTCCTGTTTCTCATCCCTATCCCCATCACGTGCCACCACCATCACGCTCCCCATGGCAGGGAGATCCACGCGTTCTGGCAGGAGGCGGTGAGGGAGCGCAATGAGGCGCTCATGGGGACGAAGCAGGCGCAGAGGGAGCTGCGGAGCAGAGACCAGGCGGACAAGGAGAAGGTAGGTCAAAGTCAAGAAACATGAGTTTCAGTATCCTTTCTTTTTGTTGCTGCCATCCCAAAATCCTTGTTGGGCTGCATTGCACCTTCTCTTCAGTTATAACTGCCTTTTCCCCTCGTCTTTTCCAATCGCAAAAGATTTGCACAAATTTGTTTGTTTTTTGGATGGCGTGATCACCCATCCTCGCCACCAAGGTGCAAAAAAACGACGTTTTTTTCAAAATTTGATCGTAAAATACCGTATCGTAAGAAACGATCGTAAAATACGATAAAAAACGGTTTTTGAAAATAAATACTTTTGGTGCAAAAAAACCTTCGTTTTTTTCAGTAAAAAGACCAAAACTGCTGCTGAAACAAGGGGATTGACTGGTGAGAAGAACAAGGGGGCCGTTAGAAGTGCTGATGATGCAGCGGAAGATTGTTAGAAGTGCTTTTGTGATCAGAACAGCATCTTTGAAGTTGAAGAGTTTTTTTTGTCTAACAAAAAAACGGCGTTTTTTTTCCCAAATGATACCGTAAAAACCCATCGAAAAAAACAATCGTATTTTTCGACAATCGTTTTTTTCTACCTTGCTCGCCACACATGTGCATGCATGTGCGGATTGTGATGCAACGGCAGGTGGAAGTGACCAAGGCGTTGATGCGGCAGTGCGAGGAGTGCCGCAAGGAGAAGGACAGCGCGTTGCAGGCGCTGGCTGGCGTGCGGAAAGAGAATGAGGCTCTCGAGGTCAACCTGCAGCGCCAAGGAAAGGTGAGAATGGTTGTTATTGTGATGGTTATGATGGATGTGTGGCATGCACTGGCCGGTGTGCAGGGAGAGAATGAGGCTCTTGAGGTCAACTTGCAGCGCCAGCCTCCAGGGGAAGGTGAGAATGGTTGTGATCGTGGTGGTTATGATGTCGTTATGTTGAGAATGGCCTGCAGGGCGTGCTGGTACATCTGGACTTCATACATGCCCCACGACTCATAAACCACATCTCCCCTCTCCCACTCCTCCCTCCGCCTCCCCCCTGCAAGCAGATGATATCGTGGCTGATAGGCCTGAACTCGGAGCTGGTGGAGGGCGGTGAGGCGCTGCAACAGACAATTGCTGAAGCACCAAAATCATCAGCCACATTCGCTCCCCCACCCGCCCCCACCTGCTTCCACTTGCACCAGGTGATTGAGCGGGAACTCAGCGCTGGCAGAAGGCAACGAGGCGCTGCAGCAGACAATCACTGAGGCGCCGTAAGAATCCTCCCCCATCCGCTCCCCCCTCATCCCCCTTCGCCCCACACGCCCCTCTCCCCCTAGAAGCAGGTGATAGAGCGGGTGATAGATTTGAACGTCGGAGTTGGTGGAGGGCAACGAGGAGCTGTAGCTGCGGCAGAGGGAGATGGAGAGGCATGCGGGGGAGACGCCTCATACCTCATCATATTACACATTACCCACACCTTCCCTCCCCCTCCCCCGCCCCATTCCCTTGCAAGCAGGTGATAGAGCGGCTCATCGACCTGAACTCGGAGCTGGTGGAAGGCAACGAGACGTTGCAGCAGGTGATTTCTGTGGCGCCCTAAGAATCAACCACGCTTTCCTCCCCCATCCTCTCCCTGCTCCCCCCCTCCCCCGCCCCATTCCCGTGCAAGCAGGTGATAGAGCGGCTCATCGACCTGAACTCCGAGCTGGTGGAAGGCCACGAGGTGCTGCAGCAGCGGCAGAGGGAAATGGTTGGTGAGATACTCTCATTGCGGAGGCACGTGGGGGGCGTGGGAGGGGCTGATAGTGGGGGAGTGGGAGAGGGAGGGGGAGAGAGTGAGGGAGAGATACAGGGAGAAGGAAACGGAGAGAATGAAACATTGAGACAGAAGGAAGGACGCGAGCAGCAAGAGAAGGGGCGGACAGAGGTGTTGGAAGCAGCGCAGGGAAGGCGAGGAGAGGAGCATGGGGCAAGAGATGGCCATGCTAGCAGCAGGATGCCAGGTGGGAGAGGGATGGATGAGAGGGCAGGTGGGGGGGATGGTGGGGAGCGTAGGAGCGGTGGAGGCGAAGCAGGGGAGGAGGATGGGGACGACGGGCCTGTTCCGGTGTCGTCCTTCCCCACAGAACAGCCCCCTTCGTTACAGTCACATGCAGCCGGGTTACTGGATGAGAGGCAGCAAGCAACGCCCTCGTTCTTTGCCTTCTTCTCGAGTAAGCCCGCTGCTGCACCCCGTGGTGTTGCTGCTGCTGTTGCTGCTGGTGCTCCTGCTTCTTCTGCCCCTGCTGCCACTGCTGTTGCGGCTTCTACCACTGCTGCGGCACCCCCCACTGCAGCAGCAGCAGGGCCGTCCAGAACTGATTCTAGTGCTGGCAGTGCCCCTTCCGGCCCTATTGATCCCACAGCTGCCGCTGCCCGTGTTCATGATACCAGCAGCAACGCTGAAACGTCTAGGGACCATCGCCCAAGAGGGGATTTAGGAGCAGATTCAGTGCGGCATCAGGAAGGTGATGGTGGTGCGTGGGCAGAGGGAGGGATGGCAGCGGGGGAGTGTGATAGGGAGAACACAGGTGGACGGCAGGGTAGAGATGGGTTGGGCTTGAGAGGTGGTGGGCGGGAAGGAGGGGCAGGGGAAGAGTCAGCAGCGAGGGGCAGCAGTGGTGGGAGCGGCAGTATTGGTGGTGCACACGCAATGCATCACCAGCAAGACAAAGAGAGGGGAGGGCAGCAGCAGGGATCTGTGCGATTGATTCCAGACCAGCAAGGAAGGGCGACGAGCGCTGCATCTGTCAGTTCTGCTTCTGGAGGGGATACAGGTGATGATGACACAACTGTGGCTTCGCAAGCTCTCTCTGCTTCTGCACCTGCTGCTACTCCTGCTTCGGGTCCTGGAGATGATAGGGATGAATTTCTATCAGGAGGGCCTTCTATAGGTGAAGATGGAAAAGCAAGGGGTGATTTACATTCGGATCAAGCCACAGGTGTGCAACACGCAGGAGACACTGGCGTCATGGTGGAGAACAATCAGCTGGATGTCGCATGGCAAAGGAATAACCAGAAACGGCTGGGAGCTGCGTGGAGTGCTGTGAGGGGAAACGCCAAAGGATTATTCTCGTACATTGTTGGGGCAGATAAGGTGACTGTAGGCTCATGAATGGAGACAACTCAGCTTTCTTTATGGAATATGTCATATTGGCCTGTACAGATTACTCTGCAGTGTATAACCGTACACTGAATCGAGTATGAGTCAACACTCGGCGACTCAATCCAGCTTGCAGGAGGGGGGGAGAAATGAGGGCGAACCCTCCTTGTTGGCTGGCAGTCCTCGTCAGCAACGGCCAGGGAGAGATGAACCATGTTCCGAAAAATAGTGCGTTTGTACGTGTAGTTGCTGTTTGTCTACGCGCGCAACTGAAATGCTGTTGGGCAGACGCATTATGTGATTGGTTGGGCTGCTTCGTTCGGGTAACTGGTGGAGGGTGTTTGCTCTGCTGGCTCATCCGCCAATCTCTCGCAAACGTTTTCGCGAAGAATCGCCGCCCCAATGGAACTGTGCCTCCTCACGATAGAAGCACGTGCTCCAAAGGTGAGCGGATGGAAAGCGACGGTACAGCTGTATCAAAAGAAACTTTACTGCTGCTTCTTGTGTACACGAACAACAGTTTTGAGTGCATGGCCCGAGGTGGGATGGATTGGTCAGTACACCCACTTCACCTAGAAAATGCCGAGAGAACCTGCCCGACCTTCTCCAAGCCCCTCTTCACCTTCCCTCGAAATTGTCCCCCTCATGCCCTCCTCCCTCTCGGTGGCAAGCACCTTGGGATTGTTTCCCTCCAACGACCGCCACCATTACAGAAAACGGATAGAGCCAGTCAAGTTCAGTTTTGACCGACCTACCAACCTCATTTGCAATAGGTTTCTTCCCGTGTTTGTGCTCGTTATTTATGACGCGCCTCTCGTATCTCTCAATTGTGAGTTCTCAACTTTGGTGCGGTTGTTAGGATACTTGAACAAAACTATAGCTAGGCACTGTCAACCCGAGGAGAAAATTGGACATCTTCATGTTGGCTAGCCCCTCCCGTGCCAACAGTAGCTAAAGCCTACCGTACGGGAGTTTGCGAGATAGTTTCGTTCAGTCACTCTTTAACAGCATATATATAAATATTCACTCAAATGCCACCCATGGACGATAATTTAGGATTTGATTTTCCAATACCACTGAAACCAGAAGACGACAACCCCGAAACTGGACCCAATTCTGGAAGCTACCCAGTCGCCGATGGGGAAGCGGGGAGCGACCGCGGAGGAGGGGGCGGAGGCGGAGGCGGAGGGGGGGGATGGCAAGGGGAAGACGTCGAATGGCAAGGCGGTCCGATGTCGGACTTCCAGGGCCTTCCGGCTCGGGTAGAGCCCGAGCCTACTGACGTGGAAGGCATGAATGTGCCAATGCCGGATGTGACTCTACGAGACGAGCTCTCCGAGTCGCTGATGCCGCTCAAATGGGTGTTGTTTCCGGAAGCCGACCCGGTACAGCAGTTTCGCGATAAGACGTGGAAGGAGAAGATTTGGATATTCCTAGTGGGAGTGTTTCCGATTCTGTCATGGCTGCCGAAATACGATCTACGGTTCTATCTGCTCGGCGACATCATCGGAGGGCTCTCCGTCGCCATTATGTCCGTGCCGCAGGTGAGACGCCGCCGCCGTGCCCATGCCGCAGGCGAGGCTTCGACGCCGTGCCCGTACCGCAGGCGAGGCGCCGACGTCATGCTAGCTCAGGACGGGTCAATGCCAATATTTTCTTTCAAGCTTCTTAACGCATAAGCACGTACAGGACTTACAAGCAGCCATAAAGTATCCCACGCAGGTTAAACTACCCAGTTAGTCACACCTACCGCTTTCATGATCTTTTGCTCCCGCTCCGCATCATCCCCGCCCTTTCCCTTTCCCCCTGTCTTATACGCGTCCCCCCTTGCTCTTCCGCAACGCCATCCGTCAGGACGTGTCGTACGCCAAGTACGCCAACGCGCCCAAGGAGTTCGCTCTCTGTAAGCCGCGCTCGCCCGTTCCCCCTCCCTCCCTTTCAACACATCCGCGCCATGCTGCTACAAGCCTCTTCCTCCTTCCCCCACCCCACCTTTCTATTCTACCCCCCCTCTCCCCTGCTTGTTTTTTTACGGGCACGTCAATAATTGTCTTTGTCCCTTCCCCGCCTTTCCTCACCTCACCGTTCTAACCCCTCTGCTTCCAATATCGTAGCATTCTCAAACAATTCTTGCCTGGCTTCTCGCGCCGCGCCGTCAACTCCTTTCCCGAACCCCCGTCCACCGTTCTCAACAGCTTTCACCTTTCCCGTTCCCCAACCGCCCGCTCACTGTGTTCAACCGCTCTCTCCTCCCTCGTTCCCTGACCCCCATCCACCGCTCTCAACCGCTCTCCCCCGTCCAGACACGAGTTTCCTGCCGCCGCTGATGTATGCGATCCTGGGGTTGTTGAAGCACACGGTGTTAGGGCCAGTGTCAATGTTTTCTTCTCATTCAGCGCCTCAATAACCCGTTTCCACCGCTCTCAACCGCCCTCCCCGTCCAGACACGAGTTTCCTGCCGCCGCTGATGTACGCAATCCTAGGGTCGTCGAAGCACATGGTGATAGGGCCGGTGTCGGTGGTATTTTTTCAGCGCCTCAATAAGCCCCCTTCCACCGCTCTCAACCGCTCTGGGTCCCCTCATCCCTCCTCCAGACACGAGTTTCCTGCCGCCGCTGATGTACGCGATACTGGGTTCATCGAAGCACATGGTGATAGGGCCGGTGTCGGTGGTGTCGCAGCTGCTGGGCGAGCAGCTGAGCGCGCAGGTGGACCCCGCCAAGGAGCCCAACCTGTACAACTCGCTGCTCACCACCACCACCTTCCTCTGCGGCCTCTTCCAACTCGCCATGGGGCTGCTCAGGTGGGCCACACGGGGTGAGATGGGGGAGGGTGGATAGATGGGAGATGGGTCTTCTCAGGAGGGAAGAAGGGGTGCGCAGGTGGGACAATGGGGTGAGCTGCACGCTCACCATCGCATTGCAGCAACTGAAGGTCCTGCTCGCCTTCCCTTGCTCTCTCTACCTGCCCTGCTTTCTCCTTTCCACAGAATGGGTTTCCCGGTCGACCTACTGGGCCAGCCCACCATTGGGGGGTTCTTGGCGGGTGCTCCCTCACCATAGCTCTGCAGCAGCTCATGACCCCCTTCGTCCTCCCTTGCTCTCCACCCGCCGCCCTCCGTACTCCGCCCCACAGAATGGGCTTTCTGGTCGATCTACTGAGCCAGCCCACCATCACGGGGTTCCTGGCGGGGTGCTCGCTGACCATAGCGCTGCAGCAGCTGAAGCCCATTCTGGGGTACAGTGACTTCACGCTCAGCACCAGCGTTGTCAACATCTTCAAGGCCGTCGCCCAGTACTCCGACCAGGTGGGTGCTGTGCGGTGCTGCTAGGTGGTGCTGCTGCCGTGTGTTCGGTGCTGCTCGGTGCTGTGCGGTGCTCCCTAAGCATCCCGTTTCTTATTGGTCCCCACGTGCCATGTGCGTGCTTCGCATGCCCCAACCCTCCTCTGCCCCCCCACGTGCTTCCCATGCACCAGGCTTCCTCTATCTGGTCCCCATGTGCTCATCCGTCCCCCTATGGTCTCATCCCCTCCATTCCCTGCATGTGCATGGTGCAGTTCCAATGGCGTGCCTTCGTCCTCGGCTCTTCCTTCTTTGTTGCCCTCACCATCCTCCGTATCCTCGTGAGTCACATGCCCACACTCACCATCCTCCGTATCCTCGTGAGTCACATGCCCACACTCACCATCCTCCGTATCCTCGTGAGTCACATGCCCACACTCACCATCCTCCGCATTCTTGTGAGTCACATGCCCACACTCACCATCCTCCGCATTCTCGTGAGTCACATGCCCACACTCACCATCCTCCGCATCCTCGTGAGTCACATGCCCACACTCACCATCCTCCGCATTCTCGTGAGTCACATGCCCACACTCACCATCCTCCGTATCCTCGTGAGTCACATGCCCACACTCACCATCCTCCGCATCCTCGTGAGTCACATGCCCACACTCACCATCCTCCGCATTCTCGTGAGTCACATGCCCACACTCACCATCCTCCGCATTCTTGTGAGTCACATGCCCACACTCACCATCCTCCGCATTCTTGTGAGTCACATGCCCACACTCACCATCCTCCGCATTCTTGTGAGTCACATGCCCACACTCACCATCCTCCGCATTCTTGTGAGTCACATGCCCACACTTACCATCCTCCGCATTCTTGTGAGTCACATGCCCACACTCACCATCCTCCGCATTCTTGTGAGTCACATGCCCACACTCACCATCCTCCGCATTCTTGTGAGTCACATGCCCACACTCACCATCCTCCGCATTCTTGTGAGTCACATGCCCACACTCACCATCCTCCACATTCTTGTGAGTCACATGCCCACGCTCACCATCCTCCGCATTCTTGTGAGTCACATGCCCACACTCACCATCCTCCACATTCTTGTGAGTCACATGCCCACACTCACCATCCTCCGCATTCTTGTGAGTCACATGCCCACACTCACCATCCTCCGCATTCTTGTGAGTCACATGCCCACACTCACCATCCTCCGCATCCTCGTGAGTCACATGCCCACACTCACCATCCTCCGTATCCTCGTGAGTCACATGCCCACACTCACCATCCTCCGCATTCTTGTGAGTCACATGCCCACACTCACCATCCTCCGCATTCTCGTGAGTCACATGCCCACACTCACCATCCTCCGCATTCTTGTGAGTCACATGCCCACACTCACCATCCTCCGCATTCTTGTGAGTCACATGCCCACACTCACCATCCTCCGCATTCTTGTGAGTCACATGCCCACACTCACCATCCTCCGCATTCTTGTGAGTCACATGCCCACACTCACCATCCTCCGCATTCTTGTGAGTCACATGCCCACACTCACCATCCTCCGCATTCTTGTGAGTCACATGCCCACACTTACCATCCTCCGCATTCTTGTGAGTCACATGCCCACACTCACCATCCTCCGCATTCTTGTGAGTCACATGCCCACACTCACCATCCTCCGCATTCTTGTGAGTCACATGCCCACACTCACCATCCTCCGCATTCTTGTGAGTCACATGCCCACACTCACCATCCTCCGCATTCTTGTGAGTCACATGCCCACACTCACCATCCTCCACATTCTTGTGAGTCACATGCCCACGCTCACCATCCTCCGCATTCTTGTGAGTCACATGCCCACACTCACCATCCTCCACATTCTTGTGAGTCACATGCCCACACTCACCATCCTCCGCATTCTTGTGAGTCACATGCCCACACTCACCATCCTCCGCATTCTTGTGAGTCACATGCCCACACTCACCATCCTCCGCATTCTTGTGAGTCACATGCCCACACTCACCATCCTCCGCATTCTTGTGAGTCACATGCCCACACTCACCATCCTCCGCATTCTCGTGAGTCACATGCCCACACTCACCATCCTCCGCATCCTCGTGAGTCACATGCCCACACTCACCATCCTCCGCATTCTCGTGAGTCACATGCCCACACTCACCATCCTCCGCATTCTCTTGAGTCACATGCCCACACTCACCATCCTCCGCATTCTTGTGAGTCACATGCCCACACTCACCATCCTCCGTATCCTCGTGAGTCACATGCCCACACTCACCATCCTCCGCATCCTCGTGAGTCACATGCCCACACTCACCATCCTCCGCATTCTCGTGAGTCACATGCCCACACTCACCATCCTCCGCATTCTTGTGAGTCACATGCCCACACTCACCATCCTCCGCATTCTTGTGAGTCACATGCCCACACTCACCATCCTCCGCATTCTTGTGAGTCACATGCCCACACTCACCATCCTCCGCATTCTTGTGAGTCACATGCCCACACTCACCATCCTCCGCATTCTTGTGAGTCACATGCCCACACTCACCATCCTCCGCATTCTTGTGAGTCACATGCCCACACTCACCATCCTCCGCATTCTTGTGAGTCACATGCCCACACTTACCATCCTCCGCATTCTTGTGAGTCACATGCCCACACTCACCATCCTCCGCATTCTTGTGAGTCACATGCCCACACTCACCATCCTCCGCATTCTTGTGAGTCACATGCCCACACTCACCATCCTCCGCATTCTTGTGAGTCACATGCCCACACTCACCATCCTCCGCATTCTTGTGAGTCACATGCCCACACTCACCATCCTCCACATTCTTGTGAGTCACATGCCCACGCTCACCATCCTCCGCATTCTTGTGAGTCACATGCCCACACTCACCATCCTCCACATTCTTGTGAGTCACATGCCCACACTCACCATCCTCCGCATTCTTGTGAGTCACATGCCCACACTCACCATCCTCCGCATTCTTGTGAGTCACATGCCCACACTCACCATCCTCCGCATTCTTGTGAGTCACATGCCCACACTCACCATCCTCCGCATTCTTGTGAGTCACATGCCCACACTCACCATCCTCCGCATTCTCGTGAGTCACATGCCCACACTCACCATCCTCCGCATCCTCGTGAGTCACATGCCCACACTCACCATCCTCCGCATTCTCGTGAGTCACATGCCCACACTCACCATCCTCCGCATTCTCTTGAGTCACATGCCCACACTCACCATCCTCCGCATTCTTGTGAGTCACATGCCCACACTCACCATCCTCCGCATTCTTGTGAGTCACATGCCCACACTCACCATCCTCCGCATTCTTGTGAGTCACATGCCCACACTCACCATCCTCCGCATTCTTGTGAGTCACATGCCCACACTCACCATCCTCCGCATTCTCTTGAGTCACATGCCCACACTCACCATCCTCCGCATTCTTGTGAGTCACATGCCCACACTCACCATCCTCCGCATTCTTGTGAGTCACATGCCCACACTCACCATCCTCCGCATTCTTGTGAGTCACATGCCCACACTCACCATCCTCCGCATTCTCGTGAGTCACATGCCCACACTCACCATCCTCCGTATCCTCGTGAGTCACATGCCCACACTCACCATCCTCCGCATTCTCGTGAGTCACATGCCCACACTCACCATCCTCCGCATTCTCGTGAGTCACATGCCCACACTCACCATCCTCCGCATTCTTGTGAGTCACATGCCCACACTCACCATCCTCCGCATTCTTGTGAGTCACATGCCCACACTCACCATCCTCCACATTCTTGTGAGTCACATGCCCACACTCACCATCCTCCGCATTCTCGTGAGTCGCATGGAGATGCGTGATATCCCATCCTATCCCACCCCACTCCACCCTACCCCACCCCACCCATCCCACCCACAAGTCGCTCAATATCCCCAGTCCATCACACTTTAAGCCTGGCCTGCATGGCCTGTGACATGACGTGGCATGACGTGGCATGCGTGACACCTGTGGCTGGAAGAGCACAGCATGCTTAGGAAGGCTGTGGTGTGAACACATCAGCACCGCACAATAAAATGAAAACCATGAAGTTTTTAATTTTTATGCCATGACGTCCAGTTTTTATGTCATGGACATCAGACCTTGACATCCATTATTGATGCCAGTTTCCATGCCACCAGGCCAATGTGTAGCCAGAAAGCAACAACCATTCTTTTTATTTCTATGCCTCCCATGCCAACCACGCCATGCCATGCCACACCATGCCATCCCACGCCATGCCATGTCATCCCATCCCACGCCATGCCATGCCATGCCATGCCATCCCATCCCACGCCATGCGATCCCATCCCACGCCATGCCATGCCATGCCACACCATCCCACACCATCCCATTCCATGCCATGCCATGCCATGCCATGTCACACCATCCCACACCATCCCATTCCATGTCATGCCATGCTATGCCATGCCATGCCATGTCATGCCATCCCACAACATGCCATGCCATGCCATTCCATCCCACGACATGCCATGCCATGCCACACCATCCCACACCATCCCATTCCATGTCATGCCATGCCATGCCATGCCATGCCATGCCATTCCATGCCATGCCATGCCATGCTATGCCATCCCACGCCATGCCATGCCATGCCACACCATGCCCACCAGACGAAGATCTACCCCAAGAGCAAGACACTCTTCTATGCCAACGCACTGGGCCCCATCTCCTCTATAGTCCTCTCCACTATCATCGTGGGCGCCTCCGGCATGTACAACAAGGGCGTAGCCACGGTGAGTGTAGGAGTTCAGTCTGTTCAGTTGAGATGTCTCATCAGCTGGGCTGGGCCTCATCTCCTCTATAGTCCTCTCCACTATCATCGTGGGCACGTCTGGCATGTACAACAAGGGTGTGGGCTTAAAGCTGCGGTCTACATTCTAAATGGTATTTTCTGGGGGTATTTCGGGTGCACACCCTAGGACACAGTCTGATTTGCTCACGAAATGATCCTTTTCCAAAAATCAGGGCGCGAATGTTTCAAACACAACTGGCGAATCCCGCCAGTTTCGTGCAAGGCTCAGTTGGGGAATACTAATTTAGTGAGGTTGGGGTTCCTTTCGCGATTTCGCCACAACCTGCAACCAATCGAGGTTGGGGAGGAGATTGGCGCGAAAATTGTAAGCCAATCCTGAGCAGGCCAATTTTTGGAGGGAAGCAAAGCAAAGCAGTAACTGCACCTCGCCACTCGAGGTTGGAGCGAAGCCCTGTGCTACCAGGTTTTCAAGTGATAAACCGAGTCCTCCCGCAGGAAGTATGTAGGCGACAGCTTTAAGGCTTTGCTGCTGTTGAGACTTCTTGCAAAATTGTGAGAGGGGTTGTTTGGTGGTGATTGTGGGAGGGCTATTGCCGTGCTCTATCTGGTGGGCTTCTGTACGGGGGTGTGTGCCGAGTGCACGCACACATGCGCCCTGTTCAATCCTGTCTGTTCACCCCATCTTGTTTTCCATATCACCCTGAAGGCATGCTGACTGACATTCAGGGGATCTCTCTTCATCCCTCTTCACCCCTCCTGATCGCTCCCCCCCTGCCGCTCCTGTTCACGGATGGGCAGCTTTACAACGGGGCTGGGCTGGGAGGCATGTTTTCAATGTGGGCTATTCACTCATCTGACTCTCCTGCCCTGTGATCCTCCCTCTGCCTCTTCCTCTCCCTCCCCCTGCCTTTCATGGACACACACAGGTGGGCAGCATAAAGACGGGCATGGGCGGCATGTCATCGGTGTGGGACATTGATCTGCACAACGAGTATACTGACGAGGTCGCACTGATTGCTCTCTACGCTGCCCTTGTCTCCCTTGCTGTGAGTAACTAGCCGCCCTTCCCTGCAACCCTAATCTTCCCTGTTCCTCCGCCCCCTCCTCTTCTCCCTTTTCCTCTCCCCCTCCAACCCCCCCCCTCCCCTCCCCAAGTTCTCCCGCCACCCCTTCTCCCTCTCCGCCCTGCCTTGCTCTTGTGTGTCGCGATTTCGCAAACGCATCGCTTTGGTCTAACTAGGGGCACTTAGCCTTCGTACTATATCTTTCTGTCTGTCTGCCTCTCCCCTGTCTTCCTCTACTCCTTGCTGCTTTTGTACTTTGAGTTGCTGGTTTATTGTGGCAATTCTCATAATGCGCATCTCTTTGCCCCCTGTTTTCACTCTTTGTCACAACTTCCTTACTCCAGTTCTCCCTTTTTTTCCGTGTGTGCGTGTGTTTGTGTGTGCGTGTGTGTGCGTGTGTGTGTGTGTGTGTGTGTGTGTGTGTGTGTGTGTGCTGTGTGTATGCGCGTGTGTGTGTGCGCGCGCGCACGTGTGTGTGTGTGCGTGTGCGTTTTTCTTTCTTTCTGTCTTTCTTTCTTTTTGTATAGGAATCGATTGGCATAGGACGCACATTTGCGGGCATGTATGGTTACCACATCGATGGTAACAAAGAGGTGAGCTGGATACCACACTCACCCTCCAACCACTCGCCCTCCCAGCGGCACTCATCTTATTAATCAGGCCCCCTTCTCTTTCAGGTCCTTTGTTCCATCCACGCATCCGTTCCTTCCTTCACATCTTGTCCTCTCCGCTCCTCACCTCCTCCCCCCTGCTCACGCCCTCCCCCCACTCACCCCCCACCCCTCCCCCCCTCACCACCTCGCCTGCAGCTCATAGCCTACGGAGCCATGAACCTCTCAGGCTCCTTCACGTCCTGCTACGTTGCCACAGGTACGCTGCGGTCGAATGCGGTGACACGTGGTGGGCACTGTGCCCTGTAGGACCCACACACGTCAGGGCATTGCACTGCACCCTGCAGATGAACTGCACCACCCCACACTGAGCTCTGCACCACCCCACAGTGAGCTCTGCACCTTTTGAGTCGACTCAAAAGTCACCTGCACCACCCCACAGTGAGCTCTGCACCTTTTGAGTCGACTCAAAAGTCACCTGCACCACACGCCCACAGTGAGCTCTGCACCACCCCACAGTGAGCTCTGCACCTTTTGAGTCGACTCAAAAGTCACCTGCACCACCCCACAGTGAGCTCTGCACCTTTTGAGTCGACTCAAAAGTCACCTGCACCACCCCACAGTGAGCCCTGCACCACCCCACACTGAGCTCTGCACTACCCCACACTGAGCTCTGCACCACCCTGTACTTGCCCAACCACTCCCAAGCAGCGGCAGCCCCTCTTTCAGTCATCGCATCCTGAACTAGTCCCCTTGCTGTCCCCTTGGTGTTGCCCCATCTCTCCTGCTCCATCCCCCTTGCCCCATCCTCCATGTCCCATGACCCCTGGCCCATTCCCCCTGCTGCCCCCCTGCCCAATCCCCCCTGCCCCTTTCCCCCTGCCCCATTCCCCCTGCCCCATCCCCCCTACCCCATTCCCGCTGGGCCCTGCCCTTCCCATCTTCCCCATCCTCTACTCCTCGCCTCGCTCTCTCCCCGTGCCCTAATCCAGTTTGCTTTGCTTTTTAGAGACTTTCAGGAATCAACTCACCTCCTGCAACCCTGTCTTCTCATCAACCCTGTCTTCTCATCAACCCTGTCTTCTCATCAACCCTGTCTTCTCATCAACCCTGCCGCCCTGCATCCTTCCAACCAACCAACCTGCCCCACTCCCTTCCTTAAACCCCTCCCCCCTTTTCCCTGCCAGGCTCCTTCTCTCGCACGGCAGTGAACATCTTGGCAGGGGCGCACACAGCGGTCCGCAGCTCGTCTTCATCCCCCCCCCCAACCCCCCTTCCTTCTTCATCCCCCCCCCCAACCCCCCTTCCTTCTTCATCCCCCCCCCCCCAACCCCCCTTCCTTCTTCATCCCCCCCCCCCAACCCCCCTTCCTTCTTCATCCCCCCCCCCAACCCCCCTTCCTTCTTCATCCCCCCCCCCAACCCCCCTTCCTTCTTCATCCCCCCCCCCCAACCCCCCTTCCTTCTTCATCCCCCCCCCCAACCCCCCTTCCTTCTTCATCCCCCCCCCCAACCCCCCTTCCTTCTTCATCCCCCCCCCCAACCCCCCTTCCTTCTTCTCCCTCCCACCAGGCTCCTTCTCTCGCACAGCAGTGAACATCCTAGCAGGGGCACACACAGCACTAACACAAATCATCCTCGCCCTGACCATGCTCGTTGTGCTCCTTGCTGCTGCCCCCGCCTTCAAATACGTGCCTGCTGTAAGCCCTCTTGAGTCGATTCAAATACGTGCCTGCTGTAAGCCCTCTCACTCACCCCCTCCCCAAACGTGCCCGCTGTATGCCCACTGCCCTCTCAACCCCTCCCAATACTTGCTCATTGCCCTCTCACCAAGGTTCAAAAATACGGTAAACGTAAATTACGGCTCGTAAATTACGGTCTAAATTTACGGTGGTTTTGGCAAAAATACGGTCGTTTTTTAAATGGACATTTTTTGCGGATTTTTTTTTTTTTCCAGAAATTCCTAGAAAGCTTACAACGATGACAAGGAAGGCGACAACATACTACACTACAGAATGGTGGTTTTTGCCCTGGTTTAACTTGGTGGTGTTGCGTTGGCGAATGGAATATGCAAAAGGGATGAGATGGAAGGGATGAAGACGAACGCTATTGGTTGGAATGGTTTTGCAGTGTCGAAATTGAGTTGAGTAGCGCATGCGGGCGAAAAAAACGAACGGGCCGCGAAACGACCCACCGACTTGGCGAAACGGGTAGACTTGTGTTATCCGTTCGCCAAATGTACAATTTGCCGCGTCGCACAAATTTGTACATTTGCGATTCGGCGAAATACACAAACGAGTGGGCGAATGGGCAACAAACCTGTTAAACTGTCACCAAAATGCACAATGTCGCGCCTCGAGATTTTGCTGACACTCGCGACTCGGGAAAAAAACACTCTCGAGTGGGTTTGGGGCCACAAAAATTCTCACGAACAGGTTGACGGTTGGGAAATGTTGAAATTCGCTATACACAAACTCGGTTTCAAACTTTCGGTCGTAATTTACGACCGTATTTTTGAACCAACCTAATTTTGCAACGTCAAACCGTTTTTTACCGTAGTTTACGACCGTAAATTACGATACCGTAATTTACGGTAAAATTTCAAAAATACGGTCGTATTTTTTAACCTTGCCTCTCACCCCCTCTCAATACATGCTTGCTGTGTGCTCTTTCACCCCCTCCCCAGACCTCCCCGCCCCGCTGTATGCCACTGCCCTCTCAACCCCTCCCAATACTTGCTCGTTGTATGTCCTCGCTTCCCCCCGCTCCTTCTCCCTTCCAATTCCCGTATCCCATGTGCGCTGTCTCACTCACCCTTCTCCCCATCCCCCTCTCTCTCCGCCACCGCCTCTCTCTCCATCACCCTCTCTCCCCATCCCCCTCTCTCCCCGTCCCCTTTCCCTCCCCCATTTTCCCCTTCCTCCCCTCCTCTCCCTCTCCCAACTTGTGCTCTCGTGCTCTCCCCCGCTGCAGTGTGTGGTGGGAGCAATTATCGCCAACTCGGTGCTCAACCTGGTACCCCCTCCTCCCTATCGCCTTCCCCCCTGTTTCACTCCTCCCTATCGCCTTCCTCCCTGTTTCACTCCTCCCTATCGCCTTCCTCCCTGTTTCACTCCTCCCTATCGCCCTCCTCCCTATTTCACTCCTCCCTATCGCCCTCCTCCCTATTTCACTCCTCCCTATCGCCCTCCACCGTATTTCACTCCTCTCAACTCTCTCCTTGCTCCTCACCATCGCCCCTCCTTCCAAATTCTCCATCTCCCTACTCCATCTACTTGTCCCTCTCACCTCTTTCCCTTGATTTGCTGCTCCTCCCCTGTGTCTTTGAGAATTTTAAAAAAGACCCATATACATCAACTTGTCCCTCTATTACCTGCTTCCACTTGTTCACATCACACCATCATCCGCCCCCCCCATCACCTTGCTCCCTCGCTGTCCTCCCCAGCATTTCCCCTCTGCCCAATCCGTAATCATGCTTCATTCTCACTTGCTTCCCTTCATCCCTTGTCCCATCCCATCCCCTCCCACTCATCACCCCTCCCTCCCTCATCTCAGATCTGGAGGTTGGACAAGCTGGACTGCATGGTCATGATCGGATGCTCCCCCACAGCTCTTCCCCTTATTCCCGTGTCCCTTTATTTCCTTATTCACTTGTTCTCTCCCTCTTCGCAGTTTGACTTCAAGGCGGCATTACAGATCTGGAGGGTGGACAAGCTGGACTTCATACTCATGCTCGGCTGCTTCCATGACTCGTCCCCTTGTTAACCCATTCTCTCCCTTCCTCCGTTATTCCCTTAATCCCCCCACATCAGCTCGACTTCAAAGCCGCGTTTCAGATCTGGAGGGTAGGCAAGCTGGACTTCATAGGCATGCTCGGCTGCTTCCGTCCTCTCCCTCCTCTTAGCCCCTCCTTCCCTCCTTCCCTTCCTCCCGTTTCCCCTCCCAACTGTCCCCTTCCTCCCTCCCCCTCGCAGCTCGACTTCAAAGCGGCGTTTCAGATCTGGCGGGTCGACAAACTAGACTTCATAGTCATGCTGGGCTGCTTCCTCGGGATCATCTTTGGCTCGCCCGAGATCGGTCTGCTCGTCGCCTCTGTGCTCTCCGTCCTCAAGCTCCTCCTCCGCATCGTCCGCCCGCACATCCGCCTGCTGGGCCTGCTCCCGGGCGGCGCCGCTACAGCCGTGAGCGTGCTACAGTTCCCCAACAGCACGCTGTGCGAGGGGATCGTGATGCTGAGGATTGAGAGCCCGCTGTACTTCCCGGCTGCGAATTTCTGCCGGCAGCGCATCAAGAAGCTGTGTGATGCATATGCGAGGGGGTACCAGCAACCCGTGCGGGTGAGTCTGGTGATTTTGCTGCTGTAGAGGGCTTGGTGAGGGGTTAGTGAGGATGGGGGGTTGGGGAGGATAGAGAGCAGCTGTATTTCCCTGCCACTATTTTGTGCAGGCAGCGCATCAAGAAGCTGTGTGATGCGTATGCGAGAGGGTACCAGCAACCTGCACGGGTGAGTGAGTCCAATTGATTCTGTTGTGAGCGAGGGGCTTGGGAATGGTTCCTGAGGTTGGGGGGTTGGGGGGATTGATAGTCTGCCTGTACTTTCCTGGGCCTGATTTCAGCTCACACTCTCTTCCTCGTTGCGACCCTACGGCATTGCATTCTAGACTTGCCCGTCACGCATGACATTGACGTGTTGCCCAATGCACTGCCCCTCTCTTTCCCACCAATACTTCCACTCCCTCTCCTCCCTCTCATCCCCTCACTCCCTCCCCCAAGTTTCTCCTCCCACCTTCAACATTGCATTCCCAGGAGTGTCATGCACGATATTGACGTGTTGCTTGCCGCATATCCTATCCTTCCTTTCCTCCTCGCCTCCCAACAGCACTGCATTCTCGATCTGAGCGTCATGCACGACATCGACGTGTCGGGCATCGACGGGTTGAAGGAGCTCCACCGAGACCTGTCTGAGAAGAGCATTCAGGTACAGACGGGTGGAGTGTTAAGGCTAAGCGGTAAAAGATTTAGGGTCGTGCCTTGGTGAGTGATGTCGTGAGCAGCGAGGGTCGTATGCAACCCCTCTGCAGCTCTGCCTATCCAGTGCATCAAGGGACGTGCTGCGCAAGCTGCGGGACGCCAATTTCCTGGTCGAGATGGGAGAGCAGTGGCTCTTTGTCACCCCCCTAACCTCACCTCTCTCACTCCCACCCCATCTCACCCCCATTTACCCTCACTCCCTCCCAGCTCTGCCTATCCAGTGCATCAAGGGATGTGCTGCGCAAGCTGTGGGATGCCAACTTTCTGGCAGAGATGGGCGAGCAGTGGCTCTTCGTCACTCCCGCCGACGCCGTCAAGCTGTGTCGCTCCATGGCCGTGGCTGCACCGGCTGTGAAGGAGCAGGACGAGCTGTTGGCATCAGTTCAGGTGTATGACATCTAAAGGGGCTGCTACAACTGCTGCTGCTGTGCAACAGGTGTATGACACCTAGTGGGGTGTGTTTGATTGTAGGGAGGCAAGACATTGATGCCAAGCTCTGTCGCTCCATTGGCTGTGGCGTGGCAGCGCCGGCTGTGAAGGAGCAGGACGAGCTGCTGTGGTCCGTGCAGGTGTATGACATCTAGAGGGGCTGCTGGGGCTGCTGTTGCTGCGCAGCAGGTGTACCACATCTAATAGGGGGGGTGTGATTACAGGGCGCCAACACTTTCATGCCAAGCTCTGTCGCTCCGTGGCAATGGCAGCACCTGCTGTGAAAGACCAAGCCGGGCTGGTGACGTCCGTGCAGGTGTATTGACATGGAGGCTTGTTGCCTCTGCAGCAGGTGTACAAAATGAAGTGCGGCTGCTACTTCATTCCGTGTGCGTGTGCACGACATCAACCTGCTGCTCCTGTGACAGCGCATGAAACGGCAGTCAGTGTGCTGCAGCATTGCCTACAACACTTGTGTTGTGTAGGTTGCAGCAATGCTGTGGTCAGCTTTTGTGCAACAGGATGTGGTGCTGCCGTCTGTGCAAAACTTGGTTTGGGTGTTTGATAAATTGGAAGTGGCGGCAGTGCTTGGAATGTTGTGCAGCCCTGCCTTCCATTTTTTACTGATTATGACAGTGTGCAAATTATTGTATACTGAGGTGTAGTTTATTATAAGAGATAACAGGACGTGTCTCAGCTGGTGAGATGTTAGTCTAGGTATCGTAAGACCGGAAGTTCGGGTTCCAGCGCCGTCCCAAAGTTTTGCGGCATCGCAAGGAAAAACCTCGCTACGGAGGATTCGGTATCAGTGTAATGTACAGTGTACCCTGATACCGCCGGGGTAACCAAAATCGCTATCAGCGTAAACCGAAACTTAGCCTGTTGCTCTAGGGTAAAAAGTTTGATACCCTGTTTTGAAAAGAGCAACTGGGAAAAAGCGGCCGCCCATCAGGGCAAACAGGATATTTTACCCTGATAATTTGGGCCCTGCTGATGAGTGCAAATTGGGGACAAAACCTTGGCAGCATTGCGATTCAGGGGTTTGGTGTTGCTGAACGGTGGCTGGTGTCTTTGTTCCATTATTTCTTTGATTAGCGCAGGATTGTAGATATATGTACCTTAAATGCTATTCCACAAAGCAATCCTACACTACAATGTTATGTGAACTGTAAGGAGATTTCTAATCCCTTACGGAGTCACTCTGTACGTAACTTTCGGAAGATCAGGCTGGTCGTCGACTTGTACCCACAACCCAAGACCAGCACCCAACCTTATCTCTCCAAGGTTACCGCCTTGTGTGGCTGGCAGGCAATCTCACTTGTCCGGCATGATCAGGTCAGGTAAAGCAGAGGCATTGCCCCATTTGCTTTGGCCTCTTTGGCATGATCAGGTTAGGTGCGTCATTGGCCGAGTGGGATGTTGCCAATCTGGCGGGTTCCATCAATTGGCTGGATTAACGTGGGATGGTTCTACTGAACTGTATAGCGCGTATGCTACACATGATGCCCGTTTGAACCACTCCCTGTTGCCTTGTTAAGAAGGCTAATAAACTACACTTGCTCTTCGTCAGTGTTCGTAGGTTTCGTTACACTTGTAAAGTGCTTCTAAAAAATATTCGTAACCAGCTTATTTGTCTGTTCCGTAACAGTGTGGGTTGGCCACACTTGGCATTAGTGGGTGCTCTTTGTTACCAGGTGTTATCAATGACAAATGGTATGAGCGTCAGGCGAATGCACGCACGATGCTGACGACGTTTCGTCCACCCCTTTCGCAAGTCTGTACTCTAGCCTAGAAACAAGGCAAATCTGGGCCAACCTGGTTTGGTCTGTGATGCACGTTCAGTTTTGGTCGAAGCGCGTCCACTGTGCTATGCCATCCATGTGCCTGTACCGTGGGAGCAACATCCCGGGGGCAAAACCTCGGGTGCAGCGTTTCCATCCGGTACAAGGCAAATTCGAGTGCACGGGCTGGGCATCATGTGTAGATGTCCGTCGAACTCGAGAGCTTGACATGACATATGTTTGGAAGTCTAAGCCCAGGAAACGTTCGAAACAGTGAGGCCGAAAGTTTTGTGGAATGCCTGGCCGTACTTTTTGGAATGCCCTGGCCGTCTACTACCTAATCGCGAAACAGATACAGTCACTCATGGCGCGGTTCTTGCGGGGGGAAGCTGGGACGGGGGAACTTGGGGGAGTTGCGGGTAACTACCGTAGACTAGGGCGGGGCAGCGGCGGACAGCCGGCTCCTCCTATCCAGTCACCACCGCGCGCCTTTTCCCTTCAAGGATTCGTTGTCATTCGCGACAAGTTGTCAGCCAAGAATGTGCGTTCACGTGCCATTCTCGCCAGGCCACCCATTTTCTCTCTTTTGTGGCTGCAGAAGTCACTCGTTTGTGCGGCCAACTTCGATTAGACGTGAGAAGAATTGAACAAGAATGAAATGAGTATGAACGAAGTGAGTACAAATAGGAAACCCTAATTGTGTTGTACCCCCTATGGGATACCCCACTATAGCCTACACAAACAAGTAAGCTATATGTTCTGACACACCCCCATAGGCAAAGTGGGGGAGAACAAGGGGTCACAAGACCAGTCAAGCAAAGCAAAGCAAAGCTCAGGGTGGATCACGAAGTCACCACGCATTCCGAGCACAAGTTCAAAGGCCACAAGGCCAGTTCACATGCAAGATCATATATAGAGGTATACAAGAGTCAAGCAAGCAAGAGCAAGAGTATATATATGCGAAGGTACAAGCAAGGTCAAGAGGAGAGCAAGTGAGGCAAGACAGGCACAAGACCCAACTGCGTGCAGCAACGCTGATGATCACAAGGCGCAAGTGCCTTGGTGAAGACATCAGCAGTGTTGGCCTCAGAGGCCACGTACGCAAGTCGCAGCTGTCCACGCTGCTGTAGCTCACGAGCAAGAAAGTAGCGAAGAGCAATGTGCTTCGTTCTGTGCTCCAGTCGCTGCTCTCGACACAAGGCCAGCATGGCCTTGTTGTCTACGTACAGGACTGGAGGAGAACGAGGCTGCTCTCCAAGGTCGGTCAGCAGGTAGGTGAGCCAGCGTAACTCCTGTGCAGCCATAGCCCCAGCGTAGATCTCAGCCTCACAACTGGAGCCGAGAACAGAAGACGAGCGGGTAGCCCGCCACGAGACAGAGTCGGAACCAAGGCTGAAGGTGTAACCCTGTGACGACCGCTGCGTAGCCTGGTCGTCAGCCCAAGAAGCGTCTGCGTGCCCAGTGAGGACCACTGGACTGCGCCCTCCAAGCACTAGCCCCATGCCCGACGTACTGCACAAGTAGCGCAACACCCTCTTCGCTGCAGCCATGTGCTCTGGTCGGTGTCTCCCAGGAGCAACAAAGCGTGCGAGAATGCTAAGAGGGTATGCGAGGTCAGGTCGTGTGCAGGTCATCAGGTACATGAGGCAGCCAACAAGCTCTGCAAACGGGCCACTCGACTCTACGGACTCATCCGAAGGCAGAGCTGAGAGCGAGTGGCGAGTAGGCAGAGGAGTGGCCTGAGGCGAGGAGTACGTGAAGCCGAAGCGCTGAAGGACCTGCTGCACCATGTGTGACTGAGTCAGGGTAATGGTGCGGCGTGCTCTGTCCCGGGTGATCTGCAAGCCAAGGTAGCTGCGCAGTTCACCCAGGTCAGTGCACGTGTGTCTCTTCTGCAGCTCGGACTTCACGTAGGCGAGTCCAGCAGTGTCAGCTGTGGCAAAGACCAAGTCGTCGACGTACACGAGGATGTAGAACGGCGGCAGAGAGGTGTCGGTGCGCAGAAACAGCGACGGGTCGGCAGTGGAAGGAGCAAACCCAAGTGCCGCGAGCGTAGTCCTCAGTGTGTCGTGCCACTCACGTGGCGCCTGGCGGAGACCGTAGACTGGACGCCGGAGACTCCACTGGGTACCAGGAGGGAAAGACCCAGTGAAGCCAGGTGGGCGACGCAGCCAGATCTCCTCGTGCAGGCTGCCCTGCAAGAAAGCTGTGCTGAAGTCGAGAGAGTGCAGCTCGTAGTCACGGTGAGCAGCAACGTGCAGCAGAACCCGAAGAGTGGTCATCTTCGGGGTGGGGGAGAAGGTCTGAAAGTAGTCAACCCCCTGCCGCTGACTGAAGCCACGAGCCACGTAACGCGCCTTGAAGACAGGCGGAGAACCCGGCGGCCGCTTCACCCTGAAAATCCACATGCCACTGACGATGTTCGCCCCAGGAGGGGGAACAGCGTCAACGTAGGTGCCTGTGGACTTCCAGGAAGCCATCTCTGCATCCATAGCTGCCTGCCACTGAGAGGAGTAGGGACCCTCTATCGCCTCCGCGTAAGAGCGCGGAGTCGGGATGTCTGGTGCATCCGGGTCTCCCTCAGGGGCTAGCAGTACAGACGCGAGACGAGGTGAAGCTGCGGCCAGACACTGGAACTCCTCCTGCCTGTCCTCAAGGACGTCCGTGCCAAGGGCACACTCACCCCCGACGGACGGAGGACAGGCGGACTCAGACTCAGTGACAAGACGAGCAGCGTAGTCTAGATGACAGCGCGCAGCAAAGTCGACAAGCTCAGTGACAAGGGCAGACGCAGCAGACGACTCGAAGGAGGGGTCAGTGACAGCAGTAGCCAGGAGACGCGTGACAGTAGGACTGGCAGCACGAAGAGAGTCCGACTCCGGGTCGGCAAGAGCAGGAAGAGAGGAAGCAGGAGGAGAAGGCAAAGGGGCACGCAGAGGAGCAGTGGACGGACGCAGTGACATACGGTGCGTGCCAGGGACAGGAGGAGGACGCTGACGCGACCCGCGACCACTAGCGCGCTCAGTACGAACAGGCGACACAGGACGAGACGCAGGCTCACGACGCTCAGTAAGACCTCCAGTCGGACCAGCGTAGGGAGAAGGAGCAGGCAAAGGGGAGGCAGGCTGTAGCTGTGGCTGTGACCGGACAGGCTGCGGACCCTCTAAGGGAGGAGGAGGAGGTGTAAGACCAAGAACCTGCTGCAGGAGCGGAACGAAGTACGGTCGGGGCCGCGCGGCGACGCTAGAAACAGCAGGAAAAGCACCAGCAGCCCCGGCAGGAGCACCCACTCCAGCAGCACCTCCAGCAGCACCACCAGAAGCTCCAGAACCCCCAGCCGCAGCACCAGGAGCACTGTCAGTCGGACCGCCAACGGCAGGCTCAGCGCTAACACCCTCAGTAGGACCAGCTCCAGGAGAACTCTCAGACGCAGCAGCTCCAGCACCCACAGTACGAGCACCGGCGGGACGCGCGGCAGCAGTACCCTCTGCAGCCGAAGACCCACCCGCACCAGCAGCACGCCTCCAGCGCCTGGCAAACCACTCACGCAGCTCCTGTGGGGAGAGTGGCTCCCGGCGAGACGAGGCACCCCCAGGCACAGCACCTCCAGGCTCAGAACCCCTAGACACAGCACCCCCAGGCACAGCACCCCCAGGCTCAGCAACCTCAGGCACAGCACCCCCAGGCGCAGCACCTCCAGGCTCAGCACCCCCAGGCACAGCACTCCCAGACTCGGCACCTCCAGGCTCAGCACCCCCAGGCACAGCACCCCCAGGCTCAGCAACCCCAGGCTCAGCACCCCCAGACTCGGCACCTCCAGGCTCAGCACCCCCAGACTCCGCACCCCCAGGCTCAGCTCCCGCAGCAGCACCAGAGTCACCAGTGACCTCGACAGGCTCGACCGCGTCTACCTGGGACACACCTGAAGGGGCAGGACCCTGAGGGGGGAGGGCGACTACCGGGGGGGGACCTGGTACCAAGAAGAGCGGGGGTGGGGGGAGGGACGAAGTGCGGTAGGGGAAGAGGCGGTAGTAGGGTACCGACTCGTCGAACGTGACGTCCTGGGAGGACAGAACACGTCGAGAGGTGGGGTGGTAAAACTGCCACCCAGGGGCGTCGGGGGGGAACCCCAGGAAGACGCAGGGAGAAGCACGAGGGGACAGCTTGTCCGCAGACAGGTCGCGAACAAACGCCCGAGATCCCCAGACCCGGAACGCCGACGCATCGCCAACCTTCCCCGTCCACAGCAGGGCTGGGGAGGTCTCCGGTCGAGAGACCCTGGGGTGGAGGTTGATCTGGTGCGCAGCGTAACTGACCGCAAACGGCCACAGAAAATGGGGAGCAGCCGCATGCATCATGGACGTACGAGCGACGTCCATGACCATGCCAATGCGGCGCTCAGCAATCCCATTCTGCTGTGGTGAGTCCGGAAGCGTGAAGGTCTGACGGATGCCTCGCGCACGACAGTAGGCACTCAGGAGGCCAGAGGAGAACTCTCCGCCTCTGTCCGAGTGCAGACGTAAAACAGGGAAGTCAGAGCCAAAGCTCCTCCGAAGGTGGAGACGAGCTGCGCGGATCCAGTCGATCAACACCTCAGTGACCTCACCCTTGCTGCGCAAGGGGAAGACTGTGGTGTAGCGCGAGTAGTCGTCAACCACCAGCAGGAAGTAGCGCTCCTGACCCTGTCCACGGACGCGGGCTGGGCCCCACACGTCCATGTGAAGCGTCTGCAACGGGGCCTCTGTCGGAGGAAACTGGGAGGAGTGAGGGGCAGCACGCTGGCGCCCCTCGACACAGGGGACACAGGTAGGGCCAGGGCCCGGAGGAAGGGGAGGGAGAGACCGGGGAAGACCAGACACAAGGACTCGCGAGGCCATGCCTCTGAGCCGAAGCAGAGAGGGGTGGCCAAGGCGGTGGTGCCAGAGGAGGGTCTCGTGAGACAGACGACGACACGAGCAGGGGGCAGACTCAGGACCAGACCTGGACGCTGCAGCAAACACCTGACCAGACGAAGGGACCCTACCAGACTCAGCACCTGGAGGAGAAGCAGTGGTCAGTGTGTAGAGGCTCGACCCTGGCCGACGTGTAAACGTAGCCAGGTGGCGACCTGTATCCGCCTCCGTGCAGTGGGTCACCCGCTGACGAGCAGGGGTGAACTGGTGGACACCCGCATCCTGGAGGTCAGCACCACTCACCAAGTTCGTCGAGAACGTGGGGAGGTAGAGACCAGTCAGGGTGCCAGAGGGGGCCGCCGGACACGGGAGGACAGTGGAGAAACGAGACAGGACAGGCCCCCCAGAGGGGTCAGCCAGGGACACCGCAACCGGCTGGCTCAGCGGCGTGAGAGTGGTGCGGTCCCTAAAGAAGGAGCGAGACGCTCCAGAGTCAAGGGTGAAGGTGTGAGAGGCCGAAGCCGACACAGTACCTGAGAGGGCAGACTCACCAGTACCTGAGAGCACAGACGCACTGGCACCTAGAGCAGCAGCCTCACTAGTACCTGACGCGGCAGTACCAATGCCCGGGTCGGGCGGGAAACACCGGTAACAGTCATCCTCATCACTACCAGTCACAGCATACATAGCAGAGAGAATAGCATCAAAATCAAGATCATAAATAGCTACACCAGCCCTAGACAGCTCTCCCCAGCGGGGGATCTCAGCGGCCTCCGGAAACTGCTGACGCCAGGCGTCGGTCAGGCTGCCAAAGCAGCGGCGGGCTGTGTGGGCGCCTCCACACCTCTCCCCTGCACGGTCACCTGTGCGAAGAACGTAGGGGCAGGGACCAAGCGCTCCACCACGCTGACGCTGCAAGTACCACTCACGGAGCTGCTGAGGGCCGGGGACGGTGCGAGAGCGCTGCTGCTGCTGTGGCTGCTGCTGCGGCTGCTGCTGCTGCTGCTGCTGCTGCTGGCGCTGACCACCCCCAGAGCTGCTCCGCTGGGACGAGCCACTCCGACCCCCGCCTCCACCGCCACCCCCGTCTCCACCGCCACCTCCCCCACCAGGACCGTCGCTCCCACCGCTCCCACCGCCTCCTCCGCTACCACCTCCGCCGCCACCTCCGCCTCCACCGCCGCCACCAGTACCTCCACTCCCGCCACCACCCCCACTGCCACCCCCACTCCCCCCGCCACCCCCACCGCCTCCTCCACCGCCCCCTCTAGCTCCACCCGCTCCCTTGCCCCCCTTGCCCTTGCCAGAGCGGCGTCTGCCGCTGGGGGCAGACGCCGCGCCGACCGACTCAAAACCAGTGAGGTCGGCCGCAGCGGCAGAGGCGACAGAGGGCAGCAGGGGGGAAGGACCACACCCCTCAAAGATGGGGGTGCGAGGGTCACCCCGAGAGGCCCCTACAGCGACAATACTCTTCTCAGCCGCTAGCAGGGACTCCTCAAGGAGATCGACAGTGAGAGTGGTGGGACAGACAGAGAGAAACTGGTCCCTAACGGCACGAAGGGACTCAGGGAGACGGGTGACGAGAAAGTAGAGAGTGATGTACATGGGAGGAGGGTTCGCAGCGCGGAACTCAGCAGGAAGGGCAGCGCGGTAGCGGGTGTCACTAGCACGGAGGTGGGTAACGAGGTCAGCAACAGTGGGAAAGGAGGCGAGGTCAGGGAAGAGAAACGGTAGCATGAGGCGGCTAAGGGTAGCGGAGGAAGGGGAGGAGTAGCGTGCAACTACAGCGTCGTACAAGGCCTGAGCGGTCTTGCACTGACTAAAGTGGGCACGCTCAGAGGAAGGGAGGTGGCGACGCACAGCAAGACGTGCAGCAGCATCGCGGGTCGCCCACTTGGAGCGAACGGCAGAGTCAGCATCAGCAGGTGGGGCAGGGACAGCGCCAGAGACAAAGTCAAAGAGAGAGACCTCATCTATCGCATCACATAGTAAGTACAGCTGCAGGTCTTCAATCCAGACGGCAAAGTCAATGGCCCTCCCCTCAGCGTCAAAAGTAAGGACATTGGGGGTGGCCATGGCAGCAGCTGAAAGTCTCACCGGGCTGGGAGAGTCGGGTAGTGCAGCAGCAGAGGAACACAGCTCAGGAACAGCGGCACGGCTCGGGCGGCTCGGGTTGCTGGGGCGGCGCGGGCGGCTCGGGCGGCTCGGGCGGCTCGGGCGGCTCGGGCGGCTCGGGCGGCTGGGGCGGCTCGGGCGGCTCGCGCGGCTCGGGCGGCTCGGGCGGCTCGGGCGGCTCGGGTTGCTGGGGCGGCGCGGGCGGCTCGGGCGGCTCGTGCGGCGCCGGTGTCGCGACGGGCGGCTCACTGGCGGCTCGCGGGCGGCTGCACAGGCGGCTCAGGGACGGCGGCGCGGGCGGCTCAGGGAGCTCACGGGCGGCTGCGACGGGCGGCTCGCGAGCGTCGGGCGCTAGGGCGTTGGGGCGACGGCGGGCGGCGCTCAGGCGTTCGGGCGGGCGGCCGTAAGGGTGAAAGGGCGGGCGGCGCTCGGGCGCTAGGGCGGGCGGCCGGCCGTCAGGGCGCTCGGGCGAGTGGCGCACGGGCGCTAGGGCGGGCGGCCGTCAGGGCGCTAGGGCGAGCGGCGCTCGGGCGCTAGGGCGGGCGGCCGTCAGGGCTCTAGGGCGGGCGGCGCTCGGGCGCTAGGGCGGGCGGCGCTCGGGCGCTGGGGCGGGCGGCCGTCAGGGCGCTAGGGCGGGCGGCCGTCAGGGCGCTAGGGCGGTTGGCGCTCGGGCGCTAGGGCGGACGGCCGTCAGGGCGCTAGGGCGGGCGGCCGTCAGGGCGCTAGGTCGGGCGGCCGGCAGGGCACTAGGGCGGGCGGCCGTAAGAGGAGGGAGCAGCGGGAGCGCGACGGTAGGGGCGACACGCAGGGTCGCTAAAAAAAAAGAACGCGCGCCTCGGGGCGCGCTTCGGTGGGCCCTAGGAACAGTCCCTAGGAGGGGACCTGCTCTGATTCCATGAGAAGAATTGAACAAGAATGAAATGAGTATGAACGAAGTGAGTACAAATAGGAAACCCTAATTGTGTTGTACCCCCTATGGGATACCCCACTATAGCCTACACAAACAAGTAAGCTATATGTTCTGACAAGACGATCGCCGCTCGTCTGTTTGAGAGTTTGGTTGTTGTGTGTGGCTGGTTGGCGATGTCACTGGGACCGATTTAGGTCAGGTGTAGCCGTCGTCCGTGCGGGATGTGGCCAATCTGGCAGGCTCCATCAATTGGCTGAGTTCGCTTCACGCGTAATGGTGGTACTGTACAGTGCGTATAGTATATACCACACTGAGACGGCTCCCGGAGCCGTTCAGGTGAACAGATACCCGTGACTCCTGAAGGCACTGTTTGGTACGGATTCACAACGTTTGAAGCTGGCGGTGGTAGTACGGCCACATACTAATGAGACGGCTGCTCGAGCCGCCGTTCACCCGTGATGGTGGTATCTGTCCCATATGAGTCACTTGAAGGCTCTGTTTGGGACCAGTTCACAACATTAAAGTTGACGATGGTATCTACCACATACTAATGAGACGGCTGCTCCCCGAGCCGCCTCGGGCTGGGTTCCTGAACAGCACGCTCGGCGGAAAATTTTCCCCCATCAGCGGAGTCCTCCCGCTGCGGACCCCTCCAAGGCTGGGTTAAGTTAGGTTTTGCTGGCGGCGGCCTGGGGCCTCCGGCGCGAGAGAGATGCGCATCATGTTTCCTCGTTTTGGTGTAACCTTTCCGCGGCCTCGCAAGTATTCAGCTTCCGCGGAAGTTCCGCGTCCTCATTCCTCGTACTAAAAGCCACGAAGCCCATAACTTTGCTCACACTTCCCGTCAGTAACCCATCATTGACCCATGCCTTGGCCTTCTATGCTCCACGATTGCCGCCGCGCTCTCTCTAGCTCGCCGCGCTCTCAAGAGCGATTTCTGAGGAACATGGTCATCATTATGCCAACTTCCGGCTGCGGCCGCCGCATTGGGCTTGTCTCGCTGCTGGCGACTCTGATGATCGTAGCAGGTGAGAACTTTGATTAAAGGAGTTAAAGCTCCTGTTATAGTAATCGTAATCAGCGTCGTTGCAGGTGGATTGCCGTTCCAAGTCATAGCAGCGCAGCCAATGATCGCTGCTGCTGCTGACTGTCGCCGACGATGGTCGGTGCTGATGATGATGCGGTCGTGGTGATAGTCGCCCACCCATGATCGTGATCGTCGCCCGGCGATGGTGATCATCGCCAGTGATGAGCCACGCACATGGTTCTCGTGATAGTTGCTGCCGTCAACTGAGAATAACCGTCGCCATCGTCGCTGGTGAGGGTCATCGCTGGTGAGGGTCGTCGCTGGTGACAATCGCCGCAATGCCTCTCCTCTTCTGCCACCTGTCTTTCCTTCCTCCGCCCCAACTGAGTTGCATTCACCAGACAGAGGCTGATCGTCTGATTGCCACTATGCCTTTCTTCTGGTTGTCAAGATCATTCCTTCCTTCACCAGGCAGAGGCTGATCTTCTGATCTCTATCTCCAACTCCCCTCTCCTCCCTCTACCCTCTCTCTCCTCTCCTCTCCTCCCCTCCCCTGTCCCTCCAGCCTCCATGCCTCACGCCAAGGCTCTTGTCCTGCCACCAGCCTGTCCTCAGGGGAAAGTGTGGAACGCCGACGTGGGAGTCTGTGTCTGTGAGTTGATGCACTCTGCTGCCGCCACTCCTGCTGCTGCCGCTGCTGCTGCCGCCATTGCCGCTGTTGCTGTCGGCACCATTGCTGCTGTTGCTGCTGCCGTCTCAATCTACCCTGCAAGATCTCTCTCCCTACTGTAGATCCTTCAGAGAGCAACAACCCTAGCCAGGCCTGCTCTAGCACCACCTTGTTCTCTTGCCTCTCTCTCACCCGCCCAATCCTCTGCGCCCGTCTACCCCCTGCGCTGTGCTCCTCTGTGCCGTGCCTCCACCAGCCACGTGCCGCATTGCCAAGGGATGCCCGTCCAATTACTGCGACAACGGACTCTGCTTGTGCCGGCCTGGTCTAGTCATGCTCCCCGATGGAAGATGTGCCAGTGAGTGACTATGTTGATGGCTGGTGTGATGTGAGCGACTATGTTGAGGGTGCTTTCTCATGATACATGCCCCGTGCCCGTGTCCCGTGATACTATATTCCATGCCCTATGCCCCATGCTTCGTGCCTCATGGCCCTTGCCCCATGCCCCATGCACCATGCACCATGCCCCGTGCCCCATGCATGCACCATGCCCCGTGCCCCATGCAGCATTAACACGCTAGGTATCCCGCTGTACTAACAAGCTCCTGCCCCACTTGTTCAAACTGCCTCCATCTCTCTTCCCAGATTCCTGTGATGGTGTGGAGTGCGGTCCCGACTCTTCTTGCAACTCCGACGCTGAATGCATTTGCAACCCCGGCTATAACACGCTACCTGATGGCACTTGCACTGGTGCGTGTTCCCCCTCTCCCTCTCTCTCCCTCTCTCCTTCTACCCCCTTCCCCCTGGAGGGGGAGAATGCTCACGTTGGGACTTGACGTGTCACTCACTCACTCTCGCACTCTGTCTGTCCCACGCTCTGGCACTAGATTTCTGCTCAAATTCTCTCCTTTTCTCTTCCCCCGCTCTCCCCCTCCCCCGTCCCAACCCCCCTCTCTCTCACTCTCTTTCTCTCTCCTCCCCTCCACACTCTCACTCCCTCTGACCTGACCATGTACCAGAATCGTGCAGCATCAAGACGTGTGGCGCTGGGGAAGAGTTTCTGGATTTCAGCGGCGACAACGGCGAGTCGGTCTGCAGATGCCTCGATGGATACGTTGGGGAGCCTGGATCTTGTCTTGGTACGTAGTGTGCATATTGATGCCCCTCTCGCCCCCTCTCCCACACTCTCTCTCACGATTTCTTGCCCAACATGCGCCCTGGTAGGGAACTCGCCTCTTCCGCCTCTTCCACCTTCTTTTCCCCCCGCTCTCCCTCTCCCCCGTCCCAACCCCCCTCTCTCTCTCTCTCTCTCTCTCTCTCTCTCTCTCTCTCTCTCTCTCTCTCTCTCTCTCTCTCTCCTCCCTCCCCTCCACACTCTCACTCCCCTTGACCAATGACCATGTACCAGAATCGTGCAGCATCAAGACGTGTGGCGCCGGGGAGGAGTGTCTGGAATTTGGTGGCGTCAACGGCGAGTCAGTCTGCAGATGCCTCGATGGATACAGTGGGGAGCCCGGATCGTGTGTTGGTACGTAGTGTGCTTTTCTGTCTGCATATTTGCCCCTCGCCCCCTCTCCTGCACTCTCTCTCACGCTTTCTTGCCCAGCAACATGCGCCCTGGTAGGGAACTCGCCTCTTCCACCTCTTTCAACCACTCGTCCGCTCATCTTATCTACACCCGTTCGTCCCCTCCATCCGCCAGAAACCTGCTACGTCACAGGCTGTGGCGAAAATGAGGAATGTGATAACAACGGAGGGCTTTACGAATGCACATGCAAGGATGGGTGCACGCGGAAAATGGATCGTGCTCTTTCACACCCCCTCTCTTAGTTCTTTGAATCCCAAGTCTAAACTCTCCTCTGCAAACTCCTTTTTCAAACTGCCTCCGTTTCCCCTCCCAGATCTCTGCGATCGAATCAACTGTGGCACCAACTCTTTCTGCAAGGCGGGTATATGCGGGTGCAACGACAACTACGTCATTTTGCCATTTGGCAATTGCACTGGTGCGTGCTCGCTCTCTCGCTGTCAAGAACAATCACTGATCGCCTATCCCGGGGCACTAGACCCAGGGGGCTCAACCACATAAAGGACCTGCTCAAAGCTAGGGAACTGAGAGACCAAGCTATGGGACTGGGCCATGAGACTGGCCCCGGCGTCACCTGGCGTAACTTCGACTGGAGGACGATGGCTTGCTGCCTCTCTGGCGCATGCCAGACCACCAGCGGCTGCTGCCTATGATCAGTACATAGGACGGAGGGAGAAGGATCATCGGCGCAACCCTGCGCAGGACCAAAGGAACTCGCCTATCAGAAGAGCGGCACACTTCCTCATCCCCCCCCGTGCCTTGAGTGAGAGTCATGCTTGCAATCCAGCTGCCCTCACTGCCTCTCCGCTGCTGCCTCCCGTGCCTTTCCCTCCCTTCGCTTCCCCTTCCCCCTCCCTTCCCCTCAGAGCCATGCGCTGTGGAAAACTGCGGAACGAATGCCTTGTGTTACCTGAATGCAGCAGGGAGTGACACGTGTGCCTGCAAGGATGGGTACACCATGACTCCCAGTGATGGCTGCATGGGTGAGTGTTGTTGCAGTCGCTGCATGGCTGCCTGATGTGCCTGTCACCTGTGGCACAGGGTAAGTGCCTGCCTTGTTCATGCTGTTGTCTTATGCCTCACCCGTTCCGTTCGTTTCAACTTCCAACCTCTCCCTCCCTCCCTCCTTCGCCCTCTCCTTTCCTCTCTCCTCCACCCAACTTCCCATCCCGATCGCTCACACTCTTTAAAATCCTCCCTTGTTGACCCTGAGGCCCCGCTTTCTCTTGCGGATCCGCCCTATCTCTCGCTTATGTCTTCCCCCTCTTTGATCTTCCTTCCAGACTCGTGCGTTGTGAAGGGATGTGGTGCCAACACCACGTGTGTCAAGGGCAAGCGTGACCTGGCATTCTGCATGTGCAGTCAGGGCTTCAGAAATGTGTCCGGGGAATGCATTGGTACGTAAATTAGAGTGCTGGCTGCGTGTCTCCCTATTTCTGCAGGAAGGGAAGTGCGCAAGGCAAACTTGCTACGCCTTTTCTAAAATACCTTGCTAGTGGTGCATAATATGGTTTTTATAACTTCAGATAAGGGCATTGGTATTTTACAGGTGGGGATAATATGTTTGGGAAATGCATTATTAATGTACAGTTTTTATCTTGGCTTGGTTCGAGAATATTCATCATCATTGTCTTTCGCCCTTACCCCTCACTTTCCCTGCTTGATCAATCTTGCATGATCATTCTCTTTCTATACATCTATTATCCCAAAATCTCATATCTCTTGCAACCGTTTTCTCTTTTTCCTCACCCTCCTTCACGTTCTTTCTTATCATTGCCACCCTCCCGTCAGATGTATGCGAACTCTGTGATTCCCATACTACATGTGAGACGGACCAGCGAAGTGGAGATAAAACCTGCCGTTGCAACGACGGTTACTACATGCTACCGAATAACACCTGTGCTGGTGCGTATATTTGGCCTCCTTCACTTTACCCCATCCCCAATACTCGCTCTTGGTCTCACCACCCCTCACCTCCTTTAGCAATGGGAGCACCCCTTACCCTCCCTCCTCCGCCCTCTCTCAAATGGTCCTGTGTTTGAACGCACAACCGCCGGTCCCCCCTCTCCATTCTGCCTCCCCCCTTCCCCACCCCCTCTCCCCATGATCCCTCTCTCTTCCTTCCATTCCTTCGCCAGCAACATGCATCGCCACGGGCTGTGACTTAGGTTCTAGCTGCGTTGGAGACGTTGCTCAAGACATGTATTGCGCTGGTACGTGACATTTCGAGACGTCTCAGGGCAGCTGGTTGGAATGGCTCTACTTCATCCTCTTTCTCGTGCATTTTCTTGCCCGCCTTCCTCTTTCCGTTCTGTTCCATGCTTGGCAAGTTGGCATCATTAATACTTGTAGAGCATTTGACCTTTTGGATTTTGAGAGTAAAAAATTCACACAAAATGCATTTCCCCCATGCCGTGCATTTCCTGATAGTACCGTAAGATAGAGCTTTGGGGTGGTCGAATACCTCCCTTCCTTCTCAAATGGTACTTTCTTGCGTTTTTCCAACTGTTGTTTTTTGCATCCTCCCTGTCAGATAACTGCAATTTCAAGGGATGCCATGACTCGGCTGTGTGTATCAAGGACCCTGTATCTGGAACGGCATCCTGCCAGTGCAGCACCGGCTTTACCATGCAGTCTGATGGCACTTGCAGAGGTGTGTATTGGTGGTTTCCTTTGCTTTTCGTGACGCCTACTTGGTGCTTCCTCCCTCCTTCACCCTCGGTAAGAGACCGATCACACGTGTAGTTTTGTAGCTCCTCAAAGCTGTCGAGAGATTGCAACCAACCGCTTGATAGATGCATGCGCAATCAAGAATGGTGGCAAAGCTTGTGAGAAGTATGGCACTGCAGCAAGCAACCTGTGTATGCAATTCAGTACCTGGATACACTTGCAAACCTGCCTTTTGTGTCGGTCGGTACTTAGCATACCTTTTCATTGATGTTGCACTAAGTCTCTCTTGTAGCATAGCAAAGCAGTTTCGATGTTGATAAGCAGTCTCTTGTAGCATAGCATAGCAATAGGTAATCTCTTGATGTTGCACTGAGTCTCTCCCCGCTCATCCCCTTCCTCTCTACCTCTCATCCCCCATACTCGTCCTCATCCCCCAATTTGCACTCTCTTCTTCACCTCTCTCTACCTTTCTCCCTTTCTTATGTCCTCCATCCCTCTCTATCAGATGACTGCGAAACTAAGGACTGTGGTGAGCGAGGAGTGTGCGAGCATGACCCTGTCACTCTAGAAGCCATCTGCATTTGCTTTATGGACGGCACCGTCCAGCTGCCAAATGGGACTTGCATCGGTGCGTATGTGAACTCCCTCGCTCTCTCTTCCCCCCTCCCCTTCACTCCCCCTTCTCTTCCTATTCAAGAAGCATTCCTGATGTGCCCCATAGCTATAATTGATAGCTCTCCCCCTCTCTATCTCTCCCGTCCTCTCCCCACAAATCATCTGCCAGATAAGTGCTGGGAAAGGTGGTGCTGGCCCCCAGCCGTTTGTCGTGACGATATTACCTGCACATGTGGCGATCACATGATTGGCGAGCCTGGATCTTGTCTCGGTACGTTGTGTATGGGAGTACAGGAAATGGTTGAGCCGCCTTTGCACGGGGTTGACTTTTGAGTCGACTCAAAAGTCAACTCGTTGTGTATGGGAGTACAGGAAATGGTTGAGCCGCCTTTGCACGGGGTTGACTTTTGAGTCGACTCAAAAGTCAACTCGTTGTGTATGGGAGTACAGGAAATGGTTGAGCCGCCTTTGCACGGGGCTGACTTTTGAGTCGACTCAAAAGTCAACTCGTTGTGTATGGGAGTACAGGAAATGGTTGAGCCGCCTTTGCACGGGAAGTCTTCCGACAATTGTATTGTTTTTCCCACTACTAGTTTTGAGGCGCCTCAAAACTAGACTTGTATTGTTTTTCCCACTACTCCTACAACTTGCAGTCGTCCATATTTCCGCCATCTCAACTCTAAGATAAACTTGTGTTAACTCCTAAGAATTCATTGCTCAGTCCAAACTGCATGCTGACATGTGCAATGTCAACAGCTGAACGCCACTAGAGAACACGTGCTCACCTCCCTCTCTCCTGCATACCCCCTCCCCTCTCGTGTCATCCATCCTCCAGCAACATGTGATCACCCTGACGTGAATTGCAGCCCAGAAGAAGACTGCATTCCTCCAAGCATGGAAAAACGGACCCATGCTAAATGCGTGTGCAAGGACGGGTACCTTCGCAGAGAGACACACGTTTGTGCCCGTACGTGTGCTTTTTTTCAATTATGCCAGTCTCCCTTCGTTCCTCTCAAGCGGTCATGTTTTAGAATAGGCAAACGGGTACAAGCGTTGGCAAGTAAGATTGATGTAGCTAGACAAAGCGAAGCAACTCATATGCCATAAACCACGCGGCCTCTTGCTTTTTTCCTTGCCTATGACAGCCCCCCCCCCCCCCCCCAGACTACACAAGAGTACTTCCAACCAAGCAACACCCCCTACCCCTCCTTTCTGCCAATCTGTCGCTAGGATAGGAGGGGTAGGGGGTGTTGCTTGGTTGAAACTCTCCCTCCTCCCTGTCACCCTCCGCAACCTAGGTCTGCCGCAACGCAGCATATGCTGGGGCCCACGGGTCATGCCGAGAGTGTGGGGCCCACGGGTCATGCCGAGAGTGTGGGGCCCATGGGTCATGCCGAGAGTGTGGGGCCCACGGGTCCTGCTGAGACTGCACTGTAATTGCTTTTGATAGGAGAGATTTGAGAAGGGAGGGAGTATCTCAGAACCCCCCCCCCACCCTTCTCTCTCTTTCTCTCTCACTCTCTCCCTCTCTCTCTCTCTACCTTTGCACAATCCAATCTCCCACATACCCCCTCTCACCAACCATCTGCCAGCCACATGCAAAATTCTGGCCGATCCGTGGAGTCCAAAGCCGTGTGGTGACTTGGAAGAATGCTTTGAAGACCTCCCAAACGGGATCGCTGGAAGCTGCGAGTGTGTGGCTGGATACTATCGCCGGAACGGGGAGTGTGTTGGTACGTACATATGTTCTTTTGACACGTCTCAAAAATACACTTTAATTACGTGACCTCCCAAACGGGATCGCTGGAAGATGCGAGTGTGTGGCTGGATACTATTGCCAGAACCGGGTGTGTGCTGGTACGTACGCATGTGTTACTGTCCTTTGTGCTGGTATGTCTGTATGTATGTGCTGGTGTTTTATGTGCTGGTGTTTCCGTATTTATGTGCTTGTATTTTCGTACGTATGTGCTGTCCTTTGTGCTGGTATTTTCGTACTTGTGCTGGTATTTTCGTACTTGTGTTGGTATTTTCGTACTTGTGCTGGTATTTTCGTACGTATGTGCTGTCCTTTGTGCTGGTATTTTCGTACTTGTGCTGGTATTTTCGTACCTATGTGCTGTCCTTTGTGCTACGATTTTCGTACGAATGTGCTGGTATCTGTACTCCGTTTTCACCATCTTCATCTCTCCCCCTCTCCTTCACCTCTTTCTCAAGGTTCATCCGAAGTCAAGCAGTGGTGTGAATGAGGTTTGTGTGGCTCACGGAAATAATTTGCTTGCTTGGATATGTTCGTGGCCTGTATATATATGGCGTGCGCTTGCACAATACCACAGCTCAGTTTGAGTCGTGTTCTGAGTCGACTCAAAACACCTACCACAGCTCAGTTTGAGCAATCAGGAAAAGTTTGATGTGTGTTTCAAGCCAATCCCATTTGAATAAGTACCATTCCCCCTGCTGGATTGCAGGTGATTTTCAGAGGACTCAGAAAACACCTGCTGGTTTGCCTCTGTTGATTTATGGAAGGGTGGTGGGTGTCCCATCCCGCATGCCTGACCTGCTTACACACTCCTGTCTTCTCTCCATCTGTGTCCAGACTTTCTTCGTGACGAATGCACCACTGACAACTGTGGTGATGGCAATTGCGTTGAGAAATATGACAACTGGTGGTGGTGGAACAACAATCCGCCCTTTCAATACTGCAAGTGCAACGATGGCTACACACCGGATCCAGTCTCAGGAAATTGCATAGGTACGTACGTACGTACAATGGATAAAAAAAAACCCGTGGCAGTTCTTTCTCTATGTTTCCCTATGTACCCCGTTATCTCTGTTTTTATTTCTCTGGATCTGAGGCATTGCCCAACACGACACACGACACATTGCCCAACAAGCTTTGTTGGCCTTGTGGTGTGGTGTTCATCAAAGCTAACCTTTTGGTGTTTAACCATATGAACTCTTCAAACCCCCCATCTCCCCTTCCCTCTCCACCTCCCCTCCCTGCCAACCCGTGCTCCCCTCCCCTCTCTCCCTCTCATCATACTCAATCTCCACCCTCCATCTGCCAGTATCATGCCCGGCCATGCCCTGTCCATATGGATACCTTTGTGACACATCTGGACTTTATCCGGTCTGTAAGAAAGGTGCGCTTGCTCGGCAACTTACACACGTTCCATCCAATCATCGTCCATCCAATGATCATCCATTGGGGAGTAATGAGGATGGTTACTCTTGATCGCTGTGATAAAGGCGAGGTGAAGTTGCTTATCTAGCCACTGTTGGTCACATAGCAAATGGGGAGTAGTCACGTGGCAGATGTGGTTTTTCTAGACAATTGCTGGTGATTGAGAGAAGGTAGACAGATTGTCTGCTTTGGCAGCAAAGCAGATCGTCTTGCTTTCATTCTGTTGCTAATTTGCACCTGTACCTCTTTATCCCTCTTGGATTCTGTTGCAGTTAACTGCCCGGCTAACTGTCCTCGTGACTGTGTTTGGAACTCCCAGATGAGCATTCAAGCCTGCCCTAGTACGTGATGGTCCATATATCCAAGTCGTGATGCTCTCATTTACCGTTGCCAGAAGAAGGGTCCTGGTACTTGACCCGTTGCCTTCCCTTTATCATTCACTCGTGCACATTCCACTCCCTGACCCTTCTCCCCTCTCCTGATGTCCTCTTTCTGTCATTTTGCTCCTTCCTGCGTTTCCCTTCTCCACTTCGCTGCCTCACTTGCGTGGCTGACCCACATATTCATCCCTTCCTGCTCCAATGCCACATCCACACCAGCACGCTCCCTGCCAAAGGTCATTGCATTAGTGGCGATGTTGGTTGCTTTCTCTCCCCTCTCCCCCTCTCCCCCTCTCCCCCTCTTCCCACCTTCCCCTCTTCCCCTCTCCCCCTCTCCCCCTCTCCCCCTCTCCCCCTCTCCCCCTCTCCCCCTCTTCCCCTCTTCCCCTCTTCCCCTCTTCCCCTCTTCCCATCTTCCCCTCTTCCCATCTCCTGTCTCCCTCCATCCATCCAACAGGCACCTGTGAAGCCATAAATTGTGGACCATTGGAAGAATGTGCGATGGTAGGAGGTGTGCCGACCTGTAAATGCAGGAGCGGATACGTCGGCCAGGCGGGATCGTGTGCTGGTATGTGCTGTGCTTGTTCTTTCACTAAACGCACATGCGTTCTTTGCCTTTCCTTCTCTCCCTCCTATGCAATGCCTCTCTAATTGATATTCTTCTCTCTTTCATCGTCACCCGCGTTGCTGCCTATCTTGCTCGTTTGTCATAACCTCTCTGTCATGCTCTCTCCTCTTCCCCTGTCTCGTTCTCCCAATTCTCCCTATCAATCACCAAATCCATCTTGCAGCAACATGCAATGCTCTCTACTGCCCCCCGAACCAACACTGCGTGGAGAAAGTCCCTGGAGGCGCTGGGACTTGCGAATGCGCTGCAGGATACGTCGCGCGAGGCAAATACTGTGATGGTATGTAGTATGTTTGGCTTTCCAGTCCTCTTATTTTTTCCCTCTCACTTTCCTTGCATATTTTCTCTCTTTCCCTCTTATTACCCTCCTTCCTCTACCACCGTCCATTCCCCTGCCTCGCCTCACTATCCCTCACCACCTCTCTCGTTCTCCCCTCTCTCTCCCACTTACCAGCCACATGCGCAGTCTATGAATGCGGTCAAAACGAAGTATGCGAGATGGTGAACCTCAGACCAACGTGCAACTGCAAGCCAGGATATCTTGGGGTCCCAGGATTTTGCAAGCGTAAGTACTTCTCCTCTTCCCTCCCCCTGGATTGTCCTCTTCTCTCCCCTCTCAAGTCGTTTCTTTATCGATGCCTATGCAAACCCGTGGTCGATGTGGGCAAGGTAGCATCTCAAATCAACCATGTGCCAGCGTCCCCCTTTCTCTCCCTCTCTCTCCCTCCCCCGTCTCTCCCTCTCCCTCTCTCCCTCCCTCTCTCCCTCTCTCCCTCCCTCTCTCCCTCTCTCCCTCCCTCTCTCCCTCCCTCTCTCCCTCTCTCCCTCCCTCTCTCCCTCCCTCTCTCTCTCCCTCCGTCTCCCTCTCCCTCTCCTCCCCATTAATCCTCCCACCATCTGCCAGCGCCGTGCTCAATACGAGTCTGTGGTCTCAACGAGGAGTGTGTGGAGAAGCAAGACACGTCTTACTGCCGATGCAAGTTCGGATACATGCAAACTCCTTATCGCACCTGCGCGCGTACGTATTCTGAGACGTCTCAAAACTGCAAGTTTGGATACATGAAAACTCCTTCTCACACATGCCCTCGTACGTAGCCTGTCGTCACCTTCACGCACTGTGCTCTCACACACGCTCTCTGTATCGTACAAGCTAGTATAGAGAGCACGGAACAGAAGGAGAGGAGTCCATCATGTGATTCGGAAGTTGTTTGTACCAAGTCCATTAAATTGCAAGAACCCCTGCTAATGGATGCCGTGTCTAGCAATTGTCTCTTGCCGACACTCTCCCCTCAGCCGCCTCCCCCCCGTCCCCCCCCCCCCTCCCCCCTTCCTCTCTCTTTCTCTTCCTCCCCCTCCCCTCTCCCTCGTTGATGATTTTGCCAACCAACAACTGCCAGCACAATGCATATTCACGAAGTGTGGCCCCTTGGAACGTTGCAAAGAAACGGATTACGGTGGACAATGCGTTTGCAGGGAGCCCGAATACACAGGCGCGCCGCCGAATTGTAAAGGTACGTGCATCTTTGTCTGCCTCGCATTTTCCCTGCACGCTCATCGGTCTTCATTTAACTGGATCCATCCCATCTCTCTACACGGTCTAACCAGCTCTCTGTATGGCACAAAACTATATCCCACGTTTTAAATTATGCTCTCTTTGTCTCTCTATATCCCACGTTTTAGATTATGCTCTCTTTGTCTCTCTATATCCCACGTTTTAGATTATGCTCTCTTTGTCTCTCTATATCCCACATTTTAGATTATGCTCTCTTTGTCTCTCTATATCCCACGTTTTAAATTATGCTCTCTTTGTCTCTCTATACCCCACTCTCAAAACTACCTTCCATTCTCCCTCGCTTCTGCCAGGGACATGCGAGTCATACCCTTGTAATTCCGAGACTGAAGTATGTGTCGACAAGAATGATGGTGCGGTCTGTTACTGCGCAAAAGGATATACGCGGCACAACGGCATTTGCACAGGTGCGTAGTGTGCTTGTTCTTTGCAGCACTGCTTGGCAGAATACCTCCAATTCTGCCAAGCGCTCACGCTCATGTCCCCTTTCCTTTGAGTCGACTCAAAGTGACTTTTGAGTCGACTCAAAATTCTGCCAAGCGCTCACGCTCATGTCCCCTTTCCCAGTCATAGTAGTTCACGTTCCTCGCCCTCTCTCATCTCCTCCGACTTTCTCACTCTCTCCCTCTCCCCCTCCCCCCCCCCCCCCCCCCCTCTCTCTCTCTTTCTCTCTCTTCCTCTCTCTCTCTCTCTCTCTCTCTCTCTCTCTCTCTCTCTCTCTCTCTCTCTCTCTTTCTCTCTTTCTCAGGAACATGCGCAGTCACACAGTGCGACGGTGCAGTATGTGTCAATCTCGACGGTATTGGGACTTGTAAGTGCAATCTACCACCCTACAATTGCACATTTTCTCTCTGTATCTTCCTCGCTCTCTCTTCCGCTCTCTCCCCTAAACCTCCCTCTCCCTCGCCCCCTCTCTCTCGCTTCCTCTCTGTCACCCCCTCTCCCTCTCTCTCGCTCCCTTCTCTCCCTTTCCAGTGCTAGTAGCACCGTACCTTTTCCTTCAACAAGTACTAGTGTTGTTACTTCCTTCCTTTCAGGTCCTAATGTCATTAAACCTATCGGTGTTGCTACTTCCTTTCAGGTCCTAATGCCATTATACCTATCGGTGTTGCTACTTCCTTTCAGGTCCAAGTACTGAGGAGTGCATCGAATTGCACTGCCAGGACTCTTCCCTCATGTCCCTGCTCAACTGTGGCGCGTGTTTTGCGATTGCAAACTTTGATCCTGTCGGTCATGGTGGGATAGATCAGTGGAGTCCTTAATAGGTACGTACAATTGAAATCACATGTGCATCTGCTGGTTGAACTGTCTCTTGTGTTTTGCGTATGTGAACGCCGATTACACCCCTACTCACCCCTGTCCTCTCTCACCCCTGTTCTCTATCTTTGTATCTAGTCTTGCCTCAAACTTGATTCATTCAGCATACAAAGGGTGAATCACCCTGGTAAAGAGCACACGTTTTTCCTGTCTTATTTTCTAGTACAGATCCCTCATTCTCTCCTGGAACTCGTTCTCTAATTCTCTGGTTCCTGTGGTTCATTTGCTGCCAATCATCGTCCTTTGAATGCAGGAATGCGAGCTTGAGTTTGCTGGGCCCTTCCCCGAAAAGCTGCAGCTGAATACTTCAAGTCCTGAAGGAAAGCTGCGTCTGAAGGGTGGCTTGATGAAGGCCTCAAGTCAAGCTGAAGGAAGGCAGAGGAGCTGTTCCTGTTGTACTTGATGAGAAGCCTTTACCTTTTTACTCCTCGTTGGTTTCATTCCCACCTTTCGGGAGTGCATCGGAGCAGTGTCGTTCTTGTGTTTAGTGGGCTGTTTTCAAGTTTGGTGGGCTGTTTTCAAGTTTGGTGGGCTGTTTACAAATATGGTGGGCTTCTGGTTTTTTCAATGTGAAGCAACCTTGGTGGGCTGTTGATTTTTACTTCCTTTTGTATGAGATTGTCGGTTTGCTTTTATTTAAACAAATTTGGTGGGTTGTAAAACTTCCTTCGTTTTGTTCTTGAGGTTTCACAGCACTGCATGCATAAAAAGCATGGTTAGGAGTGCTGTATTTCAGCCCTTTTGAACTAGCTCCTCACTATCTACGGCTGTTGCCTCAGGCAAATCTTTGCTTAATATAATTGCTACCCTCTGATTTTGACTGTTGTACACCCTACTCTTGCCACCTAATTTCTGAACCCACCCTGCTGCTTGCATCCTTCTTGGTCTTGGACACTAGGAAAGGAGGATGGAGAGATAATGGAAGAAGATACAGACGTGTGTGAAGTGAAGGGTACGACTGCAGTGTAGCTACTGTCATCACCCCTGTAGATGATGTGCTGCTAGTCTCTGCTGCACCCACAGCAGCAGCCCCAGACTCTCCCCTGTCTGGTTTTCCTCTTAGCGTCTTTGCAGTCATATTGCAACGACCTCGGGCTCGAAAAGGGCGCTGTTTGCTTGTTGAAACGGCCCTTTGCAACAAAGGAGTCGGCCTATACCGCACGATCTCTCCGCCTTGCCCCTTCACCCACGGATCGCTCAAAATCTCCTCAGCCGTAGATCGCATCTCAGGATCCACCGACAGCATCCGACAAACGAGATTCTTCGCCTGCTGCGACACAAACCACCAGCAGGAATCCTCCCAATCCCTGCTCTCATCCAATCGCCTCACCCCGCCATCAAACGATGGCCAGCACCCAGACAGCATGGCATAGAGTGTACCCGTCAACTTGTCTGCTCCACCCGTCACCTTGTTTGCTCCACTTGATTGCTTTCCAAGTCACTCAACTTGTCAATGAATCTGTCGATGCGTGTCGGAAGCTTCCCAACGACCTTTTCTTGACAAACCCCTCCCTTATTCCATTCGTCGGCATGCTCGACTGCTCTCAACGACTCTTCCCCTTTGTCCCTCATCCGTTATTTCCTTCTTCAGTCATTCCCATATTCCGTTATCCCATCACATATTCTCGTCTCCCCATCTCCCCCCCCAATCAGCTTGACTTCAAGGCCTCGTCTCAGATCTGGCAGGCTGACAAGCTTGATTTCAAACTCATGCTCGGCTGCTCCCAACTCTCTACCCCTTATCCTCTTATTCCAGTTTTCATATTCACTATCGTATTCCCCTATCCCATCCCATCTGTTCGTATCCCACTCCCAGCTCGACTTTGAAGCAGCGTTTACGATCCGGGGGGTGGGCAAGCTCGACTTCATACTCATGCTCGCCTGCTCCTAACGACTCTCCCCTTATTAGCTTACTCCCTGCCTCTGTTCTTTCTCCCCTCCCAGCTCAACTTCAAGGCAGCGTTTATAATCTGGTGCGTAGACAAGCTGGACTTCATGGTCATCCTCGGCTGCTTCCTCGGAATAATCTTCAGTTCACCCGAGATCGGCCTTCTAGTCGCCTCCGTGCTCTCCGTCCTCAAGCTGCTCCTGCGCATTGTCTGCCCGCACATCCGCCTGCTCGGCCTGCTCAGCCTGCTCCCGAGCGGCGCTGCTACAGCCGTGAGCGTGCTACAGTTCCCCAACAGCACGCTGTGCGAGGGGATCGTGATGCTGAGGATCGAGAGCCCGCTGTACTTCCCTGCTGCGAATTTCTGCCGGCAGCGCATCAAGAAGCTCTGTGATGCGTATGCGAGAGGGTACCAGCAACCCGTGCGGGTGAGTCTGGTGGTTGTGCTGTTAACGACGCTGCAATTGAGGGTCTTGGGGATGGGTTACTGAGGATGAGGAGGGGAATAAAAAACCCGCTCTATTTTCCGGCGGCGAGTTTCTGTCGCCAGCGAATCAAGAAGTTGTGTGATGCGTACGCGAGGGGATACCAGCAACCCGTGGGTGAGTCTGGTGCTTGTGCTTCTAGTGAGGGGCTTGTGGATGGGTTACTGATGATGGGGTTTTGGGGAGATAGAGAGTTCACTGTTCTTTTCGTGGGCTTATCTCCCCTCACACTCTCTTCCTCCTTCCCATCTCGCAGCGCTGCATTCTGGACCTGAGTGTCATGCAAATTGATGACCGGTCTCACTTGTTTGCTGCATTCTGGACTCAGCACGCAATGAGTGTCACGCCCAGCACTGAGTGTAGCACATCGCACTGCACCTCGATCTCCCCCCACGACCTCCACTCCCTCTCCTTCCTCCCCTCCCTTTCCTTCCTCTCCACCCCAACCGCAGCACTGCATTCTCGACCTGAGTGTGATGCATGACATTGACGTGTTGCTTCACGCACTGCACATCTCTTTCCCTCCCCTTCTCCTCCGCCCCAGCCAACAGCACTGCATCTTGGAATTGAGCGTCATGTCTTTTGAGGCGCCTCAAAAGCCACCCCCACGAACAACACTGCATCTTGGATCTGAGCGTCATGCATGACATTGACATGTCGGGCATTGCACTGCGCTTATCCTCCAGTCCCTCCTCCCACCGCATTGCACCTCGTTAACTGCATTCCCCGCAGCATTGCATCTTGGATCTGAGTGTAATGCACGACATTGACGTGTCGGGCATCGCATCGCACCACGCTTAAACTCCTCTCCCTCCTCCCACCGCATTGCACCACTGCATTCCCCCACCAACAGCACTGCATCTTGGATCTGAGTGTAATGCACGACATTGACGTGTCGAGCATCGATGGGCTGAAGGAGCTCCACCGAGACCTGTCCGAGAAGAGCATTCAGGTACTGACGGGTTGAAAGGGCTGAGGTTAAGGTATAATGGGTTAGCACTGATGTGCCTTGTAGCTTGATGTGGTCAGCATCGAAGTCCATTCACCGGCGTCCCATCAGGCATCGACGGGCTGAAGGAGCTTTGCGAGATTCATGGGATGCCGAGTCACTATCTGTCTGGAATGAGCATTCAGATACGACAAGGTATAGGACAAGGGGTTGCCTAGTAGTGTGATGTGGTAAGCTCTGACGGCCAACCTCGCGTGCATCTGGTCAGGCATGAGTGGGGTGAAGGAGCGAGACCTGTTTGACAAGAGCGTTCAAGTGGGGCATGGGCTGACAGCTGATGGCCCACAGCTGATCTGGCCTCTGTTGGTGACGAAGAGCCACTGCTCGCCCATGCCAACTTCCTGGTAGACATGGGCGAGCAGTGGCTCTTCGTCACCTTCCCCCCTCACTCCCCTCTGTCAGAATAATATATCATTATATATATTGTTTTGTAACTGCCTGTAGTGTAGACTATTGTAGTTATATAATGTTCTGTTTGGTGGTGCACCTTCCTTCTTGCCTATTTGTACTGCTCGCTCTATAGTGAAACCCCTCACTTTTCTTGCATCCTTCTCGACTCTCTCAACTCGCTCGATACCCAACTCTTGTTCTAACTAGCTATGGCTCCTTAGCCTAGCTCAAGATTTCGTCATGGTATCAGAGCGTGTTCTGCTCCTGGACTCCTGCTTCCGCTGCTACTGAGTGTACTGCACGCCCCGTGGTGTGCCCTACTGTCACGGCCCCGCCGCCCTACTGTCGCGGCCCCGCCGCCCTGCTTAAGCGGCCCCGCCGCCCTACTGTCGCGGCCTCGCCGCCTCTCTACTGTCGCGGCCCCGCCGCCCTACGTCACGGCCTCGCCGCCCTTCACTGCGGCCCCGCCGCCCTTGCTACGGCCCCGTCGCCCACTTGCGGCCCGGCCCCGTCACCTACCAGCGGCCCCGACCAGTCGCCGCCCTCAGCTGCGGCCCCGTCGCCGCTCTCACCTGCGGCCCGTCGCCGCCCTCAGTCGCGGCCCCGTCGCCGCCCTCACCAGCGGCCTCGCCGCCCTCTGTTGCGGCCCCGTCGCCGCCCTCGGCCCCGGCCCCATCTCCTACACCTGCGGTCCCGACCCCGTCCCGGCCATGCCTCGTCACCAGCTGCGGCACACCGGGGGCACGTGCACCCCCCCCCCCCCCCCCCCTTCTTCCCGTCACCTGTCGAGGCGACCTAAGGGGGCCGCGTGGGGCAGTCGTCGCCCCCTCTGCCGCTTGCTTTGGCGCCCGGGGAGGCCGTGCGTCACCCCCCCCCCCCCCCCCCCCCTCTTCTCCTCCTCCTTTTGTTCCCTCTGCTGCAGCTGCCGCTGGGGGGGAGGGTGTGAGAGTGTGGGGGAGCCCGGGGAGGGACTGGGGGTGGCGGGTGTGGGGGTGATGGGTGATGTGTGGTCCCCTGGCCCTACGGCCCCATTCTCCTCCGTTTGCCCCCCTCCTCTGCTGCTCCTACAGCAGTGTGAGGGGGATGGGGAGAGGGAGGGGGAGGGTGAGGGGATGTAGGGGGTGACCAACCAGAGCCTACCACCTCCTCTCCTCTCTCTCCCTCTCTCTCCCTCCTCCTCCTTGCCTGCCCTCTCCCGTTCTGCTACGCACTCTGCCTCGTGTACCCCATTATGGGGCGTTGACTACACATTCTTCCCTACAGGCACTTATGGGGGCGTGTCAGAATAATATATCATTATATATATTGTTTTGTTACTGCCTGTAGTGTAGACTACTGTAGTTATATAATGTTCTGTTTGGTGGTGCACCTTCCTTCTTGCCTATTTGTACTGCTCGCTCTATAGTGAAACCCCTCACTTTTCTTGCATCCTTCTCAACTCTCTCAACTCGCTCGATACCCAACTCTCGTTCTAACTAGCTATGGCTCCTTCCCTAGCTCAAGATTTCGTCACCCTCACTCACCTCAGTCCCTCCCACACCTCCTCACCCCTTTGAACCCCTCTCCAGCTCTGCCTATCCAGTGCGTCAAGGGACGTCCTGCGCAAGCTGTGGGATGCCAACTTCCTAGCTGAGATGGGCGAGCAGTGGCTCTTCGTCACTCCCGCCGATGCCGTCAAGCTCTGTCGCTCCGTGGCCGTGGCTGCCCCTGCTGTGAAAGAGCTGATGTAGAGAAATCTCCTCTAATTTGCAGGAACTGGGATTTGTACTAAACACTAGAGCACACTCTTGGCTTTCCAACGAGCCGTAGAACACGTGATTCGCCCAAGTATCGGCTCTGATACGGCTTTCAACGTGCTAGGTAGTGCTCAAAGATTGAAGAATAGGATGTCTCTGGATTTTGTGTCGAGTTGAACTGTGTATAGAAAACTCTGATTTTCAGTATGAAACATGCATACAAAGCAACTATTTTTATAGCATGCAATCAACATCGAACCGCGTTCGTAACATCGCATCGCTACACTTCGTGAATGTTCTCGTAACATTTCGAAGTGGTGAAATTCGACACTCGAATTTCACTCATCCGAATGTTCCTTCAAGTCTCGAACTTTCTGGTGCTGCCATGTGGCACCGAATTGGTTGAGTCTTCCGAAGTCAATCTTCAGCCCCACGCTAACCTGCAGCTCACTCGAAGGTGAGAACCAAAAGCAGCACCGTTCGGTGGTTGGGGGCAAAACCTAGCCCCACGCAACCTCCAACAAGAGCAAGACGAGTTGCTGGCATCCGTGCAGGTGTATGACATTTAGGAAAAGGAGGGGGGAAGGGGGGGAGATTATAGGGTGACAAGGCATTGATGCCAACTCTGTCGCTCCGTGGCCGTGGCTGCCCCGGCTGTGAAAGAGCAGGACGAGCTGCTGGCGTCGGTGCAGGTGTATGGCATCTAGAGGGGTGGGTGATTCGAGAATAGTAACATAATGTTGTTGAGGTAGACTGCTCCGTGGCCGTGGCAGCACCAGCTGTGAAGGTGCAAGACGAGCTGCTGGCGTCCGTTCAGGTGTATGACATCTAGAAGGGAGGAGGGGGGTGAGGGGGATCAAGTAGTGGTAAGGCAACACGTTGATGCCAAGCTCTGTCGCTCCGTGGAGGTGTGGCAGCGCGCTGTGAAACAGCAGGACGAGCTGCTGGCGTCGGTGCAGGTGTATGACATCTAGAGGGGTGTGTGTGATTTGAGAGTGGTAAAACGTTGATGTCCATGCCTGTTGCTCCGTGGCCGTGGCTGCCCCTGCTGTGAAGGAGCAAGATGAGCTGCTGGCGTCCGTGCAGGCATACGGCATCTAGGCTTGCTTGCTGCTCCTATGCATTGTCAGAATGTTATATTTGTTATCTAGCCTGCAGTGGGGTACTCTATAGCGAGTATAACCCCTTAGGGTTTCATATTTGTATCCCATTGCTTGCTAGTACAACCCCTTTTTTTTGCCTAGCTTCTTCCTTGCCTAGCTAGCTTAGTCCTAGCTATGGTTTCTACCGTCATCTACCTTTCTTCACATGCATGTGCGTGTGCAGTTCATCAACCTGCTTCTCCTGTGACCATCTCAAATTTCATGAATCGTTTTACATAACGTAGATATACTTGCAACATATCCTGAAGTATACAAAAAGTATGGGTCATTAGGGGTACCATAAAGTAACATGCGTCGTAGGTATTTAGTATGGTTGGATTAGTATGTAAACGGTAGAGCACCAATGCATACCAAAACGATACCAACTTCACTAGCAAAAACATGCTCTTTAGTATGCATTTGTTTCACCATTTGTTTACAATTACATACTGGCAAGTATATAATCTGCAAAATTATGTTATGCAAACTAGGATCAAATGCATAGCAAATCACATATATTTGGAACGAACAATTTCCATACTAAGAACTAGTGCAACCACACAAATCAGTAACAAAATTGTTTAAATGTTAGGATCATTGTGTGTGTTAAAAATATCTATATTAGAGTTGCATGTACACAATACATGAAGATATTGCATCAGAGGCTCTACTAACTTTGCTGAATACACAACGCATATATCAGCACTGAACTTCCTGAAAATACAAACGACACACAGTTCAGGTGGAAATCACACGGAACGGCAGAGACCACCACGTACCTTAAAAAAATGATAGACGCTGCAAAAAACGGCAATAAAAATAAGGTCTGAAAGTGAAACAATTGTCATCGCGCGTACATAAGGTAGCACATAAAAACAACGGGAAGATGTAGGCAGTGTGGATGAGTAGCTGGCACGGAAATCTCATTGGGGGAGCTTCCCTTGAACGCCTGCAGTAAAAACAGGCAAATGTTACGAAAGAGCAAAAGCGTACAAGCAACTGCAGAGCAATAGCACAGATCGGGTCTCACTGAGAGCAACCGTGCGCCAAAATTGACACGAAACCAGACTGCGTCACGCCCTCAGTCGCGAATCCTGCTAGCAGCAGCAGCAGCAGCAGCAGCAGCTGAAGAAGAACGTGCGCCTTACGCCACCACACACTCCGCCGCTAGCAGCAGGTAGCGCAGTTCACTTCGCGCCCACTGCCGCGATTCTCGCTAGGAGTAAACCCTAGCTATAAGAACAGGCTGACGAAAATCTAACGCAGACACGAAAGGCATGGCAGTAACGATTAAAGGTGATGCACGCTAAGTTAGGCAAGTGAACGAGGGCGACTGGAGATATGAAGGGAAATGGCGTACTAACACACGTAGAGCACCAATCTGCTTCTGCTGAGACGTGAATGGAAACACACGCAATAAGATTGAGAGAGGTGGGAGAGTTGGAGCAGTTACGATGGGGAGAAGGGGGATGCTGGGGGGATTGGGGAGGGGAGAGAAATTGTGACGCTGGAGATTGTGTATTTGGCGGGCGCTGCTGCAATTGCGCCAGAGGCAGTTACAGCAGCAGCGCAGTTGCGCCAGCGACATTTACAACTGCTGCGCGGTTGCGCTGGCTTTGGCAGCGCAATGGTGCACTGCGCTGGCACTTGAGAGGCTGCGCTGGGCTGGCATATTAAGCGGTTGCGCTTGAAGCATCTGCAGCGCGATTGCTCAGCAGAGTTGCGCTGGCAGTCCAATTCAAGCAAACACATCGCACAAAAATTTTCGTAACCAATCAAAATCTATCCGTATCGCCAACCATTGTTGCTGTAAATCGAATGAACCAATGAATGCCCAAAATGACGTGGATGTTGAAAAACGACGGCAGAAGTGTTTGTCCGTGTCGCGTCATTAAAACTTCACAATACACACAAAAATAGGATAGCTATAAATCCGATTACTGTGCTAGATATTTGACAAACATACAAGTGAAATTACTGGTATTTAAAAATCCCCGTCTATGATAGCAAAAAGGGTCGTAAATGAAATCCTTGTATTCAATATTATACACATGCGGGATATTCTATATGATTAATCACGAAAACGTATACATTCAATTGCGTTTAAGATCTGGTAAAATATACTAACAGCCCTATTGGTAAAATTATTCGATACATCAGCTTTATGAGACTTAGATTTTCTCTTTTGAACAATGGAATGGTGGTAAAAAAAGCATCCATACGTTGGCGAGCTGACATGTTGCGCACAGGCCTACTATTCTTGCATAGTTCGAGGCCAGCAAACGCACGAACAAGCGCCAGGAGCTACGTAGTTGTGCGAACGAGCTCAAACCAGTTCCTATGGTAAGGGAATAGGATGTACTTCCCGAATGTGTAAACAAATAGTCGTAAAAAAGGCATACAGACGTTGGCGAGCTGCAATGTTGCGTGCATGCCTATCTTTGCACAAATTTACCATGGAACGCACAAACATGCGCCACGTGCTGCGTAGTTGTGCGAACTAGCTCAAACCAGTTCCTATGGCTAGGGAATAGGATGTACTAGGGAGATGTGTGAAGAAATAGAGGTGGAAATAACTTACAGATGCTGAAACGGTGACATGTTGCGAACAGGCCTATCCTTGCACAGATTCACCATGGAACGCACAAACATGCGCCACATGCTGCGTAGTTGTGCGAACTAGCTCAAACTAGTTCCTATGGCTAGGGAATAGGATGTAATAGGGAACGGTGTGAAAAAATAGTGGTCAAAAAGGCATCCAGACGTTGGCGAGCTGACATGTTGCACGCAGGCCTATCCTTGCACAGATTCACTATGGAACGCACAAACATGCGCCACGTGCTGCGTGGTTGTGCGAAAGGGCTCATACAAGTTCCTATGGCTAGGAAATAGGATGTACTAGGGAAATGTGTGAAGAAAAAGAGGTAAAAACCACACTCTGACGTTGAAACAGTGACATGTTGCGCACAGGCCTATCCCTGCACAGTTTCAGGCCAGCAAATGCACAAGCGCCACGTGCTGCGTAGTTGTGCGAACGTGGTCAAACCAGTTCCTATGGCTAGGAAATAGGATGTACTAGGGAAATCTGTGAAGAAATAGAGGTAAATGTCAGTAGAGCTACACTGTGAGATCCCCGATCGATCCTAGGGGGGGTTACAGGCGCGTTTGCCTTGGGGGTTATGGGCACACTGACCCGCTACTGAAACAAGCCCTTTTATCCCAATGGTCTAGTGGTTGGGATTCTGACATGGTATCAGAGCGGTCTCGGTTCGAATCCCGATGTATGCACATGTTGGCCGTCTCAGAATCCCAACCACTAGACCATTGGGATAAAAGGGCTTGTTTCAGTAGCGGGTCAGTGCGCCCATAACCCCCCAGGCAAATGCGCCTGTAACCCCCCCTAGGATCGATCGGGGATCTCACAGTGTAGCTCTACTGTCACCCCCCCACACTGGGAGGCCCAGGACTGAGCACAGTGGCAACGACCAACATGTGCATACACCGGGATTCGAACCCGAGACCGCTCTGATACCATCTCAGAATCCCAACCACTAGACCATTGGGATAAAAGGGCTTGTTTCAGTAGCGGGTCAGTGCGCCCATAACCCCCCAGGCAAACGCGCCTGTAACCCCCCCTAGGATCGATCGGGGATCTCACAGTGTAGCTCTACTGACAGGCCGTTGCCATTGTGCTCAGTCCTGGGCCTCCCAGTGTGGGGGGGTGTCAGTAGAGCTACACTGTGAGATCCCCGATCGATCCTAGGGGGGGTTACAGGCGCGTTTGCCTGGGGGGTTATGGGCGCACTGACCCGCTACTGAAACAAGCCCTTTTATCCCAATGGTCTAGTGGTTGGGATTCTGTCAGTAAAAACCACACTCAAACGTTGAAATAGTGACATGTTGCGCACAAGCCTATCCCTGCACAGTTTCAGGCCAGCAAATGCACAAACAAGCGCCACGTGCTGCGTGGTTGTGCGAACGAGGTGAAACCAGTTCCTATGGCTAGGGAATAGGATGTACTAGGGAAATGTGTGAAGAAATAGAGGTAAAAACCACACCAAGACATTGAAACAGTGACATGTTACGCACAGGCCTATCCCTGCACAGTTTCAGGCCAGCAAATGCACAAACAAGCGCTACGTGCTGCGTAGTTGTGCGAACGGGGTCAAACCAATTCATATGGCTAGGGAATTGGATGTAATAGGGAAATTTGTGAAGGTAAAGTGGTAAAAACGGCATCCAGACGTTGGCGAGCTGACATGTTGCGTACAAGCCTATCCTTGCACAGTTTCACCATGGAACGCACAAACATGTGCCACGTGCCGCGTAGTTGTGCGAATGAGGTCAAACCAAATCCTATGGCTAGGGAATAGGATGTAGTAGGGAACCGTGTGAAGAAATAGTGGTAAAAAAGGCATCAAGACGTTGGCGAGCAGACATGTTGCGTACAGACCTATCATTGCACAGTTTCACCATGGAACGCACAAACATGCGCCATGTGCATACTCGGCAGTTTCACATTTTCCTGATGATTAGCTCAATCTGAGAACATTTGCAAGCAAGTCGGAGGAAACATATAAATTTAGCATATACATAATCGTTTTACAGTAGCGTTTTACATACTAAACCAATTTTGGTAACTATAGAGTACACATTTACTTACCGTACGGGGATTCATTTCGCCTACTGTTTGCGGAACGGAAAACCGCATACCAAAAACCCTTTCGGGATTTTTGAGATGACAGCGTATGAGACGGCAATTAGCGCACCACCACAGCATTGCCTACAGCAACACTTGTGTAGGTTCTGGCAATGCTGCGGCCAGCTATTGTGCAACAGGATGTGCTGCTGCCATCTGTACAGAACTTGGTTTGGATGTTTAATGGATTGAAGGTGGCGGCTCGGCAGTGCTTGGAATGTTGATCAGTCAGGCACATTGACCTATCAGTGCTCCCCTAGAAAACTGTGTCTCACTACAACTCATACTCGAAGTAGGTTGGTGTTAGTGTACCCCCTTTGATTTGGTGTTACCGCCTTTGGGATGATTAGGTGAGGTGCCGGATGTGGGCAATCTGGCGGGTTCCAACAATTGGCTGGAGTTCGCGCGTGATGGTGATGGTGCTGTGACGGCTCCCCCGATCCGAGCCGTTCACTTCACTAGCAATGGTGTAAAAATCCCAACCAACCCAATGACGCGCGTAGTATTTACGGTACGTACCCAATCGCGAAACAGATATCGCTAATCGTGCGGGGGAAAGCTGAACGGGGGAGACTGGGGGAAATGCGGAAATGGGGCAGGGCAGCGCTGGGAGTGAGAAAAGTAGAACGAGGATCGGATCAACTATGAATGAAGTGAGTACATATAGGAAACCCTGATTGGGTTGTACCCCCTATGGGATACCCCACTATAGCCTACACAAATATATATAAGCTATAATGTTCTGACACACCCCCATAGGCAAAGGGGAGAACAAGGGGTCACAAGACCAGTCAAGCAAATGTGAAAGTACAAGCAAGGTCAAGAAGTGAGCAAGTGAGGCAAAACAGGCACAAGACTCAGCTGCGTGCAGAAGCGCTGATGATCACAAGGCGCAAGTGCCTTGGTGAAGACATCAGCAGTGTTGGCCTCAGAGGCCACGTACGCAAGCCGCAACTGTCCACGCTGCTGTAGCTCATGAGCAAGAAAGTAGCGGAGAGCAATGTGCTTTGTCCTGTGCTCCAGTCGCTGCTCTCGACACAAGGCCAGCATGGCCTTGTTGTCTACGTACAGGACTGGAGGAGAACGAGGCGGCTCTCCAAGGTCGGTCAGCAGGTAGGTGAGCCAGCGAAGCTCCTGGGCAGCCATAGCCCCGGCGTAGATCTCAGCCTCACAACTGGAGCCGAGAACAGAAGACGAGCGGGTAGCCCGCCACGAAACAGAGCCGGAACCAAGAATGAAGGTGTAACCCTGTGACAACCGCTGCGTAGCCTGGTCGTCAGCCCAAGAAGCGTCCGCGTGCCCAGTGAGGACCACTGGACTCCGCCCTCCAAGCACTAGCCCCATGCCCGACGTACTGCACAAGTAGCGCAACACCCTCTTCGCTGCAGCCATGTGCTCTGGTCGGTGTCTCCCAGGACCAACATAGCGTGCGAAAATGCTAAGAGGGCATGCAAGGTCAGGTCGTGTGCAGGTCATCAGGTACATGAGGCAGCCAACAAGCTCTGGGTACGGGCCACTCGACTCTACGGACTCATCCGAAGGCAGAGCTGAGAGCGAGTGGCGAGTAGGCAGAGGAGTGGCCTGAGGCGAGGAGTACGTGAAACCAAAGCGCTGAAGGACCTGCTGCACCATGTGTGACTGAGTCAGGGTAATGGTGCGGCGTGCTCTGTCCCGGGTGATCTGCAAGCCAAGGTAGCTGCGCAGTTCACCCAGGTCAGCGCACGTGTGTCTCTTCTGCAGCTCGGACTTCACGTAGGCGAGTCCAGCAGTGTCAGCTGTGGCAAAGACCAAGTCGTCGACGTACACGAGGATGTAGAACGGTGGCAGAGAGGTGTCGGTGCGCAGAAACAACGACGGGTCTGCAGTAGAAGGAGCAAACCCAAGTGCCGCCAGCGTAGTCCTCAGTGTGTCGTGCCACTCACGCGGCGCCTGGCGGAGACCGTAGACTAGACGCCGGAGACTCCACTGGGTACCAGGAGGGAAAGACCCAGTGAAGCCAGGTGGGCGGCGCAGCCAGATCTCCTCGTGCAGGCTGCCCTGCAAGAAAGCAGTGCTGAAGTCGAGAGAGTGCAGCTCGTAGTCACGGTGAGCAGCAACGTGCAGCAGTACCCGAAGAATGGTCATCTTCGGGGTGGGGGAGAAGGTCTGAAAGTAGTCAGCTCCCTGCCGCTGACTGAAGCCACGAGCCACGTAACGCGCCTTGAAGACAGGCGGAGAACCCGGCGGTCGCTTCACCCTGAAGATCCATATGCCACTGACGATGTTCGCCCCAGGAGGGGGGACAGCGTCAACGTAGGTGCCTGTGGACTTCCAGGAAGCCATCTCTGCATCCATAGCTGCCTGCCACTGAGAGGAGTAGGGACCCTTTATTGCCTCCGCGTAAGAGCGCGGAGTCGGGATGTCAAGTGCATCCGGGTCTCCCTCAGAGGTGAGCAGTGCGGACACAAGATGAGGTGAAGCGGCGGCCAGACACCGGAACTCCTCCTGCCTGTCCTCAAGGACGTCCGTGCCAAGGGAACACTCACCCCCGACGGACGAAGGACAGGCAGACTCAGACTCAGCGACAAGACTAGCAGCGTAGTCTAGACGACAGCGAGCAGCAAAGTCGACGAGCTCAGTAACAAGGGCAGATGCAGCAGTAGACTCGAAAGAAGGGTCAGTGACGGCAGTAGCAAGGAGACGCGTGACAGTAGGACTGGCAGCACGAAGAGAGTCCGACTCCGGGTCGGCAAGAGCAGGAAGAGAGGAAGCAGGAGGAGAAGGTAAAGGGGCACGCAGAGGAGCAGTAGACAGACGCAGAGACATCCGGTGCGTGCCAGGGACAGGAGGAGGACGCTGACGCGAACCGCGACCACTAGCGCGCGCAGCAGGAACAGGCGACGCAGGACGAGACGCAGGCTCACGACGCTCAGTAAGACCTCCAGTCGGACCAGCGTAGGGAGGAGCAGGCAAAGGGGAGGCAGGCTGTAGCTGTGACTGTGACTGGACAGGCTGTGGACCCTCTAAGGGAGGAGGAGGAGGACCAAGAGAAGGTGTAAGGCCAAGAACCTGCTGCAGGAGTGGAACGAAGTACGGTCGGGGCCGCGTGGCGACGCCAGAAACAGCAGGGACAGTAACAGTACCCGGTCCAGCAGCACCTCCAGCAGCACCTCCAGCAGCTCCACAACCCCCAGCAACACCTCCAGCAGCCCCAGAACCTCCAGCAGCACCAGGAGCACCACCAGCCAGACCGCCAGTGGTAGTCTCAGCGCTAACACCCTCAGCAGCACCAGCTCCAGTCGAACCCGCAGGCCCAACAGCTCCAGTACTCCCAGTACGAGCACCTCCGGGACCCGCGACAGCAGCACCCTCAGCAACCGAAGAACCTCCAGCACCAGCAGCACGCCTCCAGCGCTGGGCAAACCACTCACGCAGCTCCTGTGGGGAGAGTGGCTCTCGGCGAGACGAAGCACCCGGAGAACCTCCAGGCAACGAACCTCCAGGCTCAGCACCCCCAGGCAAAGCACCTCCAGGCGTAGCACCTCCAGTCTCAGCACCCCTAGGCTCAGCACCCCCAGGCTCAGCACCCCCAGGCTCCGCACCCCCAGGCTCCGCACCCCCAGGCTCAGCACCCCCAGGCTCAGCACCCCCAGTCTCAGCACCCCTAGGCTTAGCACCCGCAACAGCACCAGAGTCACCAGTGACCTCGACAGGCTCGACCGCGTCTACCTGGGACACACCTGAAGGGGCAGGACCCTGAGGGGGAAGGGGGTCTACCGAGGGGGGACCTGGTACCAAGAAGAGCGGGGGTGGGGGGAGGGACGGAGTGCGGTAGGGGAAGAGGCGGTAGTAGGGTACCGACTCGTCGAACGTGACGTCCTGGGAGGACAGAACACGGCGAGAGGTGGGGTGGTAGAACTGCCACCCAGGGGCGTCGGGGGGGAACCCTAGGAAGACGCAGGGAGCAGCGCGAGGGGACAGCTTGTCCGCAGACAAGTCGCGGACAAACGCCCGAGATCCCCAGACCCGGAACGCGGACGCATTGCCAACCTTCCCCGTCCACAGCAGGGCTGGGGAGGTCTCCGGCCTGGAGACCCTGGGGTGGAGGTTGATCTGATGTGCCGCGTACCTGACCGCAAACGGCCACAGAAAACGGGGGGTAGCCGCATGCATCATATACGTACGAGCGACGTCCATGACCATGCCAATGCGGCGCTCTGCAATCCCATTTTGCTGCGGTGAGTCCGGAAGCGTGAAGGTCTGACGGATGCCTCGCGCACGACAGTAGGCACGCAGAAGGCCAGAGGAGAACTCTCCGCCTCTGTCCGAGTACAGACGCAAAACAGGAAAGTCCGAGCCAAAGCTCTGCCTGAGCTGGAGACGAGCTGCGCGGATCCAGTCGATCAGCACCTCAGTGACATCACCCTTGCTGCACAAGGGGAAGACTGTGGTGTAGCGCGAGTAGTCGTCAACCACCAACAGGAAGTAGCGCTCGTGACCTAGTCCACGGACGCGGGCAGGGCCCCACACGTCCATGTGAAACGTCTGCAACGGAGCCTCTGTCGGAGGAAACTGGGAGGAGTGAGGGGCAGCACGCTGGCGCCCCTCGACACAGGGGACAGAGGCAGGGCCAGGGCCCTGAGGAAGGGGAGGGAGGGACCGGGGGAGACCAGACACAAGAAGACGGGAGGCCATGCCTCTGAGCCGAAGCAGAGAGGGGTGACCAAGGCGGTGGTGCCAGAGGAGAGTCTCGTGGGACAGGCGACGACACGAACAGGGGGCAGACTCAGGACCAGACCTGGACGCTGCAGCAAACACCTGACCAGACGAAGGGACCCTACCAGACTCAGCAACTGGAGGAGAAGCAGTGGTCAGTGTGTACAGGCTCGACCCTGGCTGACGTGTAAACGTAGCCAGGTGGCGACCGGTGCTAGCCTCTGTGCAGTGCGTCACCCGCTGGGAAAGGCAGCAAGGTCAGGGAAGAGGTACGGTAGCATGAGACGGCTCAGTGCAGCAGTGGCAGGGGAGGAGTAGCGCGCAACTACAGCGTCGTACAAGGTCTGAGCACTCTTGTACTGACTAAAGTGTGCACGCTCAGAGGTAGGGAGGTGGCAACGCACAGCAAAACGTGCAGCAGCATCGCGTGTGGTCCACTTGGAGCGAACAGTGGAGTCAGAATCAGCAGCAGGGGCAGGGACGGCGCCAGAGGTAAGGTCAAAGAGAGAAAGGTCGTCTACCCTATCGCACTGCAAGAACAGCTGCAGGTCGTCGACCCAGACCTCAAAGTCAATGGCACGACCCTCAGCGTCAAAAGCTAGGACACTAGGGGTAGCCATGACAGTAGTCGACGGTCTCACCAGACAGGACGGGTCGGGCAGCTCAGTAGTACAGCAACACGGCAGCTCGGCCGGCCCAGCAGCAACAGCGGCTCCGCGGGACCAGCGGCTCGGCTCCTCAGGTGACTCGGGCGGCTCGGGCTGCGCAGGCGGCTCGGGCGGCTCGGGCACTCAGCGGCACAGGCGGCTCGGGCGGCTCGGCTCCTCAGCTGCGCAGGCGGCTCGGGTGTCGCAGGAGGCACGGGCGGCTCGGGCGGCTGGGTGTCACAGCGGCGTACGGGCGGCGTGGGGCCGGGACGGCGGCGTGCGGCAGGGACGGGTGGCGCACGGGCGGTGTGGGGCCGGGACGGCGGCGCACGGCTGGGACGGGTGGCGCACGGGCGGCTGGGAGCGGGGCCGGGACTGGCGACGCACGGGCGGCTTGGGGCCGGGACGGTGGCGAGAGGCCAGGACGGGCGGCGCACGGGCGACGAGGGGCCGGGACGGCTGTGCGCGGCCGGGACGGGCGGCGCACGGGCGGCGTGGGGCCGGGACGGGCGGCGCACGGCGTCGACGGGCCGGGACGGGTGGCGCGACAGCGGCGTGGGGCCTGATGGGCGGTGCACGGGTGGCGTGGGGCCGGGACAGGCGGCGCACGGGCGCCTAAGGGTGGCGCGACGGTGGCGTGGGGCCTGACGGGCGGCGCGCGGGCGTCTAGGGGGCCGAGACGGGCGGCGCGCGGGCTCTAAGGGCGGCGTGCGGGCGGCGTGGGGCCTGGACGGGCGGCGCGCGGGCTTCTAGGGGCCGGGACGGGCGGCGGGCGAGCGTCTAAGGGCGGCGCGCGGGCGTCTAGGGGCCGGGACAGGCGGCGCGCGAGCGTCTAAGGGCGGCGCGCGGGCGTCTAGGGGCCGGGACGGGCGGCGCGCGGGCGTCTAAGGGCGGCGCGCGGGCGTCTAGGGGCCGTTAGGGCAGGTCGACAAAGTGAGAGAGAGGGCCCGGAGCGCGCTCCGGGCAGAAAAAAAAAAGTTCGATGTGGTGGGCCCTAAGCACAGTTCCCACGGGGGAACCTGCTCGATACCATGAGAAAAGTAGAACGAGGATCGGATCAACTATGAATGAAGTGAGTACATATAGGAAACCCTGTTTGGGTTGTACCCCCTATGGGATACCCCACTATAGCCTACACAAATATATATAAGCTATAATGTTCTGACAGGGAGCCACTCCTGTAACCACCGCGCGCTTGTTTACTTGTCAGCCAAGAATGCACTGTTCATGATGTGCAATTTCGAATAGTAAATCTCAGCGGACAAGCGAGTCCGCCCGGGGGAGCTCGCTGCCCGCGGGCAAAAAAAATAAACTCCGGAAGGGCGCGCATCCGGTCAGGGAGGCATCAACCCTAAACACGGGGAGGCATGGATTTAGGGTTGATGCCTCCCTCGGATGGCATGCCATCCGATGGGGTTTTAGTTTTTTCCTGCCCGGGGCAGCATGTCGTCAAGTCGTCAGAGGGTCGTCGGGCCCGTTTGTCAGCCAAGAATGCACTGTTCATGATGTGCAGTTTAGCCTCACAAGCATTTCTCTCTTTGGCTGCAGAGCAGGCCTGTCGATTCACGTACATTTGTCCGTTTTCCCTGAGAATTCAGGGTTCTTTTCAGATCAGCTCAGAGATTTTCAGGGCTGGTTTTTTCCAGGCCCGGACTCCTAACGGGGCAGGTTCTGGCCCTCCCCGGATTTCCCGTACCTGTCCGCCCCTCCCACTTCCCCTCCCCCCTTTCTTTCTGACCTTAGACCGCGAACTGGTCCCTCTCCCCTCCTCCCAGTAACACCACACCAGTCGCTCCCGTTCCCCTAACGTGTCTAGCTCGACTATCTAAAATTTGTTTTACGCAAGTATCCTCAAAGCTAAACAGAAATGCCCTGAATGGAAGACCGCTTTCCAGATCCTTCAGGGTTGATTTCGGGGCAGCTTAGCACCTAGCGACAGCCCTGCTGCAGAGTCACTCGTTTGTGCAGCCTAGCAGACGAACCGTTTGTGAGGATTGATTGTGTGGCTGGTTGGCTGGGAGACGACTCAGGTGCGAGTCGCCTTTGTGCGGGCTTGGCCAATCGGACAAGCTCCATCATCAAGCGAGTTTACGCGTGATACTGTACAGTATGTATAGAGTGTATCTACGAGGAGACGGCTCCCCGAGCCGTTTAGGCGGGTGGTGGTGGTATCATCTGGCGGGCTCAACTTGCCCAGTTAACTATCGAGATGGTGGTATTATCTGTCCCAAATGACTCCTCAAGGCGATGCTGTTTCGGACGGATTCACAACACACTGCAGTTGGCCAAGGTATATCTAGTGCCACATACAAATGAGACGGCTGTTTCCCCGAGCCGCCTCAGGCGGCTGGTTCCTAGCAGTCACGCTCCGCTCGAAAAAACATTCCCCCCGTCAGCGGAGTCCCCCCATTGCCCCCTCCAAGGCTGAGTAGCGAAGTTAGGTTTTGCTAGCGGCCCGGAGCCGGCGGCGGAAGAAATATGCGCAAGTTTCCTCCGAGGACTCGCACGTCCGTGACGGGCGTGTTTGAGTCTCTCAAAACACGTTTCCTCTCATCCGGTGACGGGCGGACTATCCACCGTTTGATGAAGCCTTTCCGTGGTCTCGGTTGTATTCAGCTTTCCTTTCCGCGCCACCATTCAACGAACTAGTAGCCGCGAAGCCCATAGCGGCTTGCTCATATTTCCGGTCAGAAACCCATCCGATGAGTCATCGACCCTTTGGTGGCACATTCATGCCTTGGCTTTCGCTGCATGAGCGCCGCGCTCTCTCTCGCTCGCGCTCTTGCTCTGTGAGGAACATGATCATCACCAGGCCAACTTTCGGCTGCGGCCGCCGCCGCATTGGGCTTGGAGCGCTGCTGGCGACTCTGATGCTCGTAGCAGGTGAGGACTCCGACCCTTGGAGTCGAAGGAAGTAATTCTCATGTTGTAGTAATAAGCGTCGTTGCCGTTCCAACTTGGAGCAGCTAGTATGATCGCACTGCTGCTGACTGTCGCCGACGATCGTCGGTGCTGATGATGATGCTGTTGATGATCGTAGCTCGTGGTGATTCGTCGAGTCGACCATGATGGTGATTCGTCGCCCATGATGGTGATTCGTCGCCCATGATGGTGATTCGTCGCCCATGATGGTGATTCGTCGCCCATGATGGTGATTTGTCGCCCATGATGGTGATTCGTCGCCCATGACGGTGATTCGTCGCCTATGATCGTGACCGTCGCCCATGATGGTGATTCGTCGCCCATGACCCGTCGCCCATGACCGTCACCCATGATGGTGATTCGTCGCCCATGACCCCGTCGCCCATGACCGTCCCATGATGGTGATCATCAGCAGTGATGATCTACGCACGAGAAGATCGTCGCACGTGGTTCTCGTGATTCTTGCTGGCATCATTTGAGAATGACCGTCGCCATCATATCGTCGCTGGTGACAATCGCCGCCGTGCCTCTCCTCTCCTCTGCCTATCTTTCCTTCCTCCGCCTCTCCCCTAGCTGCATTCATCAGGCCGAGGCTGATCGGCTGGTTGCCAAGATTCTTCCTTCCTTCCTTTCCCTCCCTAAACCCTAAAGCTTCCCATCTCTATCTCCAAACTCCCCTCCCCTCCGTCCCCCTCTCCTCTCCTCTCCTCCCCTTTCCTTCCAGCCGTCATGCCTCACGCTAAGGCTGTCCGTTTGTCGCCAGTGAAACCACCAGCCTGTCCTAAGGGGAAATCATGGAGCGCTGGCGTGCAAGCCTGTGTCTGTGAGTTGATGCACTCTTGTGTCGCCTCGCCTGCTGCAGCTGCTGCCGCTGACGCTGCTGCCGCTGCTGCTGTCACCATTGCCGCTGTTGCTGCTGCTGCTGCTGCTGCTGCTGCTGCTGCTGCTGCTGTTGCTCGTGCTGTTGCTGCTGTTTCAATCTATCCTGCAAGTTCTCTCTCCCTGCTGTGATCCGTCAAGGAGAAGCAGCCGTACCCAGGCCTGTTCTACACCGGGTCTCCTGCCTCTCACCCCCCCAATCTTCTGCGCTTGTCTACCCCCTGCGCTACGCTCCTCTGCCGTGCCCACCAGCCACGTGCCGCGATGTCAGGGACTGCAAAAAGACCTCTGGCTACTGCGTCAATGGAATGTGCCTGTGCAAGACTGGCCTTGTGATGCTCCCCGATGAGACATGTGCCTGTGAGTGACTGTGCTGAGAGCTGGAGTGAGTGGCTATGCTGAGAGCTGGAGTGAGTGGCTATGCTGAGAGCTGGAGTGAGTGGCTATGCTGAGAGCTGGAGTGAGTGGCTATGCTGAGAGCTGGAGTGAGTGGCTATGCTGAGAGCTGGAGTGAGTGGCTATGCTGAGAGCTGGAGTGAGTGGCTATGCTGAGAGCTGGAGTGAGTGGCTATGCTGAGAGCTGGAGTGAGTGGCTATGCTGAGAGCTGGAGTGAGTGGCTATGCTGAGAGCTGGAGTGAGTGGCTATGCTGAGAGCTGGAGTGAGTGGCTATGCTGAGAGCTGGAGTGAGTGGCTATGCTGAGAGCTGGAGTGAGTGGCTATGCTGAGAGCTGGAGTGAGTGGCTATGCTGAGAGCTGGAGTGGGGCTGGTGTGAGTGGCTATGCTGAGAGCTGGAGTGAGTGGCTATGCTGAGGGCTGGAGTGAGTGGCTATGCTGAGAGCTGGAGTGAGTGGCTATGCTGAGGGCTGGTGTGAGTGGCTATGCTGAGAGCTGGAGTGAGTGGCTATGCTGAGAGCTGGAGTGAGTGGCTATGCTGAGGGCTGGAGTGAGTGGCTATGCTGAGAGCTGGAGTGAGTGGCTATGCTGAGGGCTGGAGTGAGTGGCTATGCTGAGAGCTGGAGTGAGTGGCTATGCTGAGGGCTGGTGTGAGTGGCTATGCTGAGGGCTGGTGTGAGTGGCTATGCTGAGGGCTGGTGTGAGTGGCTATGCTGAGGGCTGGTGTGAGTGACTATGCTGAGGGCTGGTGTGAGTGGCTATGCTGAGGGCTGGTGTGAGTGACTACGTTGAGGGTGCCATCCCTTGCCCCATACGCCCATCCGGCCCCTTGTGCTCCCTTGCTCTCTCCCCCTCTGCCACCTCCTCTCCCATGCCCTCCCTTCGCCCCACACCTCTCACCCGCCCCATGCCCCAACATCGCCTGTAACGGTGCAAGAGCAGCGGTCACGAAAGAAAAGAGCAGATAAAGTCTTAAGTAATGTCTTTCGAAGGGACTCAATTCTTGCCGTGCCCTTGCCTCCCCTGCTGTTACCCCTGCACCCAGTACCATGCGACCGGAACGAGTGTGGATCCGATGCCGTGTGTTACAAGAATGCCAAAGGGAGCAACACGTGCGCTTGTAACAGTGGTTACACCATGACTCCCTTGGGCTGCAAGGGTGAGTAATGCTGCAGTGGCTGTGGAAATAGCCGTGGGACTCAGTGCACAGTCACACGGTGCGTCTCACGGCTATCTGCACAGCCAAATGGCTCAGTGCGAGTGGCCCCTTTTGTCGCTTCCACACGGCGCTGCTCAATGCGAGGCTTGGGTGTTTCTGGCTCAGCTGTCCCTGCTTCCTCATTTCATCTTCCCCTCCTTTCACCCTTTGTGAGAGTCATGCTTGCAAACCAACTCTCCTCACTTCCTCCCCATCACTGCCTCCTGTGCCTCTCCTTCCCTTCTCTCCCCTTTCCCCTCAGAGCCATGCACTGTGAACAAATGTGGAGCGAATGCCTTCTGTTACAAGAATGCAGGAAGGAATGAAACATGTGGTTGCAACGATGGATTCACCACGACTTCCAATGGTCGCTGCATCGGTGAGTGTGGCTGGAGTCGCTGCATGGCTGGCTGGTGCTGTGCCTGTGGCACTGTGTGTGTTTTCCTCTCTCCTGCGCTCTCTCCTCCACCCAACAACCCATCCCGATCGCTCATTCTCTTGAAAATCCTCACGCGTTGACCCCGCCCGAGCACCCCAATCCCTTGTTATCTCTCCCCCCGCCCCCCTCTCCAATCTTCCTTCCTTCCAGACTCGTGCATTGTGCAGAACTGTGGAGGCAAGACCACCTGTGTCAAGGGCACAGGTGACCAGGCATGGTGCATTTGCAAGCAGGGCTTCAGAAATGTCTCTGGGGCATGCATCGGTACGTAAAACAACATGCAGGCGGCGTGGCACGCACGTGTGTATCATCATTCAGTTTGGGTTTGTGTCTCCCTCTTCCAGCCTGTCTTAAGCGGAAATTGTGGAACGCGGACGTGCAAGCCTGTGTCGGTGAGTTGATGCACCCTGCTGCCGCCACGCGGCCCACGCCTGCTGCTGCTACTGAATCTGCTGCTACTGCTGCTGCCGTCATTGCTGCTGTTGCTGTCGGCCCCATTGCTGCTGCTGCTGCTGCTGCTGCTGCTGCTCCTGAGGCTGCTGCTGTCTCAATCTATCCTGCAAGTTCTCTCTCCCTGCTGGGATCCGTAAGAGAGACGCAGCCCTAGCCAGGCCTGCTCTAGAACCGTGTTCTCCTGTCTCTCACCCCCCCAATCTTCTGCGCCCGTCTACCCCTGTGCTACGCTCCTCTCTGTGGTGCCTCCACCAGCCACGTGCCGCGATCTGCAAGAAGACCACTGGGTACTACGTTGATGGACTCTGCTTGTGAGGTGCCTCGAAAGCCGCCTCTTAACCCGCAATCTCTATTTTGAAAGATTTTTTCCTCCCTGCCGTGCCTCCACTCCACCAGCCACGTGCCGCGATGTGAAGGACTGCAAAAAGACCACTGGCTACTGCGTTGATGGACTCTGCTTGTGCAAGCCTGGCCTAATCGTGCTCCCCAGTGAAACATGTGCCTGTGAGTGACTATGCTGAGGGGTGCGATCTCATGCCTTATGTCCATGCTCCATAGACAATGATACTCCATGCCCCGTTTCCGGTTCCCATAATCCTATATTCCATGCGCCATGCCCTGTGCTGCATGCACCATTCACGGTTGACTTAAATGCATTGTGAGGCGTGCGCTAGTGGCCGTTGAGTGACACACATAAACCTTCGCTTCTCCCCTTGCCCTTCTTGCTCCTCTCGACCTCCTCGGCTCCCTTGCCCCATGTCGCCCATCCGGCCCCTTGTGCTCCCTTGCTCTCTCCCCTCCTGGGCACCACCTCCTAGGGTTGAGCAAAGGGCCAACACCTCCAACGAAAAGGGGTGTTCGGTGTTCACCAAACAACATTTTTGGCCCGACAACGAACATGTTTGAGGCGAACATGTTCGTGTTAGTTTTGTAGGCTCATTTCGTTTTAGTCCCACAGCATTCCCGTGGTGAAATTACACGGATTAACATTGACACTGGTTTCCAGTAAAACTCAAATCGTGGCACCCGTCCCCCCCCCCCCCCCACACACACACACTTCTGCCATCAGATCTGACGGCGAGATGCCAGGTCCGCGCATATTTGACGGCGAGATGCCAGATTTGCGCAGATCTGATGGAAAAAATGGCCCTTGGCGCCTTCGATCAGAGGACGTTCGCGACGAACACATTTGTGTTCGTCGCTGTTCGAAAACGAACATGAACATGTTCGACCCAAACACTTTTGGCAAAAGAAAGAAAGAAAAAAAATGTTTGGTTCGCCTCGAACATGTTCCCTTGCCCCCCCCACACCTCTCACCCACCCCATGCCCCAACAACGCCTGTGCAGCGAGTACCATGTAAGGGTGAAGAGCAGCAGTGGTGAAGGAAAATAGCGGATAAAGCTGCGACTATTGACTTTTGATTCGATTCAATTCCTGCCTCACATGCGCGCCCTTGCCTCCCCTGCTGTTACCCCCACACCCAGTACCATGCGACCGGAACGAGTGTGGATCCGATGCCGTGTGTTACAAGAATGCCAAAGGGAGCAACACGTGCGCTTGTAACAGTGGTTACACCATGACTCCCTTGGGCTGCAAGGGTGAGTGATGCTGCAGTGGCTGTGCAAATAGCCGTGGGAGTCAGTGCATAGCACAGCCCCTTTTATCGCCTTGAGTGAGAGTCATGCTTGCAAACCAGCTGTCATCACTTCCTCCCCATCACTGCCTCCTGTGCCTCTCCTTCCCTTCTCTCCCCATTCCCCTCAGAGCCATGCACTGTGACTAAATGTGGAGCGAATGCCTTCTGTTACAAGAATGCAGAAAGGAATGACACATGTGGTTGCAACGATGGATTCACCATGACTTCCAATGGTCGCTGCATCGGTGAGTGTGGCTGGAGTCGCTGCATGGCTGGCTGGTGCTGTGCCTGTGGCACTGGTAAGTGCCTGCGTCTCCCTCTCTCCTCTCCTGCGCTCTCTCCTCCACCCAAATACCCATCCCGATCGCTCATTCTCTTTCAAATCCTCACGCGTTGACCCCGAGCCTTCCAATCCCTTGTTATCTCTCTCTCCCCCCCCCTCTCCGATGTTCCTTCCAGACTCGTGCCTTATGCAGAACTGTGGTCCCAACGCCACCTGTGTCAAGGGCACAGGTGACCAGGCATGGTGCATTTGCAAGCAGGGCTTCAGAAATGTGTCTGGGAAATGCATAGGTAACACCAACAGACCGCATGCTGTAGTAGCGCCCCTTCGCGAGTAGAATCGCCCCTTTGTCTTGTCCTTTCATGTTGCATCCATGGTTGTGGTAGTAATATGTTCCTGACTGCTGACCCATTCCCTCATGCGCGGCCGAAGGCCGTTATATCTCTCTCTCTTGCTCTCTCCATTCGCCGGAAATTCTGAAGTGACGAACGAACAACACATTCCTTTCTCCATCTCGATCTCCAGACATGTTCCTGCTAGCTGCACTGCAGGAGAAAGTTTAGCAAAGGAGAAATCAGTTGTTGTAGTAAAACCTAGCTAATTCGCAAGTTCTGAAGTGACGACAAATAATGCATTCCTCTCTCCATCTCGCTTTTGTCTCCCTCTTTCAGCCTGTCCTAAGGGGAAATTGTGGAACGTGGACATGCAAGCCTGTGTCTGTGAGTTGATTCACTCTGCTCCTGCCACCCCCGCCTGCTGCCGTCTTTGCCGCTGTTGCTGTCAGCACCATTGCTGTTCCAGCTGTTGCTGCTGCTGTTGTTGCTGTCTCTCCCTGCCGGGATCCATCAAAGAGAAGCAGCCCTAGCCAGGCCTGCTCTAGAACCGTGTTCTCCTGTCTCTCACCCCCCCAATCTTCTGCGCCCGTCTACCCCTGTGCTACGATCCTCTCTGTGGTGCCTCCACTCCACCAGCCACGTGCAAAGATCTGAAGGACTGCAAAAATACCACTGGCCACTGCGTCAATGGAATGTGCTCGTGCAAGCCTGGCCTAGTCATGCTCCCCAATGAGACGTGTGCCTGTGAGTGACTGTGCTGAGCTGAGGGGTGATATCTCATTCCTTTTGAGTCGACTCAAAAATTACCATGCTCCATAGACAATGATACTCCATCCATGCCCCGTTCCCGTGTCCCGTGATCCTACATTCCATGTCCCATGGTCCATTTATGCCTCATGGCCCATTCCCCATGCCCCGTGACGCATGCACCATTCTTCATGAATGAACCTGCCGATTCTTCATCCGCTCTTCCCCTTGCCCTTCTTGCTCCTCTCGTCCTCCTTGGCTGCCTTGCCCCATACGCCAATCCGGCCCCTTGTGCTCCCTTACCCTCTCCCCCCTAGGCACCTCCTCTCCCATGCTCTCCCTTCGCCCCACACCTCTTACCCGCCCCATGTAATGGCGGCGAAGCAAAATAGCGGATAAAGCCGCGACTATTGACTTTTGAGGCGATTCAATTCCTGCCTCACATGCGTGCCCTTGCCTTGCTTGCTGTTACCCCCACACCCAGTACCATGCGACCGGAACGAGTGTGGATCCGATGCCGTGTGTTACAAGAATGCCACAGGGAGCAACACGTGCGCTTGTAACAGTGGTTACACCATGACTCCCTTGGGCTGCAAGGGTGAGTGATGCTGCAGTGGCTGTGCAAATAGCCGTGGGTGGGACTCAATGCAAGTCTTGGGTGTTTCTGGCTCAGCTGACCCAGCTTCCTCATCTCCCTTCCTGCCTTGAGTGAGAGTCATGCTTGCAAACCGGCAGCCCTCAGTGCCTTTCCATTGCTGCTTCCTGTGCCTCTCCCTTCCTTCCCTCCCCACCTCCCCTCAGAGCCATGCGCTGTGAACAAATGTGCAGGGAATAACAGTTCCTCAAGTCCACTTCCCTTCTGTTACAAGAATGGTGCAGGGACCGACACATGTGGTTGCAACGATGGGTACATTTTGATCTTCGATGGTCGCTGCATCGGTGAGTGTTGCTGGAGTCGCTGCATGGCTGGGTGGGTGGTGTGCCCGTGGCACTGGTGCGTCTCCCTCTCTCCTTCGCTCTCTTCTTCCATCTCTCCCCCACCCAACTTCCCATCCCGATCGCTCACACTCTTCAAAGCTCTAGGCCCAAATTGCGGACCGCGCTGGGCAGGTGTAATAATCTTGATGGATTGAAGCTGGGAAACTTGAGAACCTACGCCCTTGCAACTTGGGACTTGGGAAACCAGGTGACTTGCAACTTGATGGAACTTGGGACTTGGGAAACCAAACACAAAGTCCCCCCTTTGAAATTGTAGCGAGGGGTTGGGCGAAAGTGTAACACCCTCGCTCACAACACAACACCCCGTCAACTTCTGTGAGCACCTTCCCTCAAGCGCCCAACGGTCAACCTTACTAAGGTTGATCCTCCCTCCATCGGTCAACCTTACTAAGGTTGATCCTCCCTCCATCGGTCAACCTTACTAAGGTTGATCCTCCCTCCATCGGTCAACCTTACTAAGGTTGATCCTCCCTCCATCGGTCAACCTTACTAAGGTTGATCCTCCCTCGTTGACCCCGATCCTCCAATTCCCTCATCATCTCTCCCCCCCCACTCCGATCCTCCGTCCAGACTCGTGCCTTATGCAGAACTGTGGTCCCAACGCCACCTGTGTCAAGGGCACAGGTGACCAGGCATGGTGCATTTGCAAGCAGGGCTACAAAAATGTGTCTGGGAGATGCATCGGTACGTAATTTAACATGCCGGCTGCGTGGCACGCACGTGTGCATCATCATTCGGTTTGGGTTTGTGTCTTCCCTTGTCTGCTAAAAAGGAAGCGCAGCGCAAGGCGGACGTGCTACGCCTTTCTAAAATACATCGCAGGCAGTCTAGCAGTGTAAACACGGGCGTCCTGTGTCTTACCCCTCTCTTTCCTATGTCTTGTAACCTATTCCTCATCCCCCAAGCTCTCCTCGTGTAGTGAGGTGCATTTTGAGGCGCCTTAAATTGTAAACATAGGCTTCCTATGTCTTGTAACCTATTCCTCATCCCCCAAGCCCTCCTTTCTCTTTCTTTCGTATAATTGCCACCCCTCCCGTCAGATGAGTGCGATCTCTGTGGTCCCAATGCTACGTGTGACACGGACCAGCAGAGTGGAGCCAAAACCTGCCGTTGCAACAATGGTTACTACATGCTACCGGATAACACCTGTGCTGGTGCGTCGATGTGGCTCATTCGCTTTGCTCTCTTCCCAATACTCGCTCTCAGACTCACCACCCCTCACTCTCGCTTACCCCTTCCGTCTTGAATGGTCCTGTGTTTGTATGCACAGCATGTATCCCCTTCCTTCGTGTTTGTATGCACAGCATGTATCCCCTTCCTTCGTGTTTGTATGCACAGCATGTATCCCCTTCCTTCGTGTTTGTATGCACAGCATGTATCCCCTTCCTTCGTGTTTGTATGCACAGCATGTATCCCCTTCCTTCGTGTTTGTATGCACAGCATGTATCCCCTTCCTTCGTGTTTGTATGCACAGCATGTATCCCCTTCCTTCGTGTTTGTATGCACAGCATGTATCCCCTTCCTTCGTGTTTGTATGCACAGCATGTATCCCCTTCCTTCGTGTTTGTATGCACAGCATGTATCCCCTTCCTTCGTGTTTGTATGCACAGCATGTATCCCCTTCCTTCGTGTTTGTATGCACAGCATGTATCCCCTTCCTTCGTGTTTGTATGCACAGCATGTATCCCCTTCCTTCGTGTTTGTATGCACAGCATGTATCCCCTTCCTTCGTGTTTGTATGCACAGCATGTATCCCCTTCCTTCGTGTTTGTATGCACAGCATGTATCCCCTTCCTTCGTGTTTGTATGCACAGCATGTATCCCCTTCCTTCGTGTTTGTATGCACAGCATGTATCCCCTTCCTTCGTGTTTGTATGCACAGCATGTACAAACAAGGTCTAATCCCCCTCTCCTCCTCCCTCCCTCCTTTTTCTGCCAGCAACATGCAGCATCACGGGCTGTGCCATTGGTTCTAGCTGCGTTGGAAACGCTACTGAAGACATGTATTGCGCCGGTACGTATCATTCTGAGACGTCTCTCAGCGGTTGCATTCGCTCTACTTCACCCTCTTTCTCTTGCCTTCCCTTACTCGCCTTACGCTTTTCCGCTCCATTCCATGCTTGATGTTTTATTCATAAACGCTTGATAAAAAAAAAAAAAAATCACAAATGGTGCTCTTAGCTCTATCTCTTTCAAGCCGCACATTTCTGGAGGTGGAGACTACCGTGAGATTGTAGCTTGGAGGTGTTCCGAACTACTTCCCTCTCAAATGGTTCTCACTTGCCTTTCCCCAACTGTTGTTTTTCAATCCTCCCTATAAGATAACTGCAATTTCAAGGGATGCCATGACTCGGCTGTGTGTGCCAAGGACCCTGTATCTGGAACGGCATCCTGCCAGTGCAGCACCGGCTTTACCATGCAATCTGATGGCACTTGCAGAGGTGTGTATTGGTGGTTTCCTTTGCTTTACGTGACGCCTTCTTGGTACTTTCTCCCTCCCTAACCCTCTCCAAGGAATAGATCACAAGTGCTTTTGAGTCGACTCAAAAGCAAGGGATAGATCACAAGTGCTTTTGAATCGACTCAAAAGCAAGGGATAGATCACAAGTGTTATTTTGAAGCGCCTCAAAGCATGACAAGAAACTCTCAAGAGATCCTGACCAACCTCCTGATAGAAGCATGCGCAATCAAGCATGGTGGCAAAGCTTGTGAGAACTGTCAGCACTGCAAGCAACCTGCGTATGTATGTAGTAGTACTTGAAAGCACTGGCAAAACTTCCTTTTGTGTCGGTACTTAGCAGACCTTTCCGTTCATGTACTACTTAGCATACGTCACAGGAGTGGCTTGCCGTTTGCCATGGGTAGCTGTGGGCATCTTGCATTTCGAGTGTGATGCCCATGCTCATTCCACATTGGCCCTTTACGTGGTTTCCTTCTCTCTATCAATGCCACCAATGGTTCCTCTGTCCCTCCCTCCCTTTCCTCCTCCGTCCACATCAGAGCCATTGCAACACTGGCCTTTAACGTGGGCTCTCTCTATCAATGCCGCCACTGGTGCCTCTGTCCCTCCCTTTCCTCCCCATTCCCCTCAGAGCCATGCACTTTGAACAACTGTGGAGCGAATGCCTTCTGTTACAAGAATGCAGCAGGGAGTGACATGTGTGGCTGCGACGATGGGTACACCAGGACTTCCAATGATGGCTGCATGTGTGAGTGTTGCTGGAGTCGCTGCATGGCTGGTTGGGTGATGTGCGTCTTGTCTCACCTCACCTCACTCGTTCCCTTTGTCCAACTTCCAACCTCTCCCTCCCTCCCTCTCTCCTTCTCTCCTTCCTCCCCTTTTGTGGCCGGTTCGTTAGAAGCTAACGAGTCATGTGTGACGAGTCGCGTTCTAAAGTAGACTCAAAAGCACCCTCAGTGCAGTGTAACGAGTCGCGCAACTCTCGCTATCCGCCCCTAAGCATCTCTCACCATCCCTCCCTCACTGCAGTTCCATGTGACGACTTCGGCAACTGCCCTTTCTATGGCAGTACATGCGGCGAGGTCACTGGAGGCGGCTATATGTGCATGTGTGAATCCGGCTACAGAATGGTTAACGACAGATGCACCCGTATGTCATGGCCTGTATAATTCTGTTTGAGGCTTTTCTCCACTCTCACTTGTCATTCCCACATCGTTTTTCCCTAATCTGACCCTTCTTTGAGTGAGCTAGCTCAACAGCAGACTCATCCATCTTTCCCCGCCTCACCAAGTTTACCCCTAGACCCAAAACCCTCCTCGTCCTCACCTCCCCCTTCTTTTTCGGCCTTCTAACCGTTCCCGCTTGGCCCTTTCTTCCTCTCTCTGTCCCTCTCCCTGCCCCACTATGGATTTAATTCCACTCCTATCAGACGTGTGCCAGTTGACGGCCTGTCCGTCCAGAACTATTTGTGACCTGGACACTAAAGGGGGCGCTGTGTGCGTCTGCAACGATGGCTACGAGAAGCTGCCAAACGGCACTTGCATTGGTGCGTATTGGTGGCTTCTTTCGTCTCATGCAGTCTCTGTCTTGGTAGGTAAAAAGGGCATGTATGTATGTCTCATGCTCTCTCTCTCCTCCCCCCCACACTCTCACTCCCCTGACCACGTACCAGAAACGTGCAATCGCAAGAGTTGTGGTAGCTTTCGGGAAGAGTGTGTAGACGTGGAAGGCGGCGACTCCTTCTGCAGATGCTTCAATGGATACAGTGGGAAGCCTGGAGCATGTGTTGGTACGTGGTTTGGGACGTCTCAAAAGTCTTCAATGGATACAGTGGGAAGCCTGGGTCGTGTGTTGGTACGTGGTGGTGTGCTTCTCGGTCTGCATACTGATGCCACTCGCTCCCTCTCCCATTCTCTCTCACGCGGTCCTGCTCACTGGTAGCAAGGTAGGATTAAGCATGGGCATTTGACCCGGACGGGTCGGGTAACCCGACCCGGTCAAAACGCCCTTTAGGGCGGGTCGGGTCAGGAATGCTGAGAAGGCCGACCCGCCCGGGTCGGGTCGGGAAAACCCGGACGGGTCGGGTCGACCCGTGACCCGTCAGTCACTGTGATTTAGTGACGGGTTTTTGCGACCCGCCGGGTCGGGTTGACCCGTCCCGTCTGGGTCGCGTACCCAGTCAAATGACAGGGTTACCCGACCCGTTTTCGGATTAGGGTAGGGGTTGAACATCTCTTGGTTTTTTAGGTTTTTTTTCCCTCGACATTCTGATCTAGTCGCTAGACTAGATCAAGGCTAGTACTTCTGCGCTGCAGCTAGGGAGCATCATACAGTCTTCACTCTTCAATGTTAGCACTATTTAAACTGCATATTATCTTCAGGTTAGGGTTTGGCGCTCCCGCCATTTCGCAGCGTCGCACGACCAGGGGCGCAGCAGCGCGCGTGCAGCCACGCATTGGCGGGATCGCGTCCCCGCAATAGCGCGATCTCGGCCCCGCGTTTGCTCAGCGCGATCACGGCCCCGCATTGGCGCGATCGCCGCCACGCATATGCGCGATCGCGGCACCGCATTAGGACAGGTTCAGCATCGCGATCAGACCTAACCCCCATACCCTGCTGCTATGTAGCATATTTTGATCCGACCCAACCCGACCCGTGGTGTAACCGACCCGGTAACGGGTCACAAATACCCGTTCCCACGGGGCGGATCGGGTCACCAAAACAGAGTCAAACCCGACCCGCTAACCCGACCCGACCCGACCCGTTAAGCTAACGGGTCGCCCTCAACGGGACGGGTCGGGCCGGGTCGGGTCAAATGCCCATGCTTAGGTAGGATGGACCCGCCTGGGCCCTCTGCCATACCTAACTGGCACCGAACACGGGGCCTTGCTCTTGCGGCCATGGTGTTGCAGCCAAGGCCATTGTGCATGGCATCTGTGCGTCCACCTACTTTCCTGCAGTGGTGTTGCAGCCGAGGCCATTGTGCATAGCATCTGTGCGTCCACCTACTTTCCTGCCGTGGTGTTGCAGCCGAGGCCATTGTGTATAGCATCTGTGCGCCCACCTACTTTCCTGCAGCGAAGAAGGTTATTGGCGGGCCATGGGCCAGTCGCTCGGAGAACGAGTGGGGGGTGGTGCTGGAGGTGCAACAAGTCTGGGTGCCTGCACTGCACGGGTGCCTGGGAGAGGAGGATGTGGGCGGATCCCACAAAGGGGTCCCCAAGAGAGACCGAGCCGACTTTTGAGTCGACTCAAAAGTCACCTTGAGGTGCAACAAGTCTGGGTGCCTGCACTGCACGGGTGCCTGGGAGAGGAGGCTGTGGGCGGATCCCACAGAGGGGTGCCCAAGAGGCCAAGCCTGCCGAGCCGATGGCTAGTGAGAGGCTGGGGCGTTGTCCGACCTCTCTCTGTATTTCTCTCTCTCTCTCCCTCCCTTCTTCCAGAAAACTGCGATTACAAGACGTGTGGCGAACGGGAACGATGTGTTCCCCATGAAGACGGTGCCGCCTGTGAATGCATTGCGGGAGCCATCAGGGTCGAGGGTTCTTGTGTCGGTACGTTGTGCTTGTTCCACCCCCGTCCCTACCTACCCCTCCCCTCCAAAACCGCTGGTTCCTGTGGCAGTACATGTTGCTCTGCTCCGCCCCATTAGTGCTCGCATTTGCTCGTGAATCAGTGCTTCTCCTCCCCGTCTTTTCTGTCGCTCACACCTTCACTCTTCCACTCTCCTCCATGTCTAGTATCGTCAGTACTGGCTGGCAGCCAATCTGATTCTGACCGTTGACTCAGTCTCTGAATTCTGTTCTGAAAGGTCCTCACTAGAGTGGTATGCATCACTAAAAGGTCCTCACTGGAGTGGTATGCATCACTGAAAGGTCCTCACGGGAGTGGTTTGCCGTTTGCATGGTTGGCTGCTGGCATCTTGCCATTTTATTGCTGCACTGTACTATTGCTATGATACCACTGCTATCTATCTGTTCCTGCATCGCCACTCAGCTGTGATATCATTGCAACATTCGCCTTTAACGTGGGCTTTCTCTATCAATGCCACCAATGGTTCCTCTGTCCCTCCCTCCCTTTCCTCCCCCGTCCACCTCAGAGCCATGCACTGTGAACAACTGTGGAGAGAACTCCTTCTGTTACAAGAATGCAGCAGCGGAGAATACGTGTGCTTGTAACGATGGTTACACGATGACTCCCTTGGGCTGCAAGGGTGAGTAATGATGCGGTGACTGTGCATGGCTCAGCTGACCCGGCAAACCGGCAAACCCGAGAGAACTCCTCATCTCCCTTGGTGCCTTGAGTGAGAGTCATGCTTGCAAACCGGCAGCCCTCAGGGCCTCCCCATCACTGCCTCCTGTGCCTCTCCTTCCCTTCTCTCCCCATTCCCCTCAGAGCCATGCACTGTGACTAAATGTGGAGCGAATGCCTTCTGTTACAAGAATGCAGAAAGGAATGAAACATGTGGTTGCAACGATGGATTCACCATGACTTCCAATGGTCGCTGCATCGGTGAGTGTGGCTGGAGTCGCTGCATGGCTGGCTGGTGCTGTGCCTGTGGCACTGGTAAGTGCCTGCGTCTCCCTCTCTCCTTCGCTCTCTCCTTCCATCTCTCCTCCACCCAACTGCATTGATTCTGAGCCCCTCATTCCATCATCATCTCTCCCGCACCTCTTCAATATTCCTTCCAGACTCGTGCCTTATGCAGAACTGTGATCCCATCGCCACCTGTGTCAAGGGCACACGTGACCAGGCATGGTGCGTTTGCAAGCAGGGCTACAAAAATGTGTCTGGGGCATGCATCGGTACATAAAATTACATGCGGCTGCGTGGCACGTGTATCGTCATTCCGTTTGGGCTCGTGTCTTCCCTTGTCTGCTAAAACGAAAGCGCGAGGCGAACGTGCTACGCCTTTTCTAGAGTACATCGCCGGCAGTGTAGCAGTGTGAACATGGACTTCCTACTTCTTGCAACCTATTCCTCATCTCCCTCACCCTCTTTCTCGTTCTCTCTTTTTATTGCCACCCCTTCTGTCAGATGTGTGCGATCTCTGTGGCCCCAATGCTACATGTGAGATGGGCCTTCAAAGTGGAGCCAAAACCTGCCGTTGCAACAATGGTTACTACATGCTACCGAATAACACCTGTGCCGGTGCGTAGTTGTGGCCCCATATTGGGACCCTCATTCGCTTTACCCATCCCCAATACTCGGTCTCGGTCTCACCACCCCTCACCTCGTTTGGCATTGGAGACACCCCTTGCCCTCTCTCTTCTCTTCCCCCTCCCCTCTCAATTCGTCCTGTGTTTGGATGCACAACATGAACAGGCAAGGTCTGGTGAAAGAAAAACCCTCGCTCCCCCCTCTCCCTTCTGCTTTCCCTTTGCCCCCATCCCCCCACCAATCCCTTTCTCTTCCTCCCTCCCCGCTTCCTTCGCCAGCAACATGCATCATCACAGGCTGTGCCATTGGTTCTAGCTGCGTTGGAGACGTTATTGAAGACATGTATTGCGCCGGTACGTATCATTCTGAGAAGTCTCTGAGCGGTTGCAATGCGCTACCTCATCCATTTGCTCGTTCCTCTCCTTGCTCGCCTTTCTTTTTTCCGCTCTGTTCCATTCTTGGTATCATCAATACTGGTAAACCCTCTAGCCTTCTGGCTGTTTTTATTTAGGCACCTCAAAAGGCGTCCATGCTTCGTGGTGTCATCAAATATTGGCAGAACTTCTGGCCTTCTGATTGTTTGTGTGGTAACATTTTCACACAAAGCGTTCTCTGTTTCCCCCAAGCCGTGCATTTCTTGAGAGTACCGTGAGATTGGAGCTTGGAGTTGTTCCCTTCCGAACTACTTCCCTTCCTTCCGACCTTGCAGCTTGAGATGGTACTTGCCTTTCCCCAACTGTTTCTTTCATCCTCCCTGTCAGAGAACTGTTATCTCAAGGGATGCCACGACACGGCCATGTGTGTCAAGGACCCTGCATCTGGAAAGGCATCTTGCCAGTGCAGCACAGGCTTGATCATGCAATCTGACGGCACTTGCCAAGGTGTGTGCTGGTTTTTTCTTTTTGTGTCTACTTGGTGCTTCCTTCCTCCCTATCCCTCTCCTATGAATAGATCACAAGTGTTGTTTTGAAGTGCCTCAAAGCATGTCAAGAAGCTTTCGAGAGATCGTGACCACCTGCCTGGAGGGATGAGCACCGGACGAACATCGTCGCGGCTCGCCCGAACTGTGACGAACACACTCAGTGGGCGAACCGAACATGTTCGGTTCGCCTGAACACTTTTTACTGAAATCTTATGTTCGAGGTTCGCCCACTGTGGGCGAACCTATTAAAGGGGGCCGAACGTCAGAGATGTTCGGGCGAACACGAACATGTTCGGTTGGTTGGGATGTGGGTGTACACCCCAACCAACACAAAGTACAAACTGTCAGAACTTAGGCTGAGACTTGATACATTAGTAGTGAGCTCAACGCTCTTTAAGTGCATAGGAAATGAGCAAGGAGTGGATGGAGAGGGAATCAGGGGCTATCCTAGGGAATCAAGGGTAATCCCAAGGCAATCTCCAATTGGTGGCTTGGAGATTGCTTGGAGATTACATTTGGGTTTGGTTGGAATGTGGGTGTACACCCAACCAAACACAAAGTGCAAACTACACTAACCTAAAAGTACAAGTACATGATGTGAGATTGAGGGCTAACATCAACACAAACTACACTAATGTATGATATAAAAAGTGCAAGTACAAAGGTTCAGATAAAGGGCTAACATCAACACCCCCTCATAAACGTCAATCTAAATCAAGGCAGAGAAGCTGGGGCACAGAGCCTCATGGCGTCAAAAAGACGATGGTGAGGAACCCGCCCAAGGGTCGTGAACAGATCAGCCAAGTTGCAGTAAGAAGCGATGTACTACACCATCAGCTGATCAAGCTGAGCTGAACAAGGTCACGAATGAAGAAGTGACGAAGCTCGCGCGATGTGCTTGGTGCGGGTGTAGAACTAACGATCCTGGGAGAGGTGGATGTACTCTGATTGTCACACCAGATGGTGGGTGTCAACTGAGGGTAGCCAAGCACCTGGAGAAGGAAACAGAGCCAACGAGCCTCCTGAGTTGCCATAGTGCCGGCATATAGTTCTGCCTCGCATGATGAGAGGGAGATTGCAGAGGACTTCGTGGAGAGCCAACTAACAACTCCACCACCAAGGGTGAAGTTGTAGCCCTGGGAGGAGCGTCGGTCGGTCCGGTCATCTGCCCAGGAGAGTCATTGTAGCCTTTCAGTCGGGGAGGAGTAAAACCACCAAGTGTGAGGACATGAGACTTGGTGTCTTGCAGATAATGCAAAACCCGCTTCACACTTGTCCAGCGGAGATCGGTAAAGTGTCCAGGAGCCACATACCGAAAGAGAGGACTGACAGGATATGCCAGGTCAGGGCGAGTACACAAAATGGCGTACATGAGGGACCCGACAAGCTCCGGGTATGGCTCGGAGCAGGCCTTGGGTATGGGTGTAGCTGGAGCTGTGAGCCAGTGGCTCATAGCTATGAGCTATGAGCCAGACCTTGAGAAGGCGCTGCAGCGGCAGTGGGGTGGCAATGGGCGTGCAGGAGCCCATCTGAAAGTGCTTGAGGACATTGTCGATGTAAAATTTTCTGAGAGAGCCTGGTGGTCCGAACCTAACGATCGCGTACAATCTCCATCCCCAGGTATTCCTTGAGGTCACCAAGGTCCTTCATCAAGATGGTCTTGCTCAAAGTCGTCTGAACCGAAGTCATCTCAGCGGAGTCCTTGGAGACGATGATGAAATCGTCAATTTAGACCGGCTCAAAGATGTAGAACGCCTCAAAGTGACGGCTCGGAGTGACGGAGTCCCTTCCATCTCCCCATCTCTCCCCTGTTGCTTTTTCTTCCAACCCCCCTCTCCCTCTACTTTCTCTCTGTTCAGTGTGTGGCACCGACAGTGACTGCCCAATGCACGCCTATTGCAGCGGCGGTGTGGAGTGCGTTTGCCAACCCGACTACCCATGGAACGGCACTCATTGCACTGGTATGTGGTGGCACCGTTTCTTTCACACCCCCTCACTTCATTCGTTCTTTGCATGCCAAGTCCGTTGCTCCTTTTATCTATGCCCCTCTGAATTAACACGCTCCTGCCCGTCTTGTTCAAACTGCCTCAATTCTCTTCAAACTTTCCAGACCCCTGCGACGGTGTGAAGTGCCGTCCCAATGCTTACTGCAACTACGGTCAATGCGATTGCAACCCCGACTACTACATGCTATCGAATGGCACTTGCACTGGTGCGTGTCAGGTTGTAGGGGTCATGTAAAACAAAAAAAAGGCATTGAGAGAGCGAGAGAAAGAGTGAGCCTTCAGACCTCTGCACTTGCCTTTGCCCTCAGCCCCTTGCCCCTCGGCATGGGTAAGGGCCCTGTGTTGTTAGGTACTTATTTTCCTTTAATTATGCTGAAGGTTAGTTCACTAGTTTGTTTTATGGTTTGTATGTATTTGCTTACATTATAATAGTGTAGACAATAGGGGTTGGGTTATATTAGTTATAGGGTGCCCCCCTGAGTGACTTTATCAAGTGCTAGGCACCCCAAATTCGGCTTTGGGGCACCCCAGCACGTTTCCCATCCTTGGGGACGCGGCTCCAGCCTGGACCCACGAATTTCAACACTGGAAACGCGGCTCCAGCTTGGAATTCGCGTTTTCAATTCGTGGAATCGCGGTTTCACTAGAGGGGGGCGCTTCCAGGCCCACTTTGAGGGTCCCTCACGTCCCCATCTTGACTGTGGGCGACTTGAGCACCCATTTGGCCACCCCAAGTCCCTTGGGTACCAAATTCCTCACCTGGACCAGCCCAAGTCGCCTCCAAGCTAGCTCTCTTCACTTTCTGCCTATTTTAGCTTTTGTTTTGCTTGTATTCATCACTTCAGTTAACTTTTGTTTGTAGACCCTTGTCAACATCTCAGAACTAGCTTCTCCTTGTGCACATTGTGCACATAGGTCTGATTTTCTACACCCTGTTTGCCTTCGGAGCTCAAAATTTCAAGGTCATTCCAAACCCTCACTCACTCTCGCACTCTCTCCCATGCTCTCCCCCACACTCTCACCGCCCCTGACCATGTACCAGAATCGTGCATAATCAGGAATTGTGGCTCTAGGGAAGAGTGTATGGATTATGGCGGCGAGAACGGCGAGTCAGTCTGCAGATGTTCATCTGGATACATTGGGGGGCCTGGATCGTGTGTTGGTACGTGGTGTGATTCTTTGTCTGCATATTGATGCTCCTCGCTCCCTCTCCCACACCCTACCTCACGTGGTCTTCACTGATAGCAACATGGAACGGCACCCGTTGCACTGGTATGTGATGGCACCGTTTCTTTCACTTCACACCCCCTCTCTTCATTCGTTCTTTGCATGCCAAGTCCTTTGCTCCTTTTATCTATGTCCGTCTGGATTAACACACTCCTGCCCGTCTTGGGGTCTCTTCCAACTTTCCAGACCCCTGCGATGGTGTGAAGTGCCGTCCCAATGCTTACTGCAGTGACGGTCAATGCTTTTGCAACAACTACTATACCCAGCTGTCAGATGGCACTTGCTCTGGTGCGTGTTCCCTCCCTCCCTCTCTCTCTCCCTCTCTCTCTCCCTCTCTCCCTCTATCCCCTCCCCCCTCCCTATCTCTCCTCTCCTCTCCTTCTCACCAGCTCTCCTCCCCCCTTCCTCCCTCCTCCTTCCCCCACCAACCCACATCCATTCCCGCGACCTGGCTAGGATCTCCCCCCCCTCTCCCCTCCACATCATCCCCCTCATCCTTCTTAGATTATCCTTCTTAAATCATCCTGCTCATCCTCCGTCCGCTGCTTGTCTGCAAAGGAGGGCGCACACTGGTCTTTGTGAGCCTGTGGGAAAGCCCTAAGAGTCAAGTCACCATGTTGCTGGCCTTGGTCAGCAACGCAGCAGCCTTGACGTTGCAGGGAGTTTTTGAGAATTTTCAAAAACTCTCTGCATGAGAATTCTAAAAAATTCCATGTTGCTGGCCTTGGTCAGCAACGCAGCGGCCTCAGCCAGTAAAGCCAGCAACCCTCACTCACTCTTGCACTCTCTTCTGCGCTCTGGCCCTCTCAAACTCTAAACGCACACTTCCATTTCTGCTGAAAGTCTCACTCTGTCTCTCTCCCCCCCTCTCCCCGCCCACACTCGCTCTTCCCCTGACCATGTACCAGAATCGTGCGTGCTTCTGAAGTGTGGCTCTAGGGAAATGTGTATGGAAAATGACGGCGTCAACGGCGAGTCAGTCTGCAGATGTGCTCCTGGATACATTGGGGAGCCTGGATCGTGTGTTGGTACGTGGTGTGCTTCTTTGTGTCCATACATGCCCCTCGCTCCTTCTCCCCACACTCTCTTTCACGCGCTCCTGCTCACTCATAGCAACATGCGCCCTGATAGCTCCTGCTCACACATAGCAGTGTGGGAGGCTGGTGGGAGGCTGTCCCGGTTGCCAGACCCGTTCCCTCTGTCTGTACTCTCTCCCCCCTGCTTCCAGAAACATGCGATGTGCCGAACGTGTGTGGCGAAGGGGGGATATGCGCCCCTAATGAAGCCGGTGGTGTGACCTGTGAATGCATGGATGGGCGCGTCAGCGTTGGTGGTTCTTGTGTCGGTACGTTGTTCAATTCCTCTCTCTGCCCGTGTCTTGTACTCTCCTTCATGTGCGTTCTCTCCTGCCCTCCTCTGTCGGCAGTAGGGATGAACAAGGGGCGAACACGAACGTGTTCGCGTTCGCCCATGCACGAACACCCCTGTTCGGCGAACCGAACACTGTTCGCTTCGGCGAACACCTTAAGCAAAAACAGGTGTTCGCCGTTCGCCTATGAAGGCGTGTTCGGGCGAACCTTGAACACGTTCGTGTTCGTCTAGGGGCAAATTGAAGCAGCGGCCCGAACACGAACGTGTTCGGGCGAACCTCGAACGTGTTTGGGTGAACCTCGAACACTGTTCGGCGACCACTTTATGCCAAAAAAAAAACCTGTTCGGTTCGTCTCGAACACGTTCGAGGCGAACCGAACAGGTGTTCGTTTTTTTGCTCATCCCTAGTTGGCAGCGTCCCCTCCCCTCCGCACATGGCTGCTCAAGGTGCCTTCCTCCTTCTGCACATGGCTGCTCAAGGTGCCTTCATCCTTCCGCACATGGCTGCTCAAGGTGCTGCAATCTGTGCCTGCCAGTGTGGCTCCACGAATGTGCATGCAAGTGCACGTTTGTTCTCTCTGTGTGTGTCTCTCTCCCACCCTGCGTGCAGAATCATGTGATAACACGAGGTGTGGCGAATCGGAAGCATGTGTCCCGCGGGAAAGCGGTCCGACCTGTGAATGCATCAATGGCACCGTCAGGGTGGCTGGCTCTTGTGTCGGTACGTTGTGCTTGTTCTTGTGTCGGTACGTTGTTCTTGTTCTTGTGTCGGTAAGAAGGTGAAGGTGTGTGGCGAGGGGGAGCAATGTGTCCCTAATGAAGGCAGTATTACCTGTGAATGCATAGATGGAACCGTCAGGGTGGCTGGCTCTTGTGTCAGTACGTTGTGCTTGTTCGATCCCTTTCCTTTCCCCTCCCCCGTCCCCCGGCCCCTCACCCCTCATCTCTGTCTGCCCGCCCCTTTGACCATCCTTTCATGTGCTTTTGATTCCTGCTCTGTTGGTCTCCCCCTGCTTTTTGCAACCCTTACATGTCTCTATGCTCAACTCTTTTGTGATGTCTTCAATGAATCCCGCTTGGCCACGTTCTCTTTGCTTCCCTCCTGTGCAGCCGCGTGCGACATCACAAAGAACGATTGCCATGTGAATGCCACTTGCGCCAAGGTTTCTGGAAACGTGGGAGTGTGTAAATGCAATGCTGGTTTCCAGTCAGATGATGCCTCATGCCTTGGTAAGTGATGCTCTGCGATTGCTTTTGCTGCCGCCTCACTCACTTGGGGACATGCATTGGTGCATGCCATGCCATTGCCAACCACCCCATCGCTTCCCAACCACCCTATCACTTCCCAACCACAGTATCTCCTTGATCGCTCGATATTGCACGCCCCCCTTAAACTGTTCCTTCCGTCCCGTCATCCCATCTCCCATTGCCTCCTCTCTCTCCCTGCTCTTTCCCTACGTTCAGTGTGTGTCGACAACAGTGATTGCCCCGTGCATGCTTATTGTGAAGCTGGTGTGCAGTGTCTTTGTGAAGCTGGCTACCCATGGAACGGCACCCATTGCACTGGTATGTGATGGCGCCATTTCTTTCACACCCTCTCTCTTCGTACTTCAATTCCCAAGTCTGACTGACCTCATTTACCTTCTGCAAACTGCCTTTTCAAACCTCCTCCGATTCTCCTTGCAGATCTCTGCAATCACATCAACTGTGGCCCCAACTCTTTCTGCAAGGCGGCTATTTGCGGATGCAACGACAACTTTATCATGTCGCCAACTGGCACTTGCACTGGTGCGTGCCCGCTCGCTCTCTTGCTCTCTCGCGCTCTCGCTGTCGAGAACAAACAACCACTTATCGCCATGGGACTGCCCCCCCCGCCCCGTCACCTGCCGTACCTTCGAATGGAGGCCAACAGCTTGCTGCCCCTCTGGCGCATGCCACACCACCGACGGCTTGCTGCCTCTGATCAGTAGTACATGGGACGGAGGGAGAACAACCTTCGGCGCAAGCAACCATGTGTAGACAGAGATGTTTTGAGACGTCTCAATACATGGGACGGAGGGAGAGCAAACTTTGGTGCAACCACGCGCTGGGCTGGGCCATCCATCGTTGTTGGGAGCTTCTGACTGCTCTCCTTCTATGCCAAAGATAAAAGATATGTTTTGAGACGTCTCAAAACAAATCTTTTATCGTTGTTGGGAGCTTCTGACTGCTCTCCTGCTATGCCACCGGTCTTCCCGTAGTACGATGCTGCCTGCCTGCCTACGCCCCGGCTGTACCTTACATTACAGGCCCACCGCGGCCTTCAGAGGTGGAGTGGGCGAGCTGCGGAGCCGCTGCTCAGGTACGCATTGAGAAGGCGCTTGGCTGCTTGCTTGGCAAGTTATCGAAGGAACTCGCCTATCGGAAGGAACTCGAGATACAGCTGGCTTCCTCGTCGTCTCCCTTCGTGCCTTGAGTGCGAGTCTCGCTTGCAAACCGGCAACACTCAATACCTCTCTCTCTCCCTTCCCTTCCCCCTTCCCCTCAGAGAAATGCACTGTGAACAACTGTGAAGCAAATGCCTTCTGTTTCAAGAATGCAACAGGGAGTGACATGTGTAGCTGCAACGATGGGTACACCAGGACTCCCAGTGATGGCTGCGAGGGTAAGCGTGGCTGGAGTCGCTGCATGGCTGGGTGGTGTGCCTGTGGCAGTGGGTAAGAGCCTGCCTTATTTAATCACCCATTATGATGGATTGGTAATGTTGTTTTATGCCTCACCCGTTCTGCTCGTTTCAACTTCCAACCTCTCCCTCCTTCCCACTCTCCTTCGCTCTCTCCTTCCCTCTCTCCTCCACCCGACTTCCCATCCCGATCGCTCACACTCTTGCGAGTCCCCCCTACCTCTCGCCTATCTCTTCCCCCTCTTTGATCATCCTTCCAGACTCGTGCGTTGTGAAGGGATGTGGTGCCAACACCACGTGTGTCAAGGGCAAGCGTGACCTGGCATTCTGCATCTGCAAGCAGGGCTTCAGAAATGTGTCTGGAAATTGCATTGGTACGAAAATGTATATGCTGGCTGCGTGGCACGTGTGTATCATTAACATGTGTCTTCTTTTGCTGCAACCTATTTCTCATTATCCTCACCCTCTCTCTCATTATCTCTCATTATTGCCACCCCTCTTGTCAGAAATCTGCGATCTCTGTGGTCCCAATGCTACATGTGAGACGGACCAGCAGAGTGGAACCAAAACCTGCCGTTGCAACAATGGTTTCTACATGCTACCGGATAACTCCTGTGCTGGTGCGTATATTTGGCCTCCTTTGCTTTACCCCATCCTCAATACTCGCTCTCAGTCTCACCACCCCTCGCCTCCTCTAGCAATGGAAGCACCCCTTACCCTCCCTCCTCCCCCCTCCCTCTCAAATGGTCCTATGTTTTAATGCACAACCGCCACTCCCCCCTCTTCCTTCTGCTTCCCCTCTGCTCCCCTCCCCTCCCTCTGAACCCTCTCTCTTCCTCCCCCATTCCTTCGCCAGCATCATGCATCGTCACGGGATGTGCCATTGGTTCTAGCTGCGTTGGAGACGTTGCTGAAGACATGTATTGCGCTGGTACGTAACATTTCGAGGCATCTCAGCTCAGGGCGGCTGGAATGGCTCTACTTCATATCCTCTTTCTCGTGCATTTTCTTGCTTGCCTTCCTCTTTTCCGTTGCATTCCACGCTTGCCATCATCAATACTGGTAAATTATCTGAACTTTTTTATTTTTGCGTGCAAAAATTTCACACAAAGTGCATTTCCCCCAGGCCGTGCATTTCCTGATAGTACCGTGAGATAGAGCTTTGGGGTGTTCCAAACTACTTTCCTTCCTCTTCAAATGGTACTTACTTGCCTATCCCCACCCCAACTTTTGTTTTTTGCATCCTCCCTGTCAGATAACTGCAATTTCAAGGGATGCCATGACTCGGCTGTGTGTGCCAAGGACCCTGTATCTGGAACGGCATCCTGCCAGTGCAGCACCGGCTTTACCATGCAATCTGATGGCACTTGCAGAGGTGTGTATTGGTGGTTTCCTTTGCTTTTCGTGACGCCTACTTGGTGCTTCCTCCCTCCTTCACCCTCGGTAAGAGACAGATCACACGTGTAGTTTTGTAGCTCCTCAAAGCTCATCCCCGCTCATCCCCTTCCTCTCTACCTCTCATCCCCCATTCTCGCCATCTTCCCCCAATTTGCACTCTCTTCTTCACCTCTCTCTACCTTTCTCCCTTTTTTATGTCCTCCATCCCTCTCTATCAGATGACTGCGAAACTAAGGACTGTGGTGAGCGAGGAGTGTGCGAGCATGACCCTGTCACTCTAGAAGCCATCTGCATTTGCTTTATGGACGGCACCGTCCAGCTGCCAAATGGGACTTGCATCGGTGCGTATGTGAACTCCCTCGCTCTCTCTTCCCCCCTCCCCTTCACTCCCCCTTCTCTTCCTATTCAAGAAGCATCCCTGATGTGCCCCATAGCTATAATTGATAGCTCTCCCCCTCTCTATCTCTCCCGTCCTCTCCCCACCAATCATCTGCCAGATAAGTGCTGGGAAAGGTGGTGCTGGCCCCCAGCCGTTTGTCGCGACGATATTACCTGCACATGTGGCGATCACATGATTGGCGAGCCTGGATCTTGTCTCGGTACGTTGTGTATGGGAGTACAGGAAATGGTCGAGCCGCCTTTGCACGGGGTTGACTTTTGAGTCGACTGAAAAGTCAACTTGCTGTGCATGGGAGTACAGGAAATGGTTGAGCTGCCTTTGCACGGGAAGTCTTCCGACAAATGTATTGTTTTTCCCACTACTAGTTTTGAGGCGCCTCAAAACTAGACTTGTATTGTTTTTCCCACTACTCCTACAACTTGCAGCCGTCCAAATTCCAATTCCAATTCCAATTCCATACGATAAACTTGTGTTAACTCCTAAGAATTCATTGCTCAGTCCAAACTGCATGCTGACATGTGCAATGTCAACAGCTGAACGCCACTAGAGAACACGTGCTCACCTCCCTCTCTCCTGCATACCCCCTCCCCTCTCGTGTCATCCATCCTCCAGCAACATGTGATCACCCTGACGTGAATTGCAGCCCAGAAGAAGACTGCATTCCTCCAAGCATGGAAAAACGGACCCATGCTAAATGCGTGTGCAAGGACGGGTACCTTCGCAGAGAGACACACGTTTGTGCCCGTACGTATGCTTTTTTTCAATTATGCCAGTCTCCCTTCGTTCCTCTCAAGCAGTCATGTTTTAGAATAGGCAAACGGGTACAAGCGTTGGCAAGTAAGACTGATGTAGCTAGACAAAACGAAGCAACTCATATGCCATAAACCACACGGCCTCTTGCTTTTTTCCTTGCCTATGACAGACCCCCCCCCCCCCCCCCCCCCCCCCCCCCCCCAGACTACACAAGAGTACTTCCAACCAAGCAACACCCCCTACCCCTCCTTTCTGCCAATCTGTCGCTAGGATAGGAGGGGTAGGGGGTGTTGCTTGGTTGAAACTCTCCCTCCTCCCTGTCACCCTCCGCAACCTAGGTCTGCCGCAACGCAGCATATGCTGGGGCCCACGGGTCATGCCGAGAGTGTGGGGCCCACGGGTCATGCCGAGAGTGTGGGGCCCATGGGTCATGCCGAGAGTGTGGGGCCCACGGGTCCTGCTGAGACTGCACTGTAATTGCTTTTGATAGGAGAGATTTGAGAAGGGAGGGAGTATCTCAGAACCCCCCCCCCACCCTTCTCTCTCTTTCTCTCTCACTCTCTCCCTCTCTCTCTCTCTACCTGTGCACAATCCAATCTCCCACATACCCCCTCTCACCAACCATCTGCCAGCCACATGCAAAATTCTGGCCGATCCGTGGAGTCCAAAGCCGTGTGGTGACTTGGAAGAATGCTTTGAAGACCTCCCAAACGGGATCGCTGGAAGCTGCGAGTGTGTGGCTGGATACTATCGCCGGAACGGGGAGTGTGTTGGTACGTACATATGTTCTTTTGACACGTCTCAAAAATACACTTTAATTACGTGACCTCCCAAACGGGATCGCTGGAAGATGCGAGTGTGTGGCTGGATACTATTGCCAGAACCGGGTGTGTGCTGGTACGTACGCATGTGTTACTGTCCTTTGTGCTGGTATGTCTGTATGTATGTGCTGGTGTTTTATGTGCTGGTGCTTCCGTATTTATGTGCTTGTATTTTCGTACGTATGTGCTGTCCTTTGTGCTGGTATTTTCGTACTTGTGCTGGTATTTTCGTACTTGTGTTGGTATTTTCGTACTTGTGCTGGTATTTTCGTACGTATGTGCTGTCCTTTGTGCTGGTATTTTCGTACTTGTGCTGGTATTTTCGTACCTATGTGCTGTCCTTTGTGCTACGATTTTCGTACGAATGTGCTGGTATCTGTACTCCGTTTTCACCATCTTCATCTCTCCCCCTCTCCTTCACCTCTTTCTCAAGGTTCATCCGAAGTCAAGCAGTGGTGTGAATGAGGTTTGTGTGGCTCACGGAAATAATTTGCTTGCTTGGATATGTTCGTGGCCTGTATATATATGGCGTGCGCTTGCACAATACCACAGCTCAGTTTGAGTCGTGTTCTGAGTCGACTCAAAACACCTACCACAGCTCAGTTTGAGCAATCAGGAAAAGTTTGATGTGTCTTTCAAGCCAATCCCATTTGAATAAGTACCATTCCCCCTGCTGGATTGCAGGTGATTTTCAGAGGACTCAGAAAACACCTGCTGGTTTGCCTCTGTTGATTTATGGAAGGTGGTGGGTGTCCCATCCCGCATGCCTGACCTGCTTACACACTCCTGTCTTCTCTCCATCTGTGTCCAGACTTTCTTCGTGACGAATGCACCACTGACAACTGTGGTGATGGCAATTGCGTTGAGAAATATGACAACTGGTGGTGGTGGAACAACAATCCGCCCTTTCAATACTGCAAGTGCAACGATGGCTACACACCGGATCCAGTCTCAGGAAATTGCATAGGTACGTACGTACGTACGTACAATGGATTAAAAAAAACCCGTGGCAGTTCTTTCTCTATGTTTCCCTATCCCCGTTATCTCTGTTTTTATTTCTCTGGGTCTGAGGCATGGCCCAACAAGCTTTGTTGGCCTTGTGGTGTGGTGTTCATCAAAGCTAACCTTTTGGTGTTTAACCATATGAACTCTTCAAACCCCCCATCTCCCCTTCCCTGTCCACCTCCCCTCCCTGCCTACCCGTGCTCCCCTCCCCTCTCTCCCTCTCATCATACTCAATCTCCACCCTCCATCTGCCAGTATCATGCCCGGCCATGCCCTGTCCATATGGATACCTTTGTGACACATCTGGACTTTATCCGGTCTGTAAGAAAGGTGCGCTTGCTCGGCAACTTACACACGTTCCATCCAATCATCGTCCATCCAATCATCGTCCATCCAATGATCATCCATTGGGGAGTAATGAGGATGGTTACTCTTGATCGCTGTGATAAAGGCGAGGTGAAGTTGCTTATCTAGCCACTGTTGGTCACATGGCAAATGGGGAGTAGTCACGTGGCAGATGTGGTTTTTCTAGACAATTGCTGGTGATTGAGAGAAGGTAGACAGATTGTCTGCTTTGGCAGCAAAGCAGATCGTCTTGCTTTCATTCTGTTGCTAATTTGCACCTGTACCTCTTTATCCCTCTTGGATTCTGTTGCAGTTAACTGCCCGGCTAACTGTCCTCGTGACTGTGTTTGGAACTCCCAGATGAGCATTCAAGCCTGCCCTAGTACGTGATGGTCCATATATCCAAGTCCTGATGCTCTCATTTACCGTTGCCAGAAGAAGGGTCCTGGTACTTGACCCGTTGCCTTCCCTTTATCATTCACTCGTGCACATTCCACTCCCTGACCCTTCTCCCCTCTCCTGATGTCCTCTTTCTGTCATTTTGCTCCTTCCTGCGTTTCCCTTCTCCACTTCGCTGCCTCACTTGCGTGGCTGACCCACATATTCATCCCTTCCTGCTCCAATGCCACATCCACACCAGCATGCTCCCTGCCAAAGGTCATTGCATTAGTGGCGATGTTGGTTGCTTTCTCTCCCCTCTCCCCCTCTCCCCCTCTTCCCACCTTCCCTCTTCCCCTCTTCCCATCTCCCCTCTTCCCATCTCCCCTCTTCCCATCTCCCCTCTTCCCATCTCCCCTCTTCCCATCTCCCATCTTCCCATCTCCCCCTCTTCCCATCTCCCCCTCTTCCCATCTCCCCCTCTTCCCATCTCCCCCTCTTCCCATCTCCCCCTCTTCCCATCTCCCCCTCTTCCCATCTCCCCCTCTTCCCATCTCCCCCTCTTCCCATCTCCCCCTTTTCCCATCTCCCCCTTTTCCCATCTCCCCCTCTTCTCATCTCCCCCTCTTCCCATCTCCCCCTCTTCCCATCTCCCCCTCTTCCCATCTCCCCCTCTTCCCATCTCCCCCTCTTCCCATCTCCCCCTCTTCCCATCTCCCCCTCTTCCCATCTCCCCCTCTTCCCATCTTCCCCTCTTCCCATCTTCCCTCTTCCCATCTCCCCCTCTTCCCATCTCCCCCTCTTCCCATCTCCTGTCTCCCTCCATCCATCCAACAGACACCTGTGAAGCCATAAATTGTGGACCATTGGAAGAATGTGCAATGGTAGGAGGTGTGCCGACCTGTAAATGCAGGAGCGGATACGTCGGCCAGGCGGGATCGTGTGCTGGTATGTGCTGTGCTTGTTCTTTCACTTTATTCTCTTAACTCACATGCGTTCTTTGCCTTTCTTTCTCTCCCTCCTATGCAATGCCTCTCTATAATTGATATTCTTCTCTCTTTCATTGTCACTCGTATCGCTGCCTATCTTGCTCGTTTGTCATAACCTCTCTGTCATGCTCTCTCCTCTTCCCCCGTCTCATTCTCCCACTTCTCCCTATCAAATCAATCACCAAATCCATCGTGCAGCAACATGCAATGCTCTCTACTGCCCGCCTAACCAACACTGTGTGGAGAAAGTCCCCGGAGGCGCTGGGACTTGCGAATGCGCTGCAGGATACGTCGCGCGAGGCAAATACTGTGATGGTATGGAGTATGTTTGGCTTACCATTCCTCTTATCTTTTCCCTCTCACTTTCCTTGCATATTATCTCTCTCTTTCCCTCTTATTACCCTCCTTCCTCTACCACCGTCCATTCCCCTGCCTCGCCTCACTATCCCTCACCACCTCTCTCGTTCTCCCCTCTCTCTCCCACTTACCAGCCACATGCGCAGTCTATGAATGCGGTCAAAACGAAGTATGCGAGATGGTGAACCTCAGACCAACGTGCAACTGCAAGCCAGGATATCTCGGGGTCCCAGGATTTTGCAAGCGTAAGTACTTCTCCTCTTCTCTCCCCCTGGATTGTCCTCTTCTCTCCCCTCTCAAGTCGTTTCTTTATCGATGCCTATGCAAACCCGTGGTCGATGTGGGCAAGGTAGCATCTCAAATCAACCATGTGCCAGCGTCCCCCTCTCTCTCCCTCTCTCTCCCTCCCCCGTCTCTCCCTCTCCCTCTCTCCCTCCCTCTCTCCCTCTCTCCCTCCCTCTCTCCCTCCCTCTCTCTCTCCCTCCCTCTCCCTCTCCCTCTCCTCCCCATTGATCCTCCCACCATCTGCCAGCGCCGTGCTCAATACGAGTGTGTGGTCTCAACGAGGAGTGTGTGGAGAGGCAAGACACGTCTTACTGCCGATGCAAGTTCGGATACATGCAAACTCCTTATCGCACCTGCGCGCGTACGTATTCTGAGACGTCTCAAAACTGCAAGTTTGGATACATGAAAACTCCTTCTCACACATGCCCTCGTACGTAGCATGTCGTCACCTTCACGCACTGTGCTCTCACACACGCTCTCTGTATCGTACAAGCTAGTATAGAGAGCACGGAACAGAAGGAGAGGAGTCCATCATGTGATTCAGAAGTTGTTTGTACCAAGTCCATTAAATTGCAAGAACCCCTGCTAATGGATGCCGTGTCTAGCAATTGTCTCTTGCCGACACTCTCCCCTCAGCCGCCTCCCCCCCGTCCCCCCCCCCCCTCCCCCCTTCCTCTCTCTTTCTCTTCCTCCCCCTCCCCTCTCCCTCGTTGATGATTTTGCCAACCAACAACTGCCAGCACAATGCATATTCACGAAGTGTGGCCCCTTGGAACGTTGCAAAGAAACGGATTACGGTGGACAATGCGTTTGCAGGGAGCCCGAATACACAGGCGCGCCGCCGAATTGTAAAGGTACGTGCATCTTTGTCTGCCTCGCATTTTCCCTGCACGCTCATCGGTCTTCATTTAACTGGATCCATCCCATCTCTCTACACGGTCTAACCAGCTCTCTGTATGGCACAAAACTATATCCCACGTTTTAAATTATGCTCTCTTTGTCTCTCTATATCCCACGTTTTAGATTATGCTCTCTTTGTCTCTCTATATCCCACGTTTTAGATTATGCTCTCTTTGTCTCTCTATATCCCACATTTTAGATTATGCTCTCTTTGTCTCTCTATATCCCACGTTTTAAATTATGCTCTCTTTGTCTCTCTATACCCCACTCTCAAAACTACCTTCCATTCTCCCTCGCTTCTGCCAGGGACATGCGAGTCATACCCTTGTAATTCCGAGACTGAAGTATGTGTCGACAAGAATGATGGTGCGGTCTGTTACTGCGCAAAAGGATATACGCGGCACAACGGCATTTGCACAGGTGCGTAGTGTGCTTGTTCTTTGCAGCACTGCTTGGCAGAATACCTCCAATTCTGCCAAGCGCTCACGCTCATGTCCCCTTTCCTTTGAGTCGACTCAAAGTGACTTTTGAGTCGACTCAAAATTCTGCCAAGCGCTCACGCTCATGTCCCCTTTCCCAGTCATAGTAGTTCACGTTCCTCGCCCTCTCTCATCTCCTCCGACTTTCTCACTCTCTCCCTCTCCCCCTCCCCCCGCCCCTCTCTCTCTCTCTCTCTCTCTCTCTCTCTCTCTCTCTCTCTCTCTCTCTCTCTCTCTCTCTCTCTTTCTCTCTTTCTCAGGAACATGCGCAGTCACACAGTGCGACGGTGCAGTATGTGTCAATCTCGACGGTATTGGGACTTGTAAGTGCAGTCTACCACCCTACAATTGCACATTTTCTCTCTGTATCTTCCTCGCTCTCCCTTCCGCTCTCTCCCCTAAACCTCCCTCTCCCTCGCCCCCTCTCTCTCGCTTCCTCTCTGTCACCCCCTCTCCCTCTCTCTCGCTCCCTTCTCTCCCTTTCCAGTGCTAGTAGCACCGTACCTTTTCCTTCAACAAGTACTAGTGTTGTTACTTCCTTCCTTTCAGGTCCTAATGTCATTAAACCTATCGGTGTTGCTACTTCCTTTCAGGTCCTAATGCCATTATACCTATTGGTGTTGCTACTTCCTTTCAGGTCCAAGTACTGAGGAGTGCATCGAATTGCACTGCCAGGACTCTTCCCTCATGTCCCTGCTCAACTGTGGCGCGTGTTTTGCGATTGCAAACTTTGATCCTGTCGGTCATGGTGGGATAGATCAGTGGAGTCCTTAATAGGTACGTACAATTGAAGTCACATGTGCATCTGCTGGTTGAACTGTCTCTTGTGTTTTGCGTATGTGAACGCCGATTACACCCCTACTCACCCCTGTCCTCTCTCACCCCTGTCCTCTCTCACCCCTGTCCTCTCTCACCCCTGTCCTCTCTCACCCCTGTCCTCTCTCACCCCTGTCCTCTCTCACCCCTGTCCTCTCTCACCCCTGTCCTCTCTCACCCCTGTCCTCTCTCACCCCTGTCCTCTCTCACCCCTGTCCTCTCTCACCCCTGTCCTCTCTCACCACTGTCCTCTCTCACCCCTGTCCTCTCTCACCCCTGTCCTCTCTCACCCCTGTCCTCTCTCACCCCTGTCCTCTCTCACCCCTGTCCTCTCTCACCCCTGTCCTCTCTCACCCCTGTCCTCTCTCACCCCTGTCCTCTCTCACCCCTGTCCTCTCTCACCCCTGTCCTCGTCTCACCCCTGTCCTCTCTCACCCCTGTCCTCTCTCACCCCTGTCCTCTCTCACCCTGTCCTCTCTCACCCCTGTCCTCTCTCACCCCTGTCCTCTCTCATCACCCCTGTACCCCTGTCTCTCTCACCCCTGTCCTCTCTCACCCCTGTCCTCTCTCACCCCTGTCCTCTCTCACCACTGTCCTCTCTCACCCCTGTCCTCTCTCACCCCTGTCCTCTCTCACCCCTGTCCTCTCTCACCCTTTTGCTATCTCGCCTCGGTCCTCTCTCACGCCCTGTCCTCTCTCACCCCTGTCCTCTCTCACCCCTGTCCTCTCTCACCCCTGTCCTCTCTCTCACCCCTGTCCTCTCTCACCCCTGTCCTCTCTCACCCCTGTCCTCTCTCACCCCTGTCCTCTCTCACCCCTGTCCTCTCTCACCCCTGTCCTCTCTCACCCCTGTCCTCTCTCACCCCTGTCCTCTCTCACCCCTGTCCTCTCTCACCCCTGTCCTCTCTCACCCCTGTCCTCTCTCACCCCTGTCCTCTCTCACCCCTGTCCTCTCTCACCCCTGTCCTCTCTCACCCCTGTCCTCTCTCACCCCTGTCCTCTCTCACCCCTGTCCTCTCTCACCCCTGTCCTCTCTCACCCCTGTCCTCTCTCACCCCTGTCCTCTCTCACCCCTGTCCTCTCTCAACCCTGTCCCCCTCCTGTCTCTCACCCCTGTTCTCTATCTTTGTATCTAGTCTTGCCTCAAACTTGATTCATTCAGCATACAAAGGGTGAATCACCCTGGTAAAGAGCACAACGTTTTTCCTGTCTTATTTTCTAGTACAGATCCCTCATTCTCTCCTGGAACTCGTTCTCTAATTCTCTGGTTCCTGTGGTTCATTTGCTGCCAATCATCGTCCTTTGAATGCAGGAATGCGAGCTTGAGTTTGCTGGGCCCTTCCCCGAAAAAGCTGCAGCTGAATACTTCAAGTCCTGAAGGAAAGCTGCGTCTGAAGGGTGGCTTGATGAAGGCCTCAAGTCAAGCTGAAGGAAGGCAGAGGAGCTGTACCTGCTGTACTTGATGAGAAGCCATTACCTTTTTACTCCTCGTTGGTTTCATTCCCCGCCTTTCGGGAGTGCATCGGAGCAGTGTCGTTCTTGTGTTTAGTGGGCTGTTTTCAAGTTTGGTGGGGCTGTTTTCAAGTTTGGTGGGCTGTTTACAAATATGGTGGGCTTCTGGTTTTTTCAATGTGACCTTGGTGGGCTGTTGATTTTTACTTCCTTTTGTATGAGATTGTCGTTTGCTTTATTTAAACAAATTTGGTGGGCTGTAAAACTTCCTTCGTTTTGTTCTTGAGGTTTCACAGCACTGCATGCATAAAAAGCATGGTTAGGAGTGCTGTATTTCAGCCCTTTTGAACTAGCTCCTCACTATCTACGGCTGTTGCCTCAGGCAAATCTTTGCTTAATATAATTGCTACCCTCCGATTTTGACTGTTGTACACCCTACTCTTGCCACCTAATTTCTGAACCCACCCTGCTGCTTGCATCCTTCTTGGTCTTGGACACTAGGAAAGGAGGATGGAGAGATAGGTAATGGAAGAAGATACAGACGTGTGTGAAGTGAAGGGTACGACTGCAGTGTAGCTACTGTCATCACCCCTGTGGATGATGTGCTGCTAGTCTCTGCTGCACCCACAACAGCAGCCCCAGACTCTCCCCTGTCTGGTTTTCCTCTTAGCGTCTTTGCAGTCAAATTGCAACGACCTCGGGCTCGAAAAGGGCGATGTTTGCTTGTTGAAACGGCCTGTTGCAACTGTTACGAATAGTAATACTTAAATATTGCTGTGCACTCCTCACCGCAGCAAAGAGAAGCACGCAATATCGCGAATGAACGTGAAGCGTCAGACGGTTGGAAACGACTCAAAGCGTCAGACAGTTGGGACGCATCTGAACCGTCGGAGCAGACAGCATCAGGCAGCTGCAGGCAGGATGGCTTCGGCGGGAACAGTTTCGTAACTGTTCGCGCCGCACGGTTGGGAATGTATTTGAATAAGGGAATGTACCCTTAGAGTACATGGCTAACTAGGTCGTTTCATCTCCGCTGTACTCATATTTATACTTGTTGTATTTGCATGTTTTACTCATCTCAAGCATTTACATTCTCTGCTATTGAGGTCAAGGGCCCACCAACATCACTTCTCTGCGTGCGAACCTTCCTGAGTAGATCCTAGGCCACGATCTGTTAACAGGAATAGAGTGTTGGCCCCGCCCTCGCTTGGGCAACGCCGACGACTTGGTCGGATGCACGGGAGTAGCAGCCGACCGTTCACAGTGGGATAGCTGCTCGACAGGTTACGTCGAGCTGCAGCGGACCACTGTGGTGTTACTGTTGACCAAGGAGCTCGACAGCTGCAACTGACTGGTTTGTGCGACGGGTGGGCCGTCCGGGAGGTCGACGAAGCAGTCCGTCGACCTACAGTTCGACCGGGAGGTCGACAGAGCAGTTCTGGTCGACGGAAGGGGTCCGTCGACCAGGGGGTAGCTCGACGGGAGTTGTGGTCGACCAGGAGCGCCTGGTGGTCGACCAGAGGGACCCAGTGGTCGACCGGAGGCACCTGGGGGTCGACCAGAGCACCAGGGGTCGACCAGGTCGACCGAGTAACCTGCTCGACGAGTACTGCGAAGGCTCGCGAACGTCGTCAAGATCGCGATGGCGCAGGCGACTTTGGACTGGTATCCCGAAGTCGATGTGGCTCGTCAGGCGCAGACAACAGCCGACGGATGCCCAACGAGGCAAGTCGGGCCAATCGCCTGCGCACACCTGCGAGCGCGCGCACTGCTGTGTTCTACGAGGCACGCCGTCGACCTGCTTTGTTGGCAGGTCGCCCTTCTGCAGTGCTGGCGCGGCTCCTCTACGCAATGCTGGCAGGCGGTCGACCGAGCTGCGCTGGCGGGTCGACCAGGCTAGCTGCAGGGTTGCTAGGTGCCTGATGTAGTCATTGTTGTCATTGCTTCTTCTATCATTCTGGAATTCTCAACTTTGCTAGTGGAAACTCTTGCCAATTTCTCCCGTGAATGTGCAAGCACTAAGGAACCAAGCAAAGCTACGATCACCTCTAGTAGTTCGTGCCAACCCTGTAGTCCGTCTCACTACCGCTGTAGAGTTTATCTCCGCATGGTGCGGTGAGCGTGGAACGAACACGCGACCTTCAGATAGGAGCCGACTTTTGCACCTACTAAGTCGTTTGTAGGCCGCCAGCAGCGATAGTCGCCATGGTCGACCCCGTAGCTGATGCGGGTGTAACGGACACCTTGGAGGCACGTTTGGCTGACGCGAGGAGACGCCACGCGAATGGCGAGTACGGCACGATCCCCTTGGTGATCGCCGAGTTGGGCATCCGGTCGCAGTGGGCGACGGAACACCCTTCCCGTCCTGCTTCTCCCTCGACCGGTGCGCAACGAAGGTGGCGTCGACGACGAGGTTGACGGTGGTGCACGAGTCAGCGGCAGCGAAGGCACGAGGCAGAGAGGAGTGATCAAGGTCGATGGTGGTGTCGACGGAATCCAGGCGCGAGTGCAGTGGTCGATGGCGGCTGCAGGCAGCTCGCACGCCGACGTCGATGTTCGACGTCGCTCTCCGCTACGAAGTGGTGGCGGGCTCTCGGCGACGACGCATGTGACGCCGGGCGGGATTGCACTGGCGTATGGCTACTTCAAGTTTTCGCCGGATCGAATCACCGTCGCTCCGCTGCAAGGTCGACGAGATCTCATCACCTGGAGAGAGTCCATCGAACCTCAGCTGGAGGTCGCCGGGCTGAAGGGCTTCGCCGACGGCAACCGTGCCAATTCCGCCCGAGGAGGATGTCGGGCTGCGCGGGGGAGTTTCGTTCTGCTCGCCTGCTCACCTTCATGGTCATCTCGAGGTGCTGCTCGCCGGTGGGTGCAGCTGGCGCTCAGGAGCTGTCGAGAGCGACTGGATGCTGGTCACCAGGCATGGCGCTTCATTATGTCGACGTACCAGGTCAGGGACGACCTGTACATCGGACAGCTAGAGGAGAAGATGACTCACATTTAGATGGGCGAGCAGGAGTCGGCGACGGATTACTGCAACCGTGCTCGACGGATCCTGGCTGAGATGCGAATGGCGGGCGCCGAATACTCGACGGCGTCCTACATCACCCACATCGTCAAGGGCTTGCCGCGCATCTACAATCTCATGAAGAGGATGATGATGGTGCCCGGCACGCGTGAGTCCCTCGACGAGGACTCCATCACCAGCTACATTCTCCAGGATGAGGCGATGCAGGAGGCAGAGCAGCCCACGGAGTTCCTTCCGCAGGCGAGTTACGCTGCACCGACGAAGTTGAATTATCAGCAGGAGAAGCGCGGGAAGCCAGGCGGAGGTGGTAGCGGAGGTGGGCGGTCAACGAAGGACGTCGACGAGAAGAGGTCGACGCGGGACAAGGGTCGACGTGGTGGTGGTCGACGGCGGGAGTGCTGGATCTGCGGCGACCCTGACCATCTCTCCTTTGAGTGCCCCGACCGCGATGACAGTGACGAGGACGACAACAAGGGAGGCCGCGGACGATCGGCCAGTCGTCGCCCCCCGTCGAGTAGAGAAGCCGCGCAAGGAGAAGCAAGAGTCGAAGAAGACGTCGTCGACGAAAGACGTCGACAGCTCCAGCGGCAAGAGCCGAGGCGACGGGGAGGCGTCGTGCTCGATGGTCGGCGTAGTGGAGCCGACGGTCCTCGCTGGCGCCAGAGGCTGGCGAGGACTTCCAGGCAGTGGCGGCAGCCGTGCAGGCCAACCCGATGGCGGTGCTGCTCGACAGCGGGTGCTCCCACCACCTGATGGGGACGAAGTCGGTCTTCGTCGACATGGGGCGGAGCGACGGGGTGAAGCACGTGTGTGGGTTCAACGGGGCATTACAGCCTGTCAAGGGTCGCGGAACCGTCGCTCTGCAAGGGGGGGCCGGGAAGCGGGTCCTCATCCCCGACGTACTTTACGTTCCGGGCGTACAGGCAAACATGTTGTCTGCTGGCCAGCTGAAGGAGAGCGGAGTGCTGCTGCAGGGAGATGGCGATGAGATGCTGCTCATCTCCGCGACTGGGGAGGTGCTCGGTCGAGCTCGCTACACCGGACGGATACTCTGCACCGACCTTCGCCCCTGCTCGACGCAGTCGCTGTCGGCCGAGGTGGTGGCTCTGCGAACGATCATCTCCGCGACAAAGACGACCCCCAACAGGATGCATGCGCGGCTCGCACACGTCAGCTTCGACACGATCAAGAGCTCGGCAAAGCATGATGTTGCTACTGGGCTCGACATCACGTCGTCGACCGGAGCAGACCCGCCGTGTGTCTCGTGCGTCGGAGGAAAACTGGCACGCCACACCTTCCCCGCCAAGGGCTCGGATGCAGCGGAGGCGCTGGCTGTCGTGCACATTGACTTGTGCGGGCCATTTCGGGTGGCTGCCAAGGATGGCAGCTTGTACTTCCTACTGCTGAAGGATCGCCATACTCGATTTGTGTGGGCAATGCTGGTCGCTAAGAAGAGCCATGTGCTGTGGGAGTTCGAGAAGTGGCTGGTGCTTGTGGAACGACAGACGAAGAAGTCGGTTCTGTCGCTTCGCTCCGATCAAGGGGGGGAATTCCTCGGGAAGGCGTTCACCGATTTCGTTGACGGGAAGGGCATCGTCCACGACCTGACGTGCCCCTACACTCCGCAGCAGAATGGCATGGCTGAGCGGGAGATGCGCACGGTCGTCGAGTCCGTGCGGATGATGCTACTGCACATGGGCGTGCAACATCACTGGTGGCACCTTGCTCTACGACAAGCGGTCTGGGTGCGCAACTGCTTGGAGCGGTCGACGACGCCGCCGGGAACGAATCCGTACCAGCTGCTGACCGGGCAGAGGCCCGACCTTACGCTAGCACGGGTGTGGGGCTGCATGGTGCAGTTCATGGTTCCCGAGCAGCAACGAGGTGGAAAGTTGGCGCCGAAGGCTCGTTGGGGGCTTCACCTAGGTGTGTCGCCGGAGAGCAAGGGCTGGGAGGTGCTCGACCTGACCGACAACAAGGTGGTCACGTCGGTCGAGGTGATCTTCTACGAGACGCTGTCACTGGAGGTGTGGAAGGCGAAGTATGGGCCGGCGTCGGAGCGGACGCAGGCGCACCCGCCGACGGACACCTCGACGGCGACGGTTCCCCTGCTCGCCGAAGTCGACGAGCCTGCTGATGAAGATGTTGTGGAGGTTCTTCCACCTCCCCCTGTTCTTGCTCCTCCCTCTCCCGTCGCCGATCTGCCTGCGCCGACACCTGTGTCGGCCACCGACGATGAGGGGAGCCTGGAGGCGTCCCCTGTGGCACCGGCCAGTGGCATCGCCGGCGGACGACAAGGCGCCAAGCTCGTCGACTACGATGGGAAGCCGTCGACGACAGGGGAGCACCTGACAGGGGAGCACCTGACAGGGGCGCACCTGACAGGGGAGCCGGTCGAACAGGAGGCATCGGCAGGGGTACACTCGACAGGGGAGCGGCAGCCGGAGTGGTCGACAGGAGAGTTGTCGAAGGTAGCAGCAGAGGAACAGCCGGTCGAAGGGTCGAAGCAGCTGGTCGACGACGTTCTAGTTGATGAGAAAGGGGAGCTGTCGGCAGGTGAGGAGTCCACCGACAGTGATGTAGTGGAAGTACCGATCACGAAGCCTGAGCTGCGACGAACAGGTCGAGCTCGACGGCCGTCGGAGCGGTTGAGCCTACATGCCTGTCTACCGCCAGCTGCCTTCACTACGGTGTACGACGAGGTTGACGACGACCTGCTGTACGACGATGCCGAGGAGGATGAAGACCCGCTGGAACTCGACCCTGACGTGCATGCCGACCCCGAACACCGCTGGGACATCGCCACGATGACGGTGAAGGAGGCGCTGTCGAGCTGGAAGGGCGAGGTGGTGAAGGGCGCCATGGAAGAAGAAATCCGTAGCCTCATCGCTATGGGGACTTGGGAGCTGGTCGAACGCCCACGCGGGGTGAACATCATGAAGAACCGATGGGTGCTGACGACCAAGTACCACATCGACGACACCGTGGAGCGCGAAAAGGCGAGGCTAGTCGTGAAGGGCTTCACGCAGGTGTACGGCGCTGACTACGACGAGACGTACTCCCCGGTGAGCAACTACGTCACGCTGAGGATCTTCCTCAGCATAGTCGCCGTCCTCGATCTCAACCTGATGCAGCTCGACATGAAGAACGCTTTCCTGCATAGCAAGCTCGATAGGGTGCTCTACATGTACCAGCCGGACTATTTCAACGACGGTACCGGCCGGGTGTGTAAAGCTGCTGAAGAGCCTCTACGAGCTGAAGCAGTCGCCGCTGCTGTGGTACAGGGCTCTTGACGGTGTGCTGCTGGGCGCTGGCTGGAAGAAGAGCCAGGTCGACGAGGCACTCTACTTCAAGGTCGGAGACGACGGAGTGACCTGCTGGGTGCTGGTCTACGTCGACGACCTGCTTGCCGCTAGCAGCAGCACTGCGATGCTGAAGGAGCTGAAAGAGCTGCTGGAGGCCGCCTTCGAGCTACGTGAGATCTCACCAGTGGTGAAGTACCTTGGGCTGGAGATCTTGCGCGACAGGCCGGCCAGGAAGCTGTGGCTGCACCAGCAGGGCTACGCCGACAAGCTGCGCTGGCGCTTCATCGACGAGGAGCAGGGCGGTCGAGTCCCGAAGACGCCAGTCTCGGTTGACGCCTACGCTCAGCTGACGTTCGACGACGAGGAGGCTCAAGAGCGCAAGGAGGAGGAGTACCGGTAGAAGGTCGGCTCGCTGCAGTTTGCGGCGACGACGACCAGGCCGGACATCGCGTTCGCCTGCAGCAAGCTGGGGAGCGGCCTCACGGTGAGGAGCGACCAGCATTGCGCGAGGTTGAACCGCTGTCTCGCCTATCTCGGCGACACCCGCGACACTGCCCTGGAGTTTGGCGGTGGACCAGAATCGTTGGAGCTGATTGGCTACGTCGATGCTGACGACGCGGGGGACAAGCAGAACCGGACGAGCACGGGAGGCTACGTGTTCGTCTACGGAGGGGCCGCAGTCTCCTGGTCGAGCTCGCGCATCAAGTGCGCGACATTGGTCATCGACCGAGTCGGAGTATGTGGCGGCAACGGACGCCGGCAAAGAGGGGCGTCGACTTCGCTTCCTCCTTGCGGAATTCAAGCTGCTCGACGATGGGAAGCCGACCATCCTCCGCGTCGACAACAAGTCGGCAATCACGGTCGCTAAGGGCTTGGGGCTGACGGGCCAACCTCAAGCACATGGAGCGACGCTACGCCTGGCTGCAGCACATGGTGAGGCGCGGGAAATTTGTGCTGAACTACATCCCTACCACCGAACAGCCGGCGGACTTCCTGACGAAGGCGCTGCATTTTCCGGCTTTCAAACCGGTGCTCTGTCGCCATCGGCCAAGTTCGCCTGGTCGACGTCGGCGACGGTGACGACGAGGTGCAAGCAGTAGGTGCCGTGCCCTTCTGCACGGCTGGTGCGGTGATGGCGGCTGTGTGGTGCACGCCGAGGACGAGTTTTCTTCTCCGTGGAGTACGGCCGTTGTGGGCTGGAGGCCCAAGCGTGAGCGCGGAGCAGGGGAGTGTTAACAGGGAATGGAGTGTTGGCCCCACCCTCGCTTGGGCAACGCCGACGACTTGGTCGGATGCACGGGAGTAGCAGCCGACCGTTCACAGTGGGATAGCTGCTTGACAGGTTACGTCGAGCTGCAGCGGACCACTGTTGGTGTTACTGTCGACCAAGGAGCTCGACAACTGCAACTGACTGGTTTGTGCGACGGTGGGCCGTCCGGGAGGTCGACGAAGCAGTCCGTCGACCTACATTCTCGACCGGGAGGTCGACAGAGCAGTTCTGGTCGACGGAAGGGGTCCGTCGACCAGGGGGTAGCTCGACGGGAGTTGTGGTCGACCAGGAGCGCCTAGTGGTCGAACAGAGGGGCCCAGTGGTCGACCGGAGGCACCTGGGGTCGACCAGAGTACCAGGGGTCGACCAGGTTGACCGAGTAACCTGCTCGACGAGTACTGCGAAGGCTCGCGAACGTCGTCAAGATCGCGATGGCGCAGGCGACTTCGGATTGGTATCCCAAGTCGATGTGGCTCGTCAGGCCAGACAACAGCCGACGGATGCCCAACGAGGCAAGTCGGGCCAATCGCCTGCGCACACACTG